>VZTB01012111.1:380707-496033 GCA_013397245.1 Thryothorus ludovicianus | reverse complement strand
TTTTTTTTTTTTTTTTTTCTTTTTGGCTGCCCTTCTAGCAAGAGCTTCCCTCAGCCCGTTCCTCACATGTCCAGCTGCAGAACCTTTAGGGCTGTTTGGAGTCATTTTAATACTCAGAAACCTTTTGCCAGTCAATATTTAAACCTGGTAGTCCTTACTGCCACCTTTATTTTCTAATCAGGTATTTGTTGCCACAGAAGTAGTTCAGTGGTTGTGTAGTTTTCTAAGAAAATAACAGGTAGTGATTGCCATTTATTCTGTATATAGCTATAGAAAATGCAGGCACGTATATAATTGTGTGCATGTATACTTAATAAAGTGAATAATTTGTGTACAAAACATCAGCCATTCCTAAAAAAAACCCAAAATCAGACAAACCCTTTCAAACAACAGCAGAGGAAATGCAGAGGATTTTAATTAGACTCTGACTTCAGACCTTTTTACCAAAAGACTCTGGTGTAGGTAGCCTGAAAAGTAAGATAAAGCTTCATGAAACAGCAGTCAATTAAAAAAAAAAATGCAATTGTTTTGTGTGGTAAATGCACTATTACACTCTGAACTCATAAATCATATTTATTAAAATTTTATTTGAACTTTATTTTCAAGAAATAAGCACAGCACAGAAATATGATATTTATTATTGTTTTCCTTATGAGGTTTATTTTAATATATTTTTCTGAGTTTATTTAGCATTTCAAGCTATACATCATAAACCTAGCTGGAGTGATGCTGAGGATTTTGATGTTTCTACATCCAAGTGACCTTTTGTGATATTTCTGTTCCATTTTGTTAACTTATAGGGGAATAAATTGTGAGCACTAAAAAATGAAGTTATAGAAAACAGTTGTAAATGCTTCACCTCTCTTCTGTTATGCCATTTACCTACTCAGTAAAAAACAGGAAAAAAAATAAGTGTGTAACAAAGGCAAGGTGACACTCCAGGAAGCTGTGCTGGTTTTTTGTTTGCTGTGCATTCTAAGAGAGAAGTTGATCCCAAGTTGGAACTGACTAAATGTACAATTTGGAGAGACCTTATCTTACTTGTTTACAATATTTAATGCTAAATAATATTTCATGTGCTATTTTATAGTATCATAAAATCCAGAACCCAAGGTACATAATCCATTTCCGTACGGAGTTTGCTGAGAAATTGAACTAATAAAAAAAATAATACAACGAAAGTTTGCATTATGAGCTGCCTAAATCATAAGGCTAGGTTTTTTTACTTCCAATTAGGCATCCAATTATGGCATTCTTAGTCAGAATGAAAATAACTCAAAAATTCGACTAGTGATTTTATGATGTTTCCATTATACACGTCTATATGCACACATATATATATATAAATTACTACTTACTCTTTGTGACTCAGATATTGTGACTCTTAAAACCATTTGACCTTTCCATAAGGACAAAATATACTTTTCTGTGACAAAGTATTATGTATAAACTTGTATTATTTTGGGGTAATTTCACAACCATTTAATTCTACCTTGCACCCAACCCTCCTTTCTTCTGCCCATATCTTAATGTCTCGCTAGAAGACATCCCATAATGCCAGCAGGAGCGTGCTGAGTCTCAGTGACAGTTTGCTGATTATTCCAATTCATTTGCATTTTCTTCCTTACACTTTTGTGCCTTAATTTATGCCCACAGTGCAGAGGGAGATGCATCTCTGCTGTAATTCCACGTTCCTTGGGGTAGGGTGACTCAGCACCACTGACTTGAAATGCCAATCAAACCTTGTGGCAATTCCTTGTCTGAAACATGAAGCTGCCATAAGAGCATTCAGAGAGGCTTTTTTTCTTTTTCAGCCTTCTTAGGTACAATATTGGGCTGATTTTATTTTGTTGTTTTTCTTTGTTTTGTTTTTCTTTGATGCTCTTCTCTCATTTTCATTCTAATTGCTCAGTTCAGCTCTGATATTTTGTCTGTATCACACTGCTCCATGTCCATGGGATTCTGTCCTTCTACCTGAAATGAAGAATTAGTAAGACCAGCACTTCTTCATTGCTTTCACACTTCAGAAGCATCAGATTTCTGCACAGAACAGATGTGTATGTGTATCTTTCTGACCTCTTTGTACCTGCAAAATGAAGATAAGTTTTCTTTTTTGGTGTTGCTATTATTTTCTTGTCTACAAGGACAACCTATACTTTATCAAGCTAATTTTTATTTTTTCTATCTTAAATGTTGTGTTGGGAGTAAAGCATGGTGTAGAACTTCTTGTTTATTACTCTTTGCAGCTGCAGAATAGATGGGTGGAAAATCAATGCCAATTCAACAAAACCTATTGCACTGCAGTTGAAAGATCAGACTGGACATTGTTAATTCCCTCCCTCTTTCTGTTTTTTTTTAAGTTTGTTTGGGTTTTTTTGAAACATGTTCCAGGAGTTGTGTAATTAAATTATTACCTGCTGTATCACCATCTGCTTACATGATTTTGAAACGTTTCTAACCTCTGTGTGTGTGTGTGTTCACTTCATGACTTCAAGGAAGTGCCAAAAAAGCAGTGAACGTACTCAGCAGATGGACTGAGGGACTCACACCCTCCAAGCAGTCAGTCTTGATTGTTCTGGGTATAATTAAGCATATTTTCTCTAAATTTAATTATTTAGTTTCAGAACATGGCAAAGATGTTTTTATTTTCAATAGTCAAATGTTCCTTAAAGGATGAAGACCTACTCCAGATCATTGCTGTGGATAAACATTACTAATAGAATATTCCTGGTAAGGTCATGTAGGATTGTTTTTCATTTAGCTCAGTACTTTTATCATTATCTTTTAAAAGATTTAACTCAATCCTTGCACTCTACAGTATGCTGCAGATAAATCTTAAAAAAGCACTAGATCTGTATGCTCGTAGTAGGCCTGCCAAGAAGTAGGATTTAGATTCAGTGCTGAAGTACTTCAGGTATGTGTTTGTTTTCAACCCTTTATGGTGTTTCCTTCAAAGCAATTTGACTGTTCAGAGGGTTAAGCTTGGAGTTGTCCAGCAAAAAGCAAGATATCATTCACATTTAGAGAAGAAATCTGCAGGTGTGAAATCTGTGTGAAAGAAGGATGTGGCTGTAATCAGGCAGCAGAAGAGCACTCTGCCCAGCCTCAGTCGGTTCTTTGGGAGTGTTCATGGTGGTCTTTGGAAGCATCCTTTGGATCCAGAGTGGTCCTGAGTGAGTTACAGTCCTTGGGGTGTTGCTCCAGTACCACCCCAGCCCTGCTGATTGCGTGGCTTGTGCTGCTCTTGGCTTACAAAACGCAGAGTTTCTGGTCAGCCAACTTGCTTTGGGCTCAGCTTAGTCCAGAATTGATCTTTATAATTTATTTAAATAGTGGAAGTAAATAGTGAGACACCTTGATGATCACCAGCGTACAAATTTAAACAAACAATGAAGCAAACCAGAAAACATCTGTCGTTTTTAGCTCCTAATTCAGGATGTGTTGAGGGATGGGAAGGTGCTGAAGACTCAGTTCTGGAGTCAGAGCACAGTTTGGGGGAGCTGACCAAACTCATTTCTTTAATGCTGACGAGAGTTAGCAGCCTCTGCAGCCCACAGGGGGAGTTCATTTGTGTCAGGATGAAGGAAGGGATGATCCTCTCAAACACTTGGAGGCTGGGAATTCCATCGACTGTGCTTTCATTAAGAATTTTAAGACTTCCCTTCATGACTCAGATCTGATGGGCTCTAAATGAGAGTCCATTCAGGCTTAATTCTGCAGTGTGAAGCCTAAACTGTGATAGGGCTCTGAGAAGAATTTGCTTATGTAAGGTTTCCAATTTCTTACTGATTTTGCAATCATTTTGACCTTGCTAAACCAAATTCAGACTATCTTCAGAGGCATTTTAGTAGCTTTTTTCAGTGCTATATTCAAAAACTCTTAAGCTAATATCCTCTCTACATTTCATTCCCTATACATTTGTTTTTCTGTTTCTCATTAATTTAATTAGATTGCAGTCCTCCTTTGCTCTCTTCTGTGAGATTGCTCTGTTGGATAAATCTATTTTAACTTTGATGGCTTATGCTAGAGGTGCATCCTCATAGGTACCTGCTCAAATAAAAGTGCCCAGAGTAAAGTTTTCTCCTCTTACCATAAACAAAATTCCCAATACAGTCAGTAAAATTACTAGTTTTTGATAACCTGCATCTCTAATGAGAAAATCATCTCTTTACTTCAATGGCAGCTAGTTCAATGATACATAAAAGTGCTTTAGAACAGTGCTGATTTTGTTTTTGAAATCACCCAGCAGCTTAACAACCAGCCTGGATGTAAAATTCAGTTCTCCAGTTCTTTGTAGTAGTCTGCACTAGGTAGAAAAGTTTATGGGCATTTATCCAACTGCCTTTTTATATGTTGCATCCACCTGTTTTGACATTAATCCATAAAATTAAACTCCATATGTAGCCCAGAAAATGGTCTTTGTGTGTCCCAAGTTACAATGGCAATAATTAAAATGATTGCTTTCATGTCCCAGATGGTGACTGTGGTGGATAATTGTGTTCTCTGCAATTATTTTGGTAAAAATCCAGTATGGTTTTGAGACAGCATACAATATTTTATTGGTTTAACTGAAGGCCTAATTATTTCCAAGATCTAAAAGTAAGGGAAAAATTAAAATGGATTACAAGTCCAAAAGAGATTTATGGAGCATTTATGTATTCCTTATGTACAAATGTGGCAGGATGGCCACTGCAGGGTTACTGTCTTTACATTCAGCGTGGTGGGCCTTGGCCATGACCCTGTGATGGTTGATTTGGGAATTTTGTGAAGGAGTCTGGCAGTGGGTAATGGAACCCGTTCCCTTTGGCCACATTCAGACCAAGCCCTTTGTAATGTCCAGCAGGGCAGCTGCAGCCTTTGTATCTGGGTGAAGCAGTCAGAGCTTGAAACTTTTAAAAAGAAATTGAAAAATTGAGTAATTAACCAACACCCTGATAGCCAATGACATATTATGCAATTGTAATGATTTTGCTTGTGTTTCAACAGCCCTGGTTGTTTCAGGCTGGATTTTGGTAGTATAAATATTTTGTAAAAGAGCAGTGCTTTATGATTTTCTGAGTTTTACATTTTCATGCCATTTGCCTAGCATTTGGTCTCAAAATAGCTTTACTTTTAAGTGCTATTGAAGATCATTTATTTTTAATAATGCCCCTGTTCATAAATAAATTATAAAAACTATGAGACATGCTTAATATAGTTCACTGTGTTTCTGAATGCCCTTAATCTATAAAGAAGTTACAGGTATGTCCTGTATCTAAAATACAGGGAATTCTGTGTTTTTACTGTTGGGAGGAAAAAAAGAAAAAAAGAATATTCAGTCCTGAATTTCTGTTAATGTACAAACTGTTTTCTAATGTCGATTCTTGATTCATTTTGATTATAAATGTAGTCATTCTAAGTTTTTCATGGGCTTGGGTGACTTTATTCACTAGAGATTGATTTGCCTCTTTCCTTGCTGTAAATCATGAAAAACACTGTACTATGAAGCTCAGTGGAAGACATTTTCCTGTAAAAAAAGTAGGGAAGATAAAGGAAGTGCTGCTGCTTTTTTTATTTGCATATCCTGATCCTCTTCCTCATGGGCATCTTCTGACTTCTCTTTTTTTTCCCTGAGCTTGGAATTAGGTCATGTATAAATAAAGCTGATTAAGTTGTTTTCTAAGGGAAATATTCTCACTAAAACCCTAAATTTAATAAAAATGCATGTTTTTAGTGACTGTTTATTTCTAAGAGAAATAATTAACATATAAGGTAAAGCAGAGCACGTTCAGTTTCGAATGATGTTTCTGGGGAAACTGAAAAATTTCATTTTCATTTCCTGAAGTCAAAGACAATATGTATACTTGTAGAATTTAGAATCTGTATCCCTAATTTTATTTTTTTTTTTAAAGAAAGGCAGGAGAGACCAGGGCCATACTGAGAGTCACTATAGTGATCTAGCCAATTTCCCAGGGGCCTGCAGAGAGAGAGTAGCTGAATATGAATGATGGTTGTTTTAACATTTGCTTATTTTATGAAGTCTTCTCTTCTTCCTTCAAGGAGATCTAAGTATTGTAGGTAGAAAAAAAAAAAAAAAGCAGGTAATTGGACTGTAATTCATGTTTTGATCAAAATTATCTGTATAATGTTAAAAATAGTCATATAGTATTTTGCAGAATTTAATTGTATTATTCAGAGTCACTAATAGCACGTTTCTTGGGAGTCCTTTTCAGAGTCCGTTATGGATAATATTTTCATGACTATTGCCAGGTTATGTTCTTTGGAAATTAGCTTATTGATTCCCTTCAATTGGAGGATGACTTTTTGAGAACACTGTTTTTTTTCTTACCAACTCCTAGCTCTGCACAGACAGTGAGAGCTCTTGGCTGAGATTAAAATTAGGCTGGGAATAAAATCAATAAAAAGCTTTATAGCTTTGAAATTTCCATGAAACTCTCAAATCAAATGTTTTTAAGATGAAGTTGTCTGCAGTAATGCAGGTTTCCATTTGCTTGTGTCACTGGAAAGATGCAGCAGATGAAGCCCAACCTAGGAAGCAATTAAATGTGTTAATTGCCAGGTGAAGGAAGGGAAGCCTCAATCCAGGTGGTTTTCCTGCTTCAGGCTGCAGGATTCATAGAACAGGACCCCTTCAAGAGGAGAAGTCTGCCTGGTCAGGGCCAGGTCCTGCCTGGCCCTGCAATAGCTCCAGCTGTACTCCTCATCCAAACCTGCAGAGCTCCTGCAGTGGGTCCTGGTGGGAATTTTTGTGTTTCCATCCCACTCCAGCCCAGCTGCAGTACTGAAGGGGTTTTTGGAGATGTAGGATAGCAAGGCATTGTGCCAGGAGAATGTGTGTCCAAGGCTGGGCTGACACAGATCTTATTTGTGTGTTTATTCTCTGCTTTCTTACATAAAGATGCCCCCGAGAAGGAAATTTTGTCCTTGTTTTGATGATGTAAAAATTGCATCAAAGGCTGTAACAAATACGAGACGGATAAATTGAATGCTTCATTTATCAGTAATTTGGCCAAGCTGCATCATTCCTGTGCTTCAAGGGTTACAAGTCAAGCAGTTTTTAGCAAGCTGCTGATCTGCTGTGCTTGCTCTATAGTTATAGTTGCTTGCTGTCCCAGGAGTTTCCAGCAAATGCTCATACAATCTGATTAACATGGTTCACATACAAAGGGCGCTGGCCTGGGGACTACCATGTCTCATTAATGGAAATGAATTTTTCATGCCATGGCTGCTATTTCTGTGTGTTAAGACTTTTCATTTCTTTTTCCAATTCTGTCTTTTTTCTGTATTGACTTTTTTTTTTTTTTTTTAGCAAAAATGTCCGTATGAATTTTAACAACCAGTTATATTACAGGTCTGAGAGTTTTTATTTTTGCATGGTGATGTTCTTTTTACTAAGAAACAGATGTACTGGCAGCAGAGGAAAGAAAAGGAGTGCAATGGCATACATTTGTGTTTATATTGAACCCTTTAGCTCTGATTGAATGCTTGATGAGTTCAGCTTAAGGATGAGGTGACTTGATCTGTTCTTGGCAGCAGTCCTGCTTTGTGTGGGAGGTTGGAGCAGGTGACCCTGTGAGGTCCCTGCCAGCCAACATTTTCATGATTCTGTGAATTGTCAACTTTTCAGTGTAACTTTCCAGAATTAATTCCAGTATTGTAATTGATGTATCGTCCCATCTTTTTAAGAGGCTGTAATGTGTTCTACTGTGACATAAATATGGACGTGTTCTGGTTTAATGCTGAAAGCAGGGATGGAAGGTTTAGTTTCTCCTAGCACTGTTCTTTGGGATATTTTGGATTAATGGTGCTTTTTAAAGAAAATTGGAGAGGAAGCAATAGTACATATTAAGCCAGTATGCAAAGTATGCTCTGTGACTGGTCAGTCACAGCTGCTTTCCTCTGGCATTTGTGACTTAACAGTTTTTGCTGTCAGCAGATTGGCATTTCTGATTACCATTGCTTTGTTCAAAGTTCCCAAATATCACTGGCTGTCTTGTCCAGGATGTGTACCTGGACATGGGTATCCAGCATCTTACAGGATCATCATCCCACAATTAGCTGATGGTATAGAGCTGAATTAGCAGGAACCATCAGCCCTTCTGTTGATGCACTGTTCCCACTTCAGAAGGGAATTCCTGCAGTACCTCTAAGCATCAGTTATGTGCTTTATAGCCTCCTTTAGCTCAGTGTACTAAGCTATATGTTTCTTCAACATGTCCTCTTTGTTCTTGTCATAATGCACACTTTGCTTCTCTTCAACTGCTAATGTCTCTAAATCAAAAAGTTCTACAGCATAAACAATTTAAGCTGTAATAGCTATGCACAACCCTTGCCAAGTATAAAGGAGGTTTATGAGAAGTTTTTCCTCTACAGTCGCTGATCTGTTTATTTTAGGTTATAAGGTGTGTATCGTGCTCTTCTCTAAGTGGTCAAGAAGTGTTATGGTTGCTCTTTAGGAAATTATTCCTGGAGAAATGTGCATAGATTAACAGTAAGCAGAGGCTCAGTCTACTGGCAGTCTGTGGCAAGTTGTGCATAGATGGAAGTTTGACTGTCAACCTGAGTGTGTCAAAAATGACCAGATCAGGCTGGGACTGAGAACTGAGGTAGTCTTTAGGATAATGGACTTCTCCAATTTCTTGCAATGCCCTCATCTTCATACAGCATAGCAAGGTTGAGAGATTTCACTAAATAATGACTGAGAGACCAACAAAGAGAGGCTGAAGATTAAACCATGGGCTGAGCAGCTGTGCCTCTTCTCCCAGGGATGTGGGAGAAGGGGCACAAGCTGGGTAAGACTTGATTGAAAACAGCATCAGATCTGGCTGCTTTTCTGGCTTAGTTCCAAAAGGGCTTAAGTTAAAAGTGTGAAATTCTTCTGGAGAGCTGCTGAGAGCACCTACTTTATTGATATGTGAAAATTTACATGTAGATGTACCTCATCACAGATCTTAAACCTGTGGCAGAACTGCCAGAAGATAGATGTTTAGGGGAAACAGCAGAAAGAAGGTGTGCTTCCTTTTTATTTTATCCTCAGGAATTCACTGAGGATTCCTTTGTTGACCTGAACTAACATATCTTGGATTTTCTTTTTAAGAGAAATCATGAACTCATTTCAGCGTGTAGACATTGGCGGATTCAGGATGCTGAATGTCACACCATGTTGACTACGTGTGAAAAAACATGTTCTGATAAATTCACAGGAATTGTACACCATGCAAAATTACACCTCCAGGCAGACTCGAATGACCAAACTCTGACATTTCTCAAACTTGACAGCTTATTTCAGTGGAGATTTAGGAAAAAAAAAAGGTCGAAGGACACCAAACGTATTACTGCTGTACTCCGCCTATAGCTATAGCAACACTAAATCTTCTCATATTACATCTTGGGGCAAATGAAGGGTTTCTCATTTAGGCCCTAGAAGCAGGAGTAAACAAGGCTTGGGAAGAGCAGCTGAGGGAGGTGGTGTTTGGAGAAAAGGAGTCTTAGGGGAGACCTTATCTTCCCTACAACTCGCTGAAAGGAGATTTAGCCAGGTGGGGTCGGGCTCTTGTCTCAGGTAAAAAGTGGTGAGACAGGAAGAAAAGGCTTTAAGCTGCACCAGAGAAGGTTTAGATTGGATATAAGGAAACATTTCTTCCCTGAGAGCCCTGGCACAGCTGCCCAGGGCAGTGGTGCAGTCACCACCCCTGGAGATACTCAAAAGCTGTGTCATTGTGGCACTTGGGGACACGGTGGCCTTGGCAGTGCTGGGTTAATGGCTGGACTGGGTGACCTTAAAGGTCTTTTCCAGTCTAACCAGCGCTGTGATTCTGCCATTGTTTGATCATATCCAGGGCTGTCAGAGCCTCCTGGCTCCAGCACATGTGCCCTGGCCTCGCCAGCAGCGCTCTGGGGGCTGGTGGACGGCTCGACAGGAGAGCGGGGTGTCCGTGTGCCCTGGCAGGTGGACAGGGGACAAAGTGTGCTTTCAGCAACGTGGGCTCATCCCGGGCTGCAGGAGCAGTTGCCACGGCAACATCACTCCGTGTACTTGAGCTTTAACATTTGAGAGTTCACCCAGAAAATAAATTTGGCGTGATTATGAAGTACACTTGCTTGTTTTCTGAATTCTTTGGATACAGATCGTTGAAAAGAGCAGAAAATTATGTTACTGCCTTACTGTTTTCTGCCATAAACCATGCACAGAATCATTAAAGCTGTCATCTATCAAAATATAGTAAAATTCCAATAAAGCTAAATTGTAAATGTTGCCATCTTCAGCTCTATAATATATTATTTTTAAGGGCTCCTTGTCATTGTTGAACTTGACAAAACTGAGTAAAACCCCACTGAGCAAGAAATGAGAAAAAAAAAATCTTGAAAATGTAGTCTTGAAGTAAGGATTTAATTTTTTTTATACAAGTACTGACCTATTTTTTTTTTTTTTACAGCAAGTTAGAATAGCGCAGCAGGAACATTTTTGTGTGTGTCTATCACTATTTTGAATCTATCACTTAAAGTCTGGTTTCATCCAAAAAATTACTCTTGACGTGAGACATTAGGGCTTCATATTTCCTCTGTATCTCTGATTTCCATGTGAAATATTGCTAATAGGAAGATTTGTCTTCTGCAACCAGCTAAGTTTGATAAATTGATCCTGAACCCTGAGAACTGGAGCACTTGGAACAGATTGCCCAGAAGGGGTGTGGAGTCTCCTCCACTGGAGATCCCCAGAACCACGTGGATGCAATTTTGGGCTGTGTCCCCTGGGATGACCCTGCTGGGGCAGCAGCGTTGGACCAGCTCAAGATAAAATTGTATCCCAAATGGTCCAGAGGCACCAGCTTGTTTGTGGGCTGTGGTTTCTTTTTTTTGTTTGGTTTAGATTGGTTGTTTTTCTTTCCCCAAACAGAATGTGTTAATATTTTCACTGCAAGGTTTTTGTCAAAGCTCGTTTAAAATCAGGAATGGAGTTGGTGCCTATGATGAGGCCAGATTCCTGTTTTTCTTGTTTGTAGCTCATCCATAAAAGTGACCTCTTAAATTTGGTTTTCTTTTGTTTGTTTTTGTTGTTAGTTGGCTGGTTGGTTGTGATTAAGTGTTTGTGTGGTTTGTTTTTTTTTTCTGGTTTGTGGTTTTTTTATTCTTCTTTATTCTTTCCAATATGTGGTTGAAACCACATAGTATTTTGTAATGTTGGTTTGCATCTTTTGAAGTATAGCAGACTTCTGCTAGCGTGCTTTATTACAATGTAGTAGCTTGCAAGTGTACAGTTTCCAAATTTTCAAAGCTAAAATGACTTAATTTTTAAATAATAATTTAAATAGGATTGACTGTAATTAAAGAGGAAAAAAAAGAGTTTGAAAAATATCAAAGAGAAATGTGCTCAATCCAAAGACTGGCAATGTAAAAATTTCCGAAGCAGAAATGAGTCATATAAAATTAACTTTCTTAAGAACTGCTACGGCCTGTTAGTGCAGCTATTGCTGTCAGCATTTTCAAGTTAAACACCATTTACAATGATTTTATTTCACATCAAATTCAACTATAAGCTTAAATGCAAATGCCCCAGTAATAGTTTTTGTCCTGGTAAAGCTTTGTGTTTTATTTCTTTCAGAGACAATTATAACATCCGGGGGAATGTAATGAAAAATATATTATTGATGAAACCTTGAAGTTGGAAAAACATATCTATGCAGGCAAACTCGATATTAGTTTAGTGTACAGAGAGTCTGCATGAGGGGAAATGGGAAAAGGAAAAGACTAACGTTTTGGAAGAAGAGCTTTGGGTGGGACGGACAGGAGCTCAGGCAGAGTTTTGGGAAGGTAAATGGTGGGGGAGGTGGTTTGGGCAGGAGGATTTGGGTGGTGGGGCTGGGGTCTGGTGCAAAGGAACAGAGATGTGGGACAGAATTTCTTCCCCTTACACCCAGTGTAAGAACAGTGTGTAAATGCACGTACACAACACATCCCAACTAGCCCTGAACGTCCTGACTCTCCATCTGCTTCTTTGCTTTTAGAAACAATGAAATCCTATCCTGTGCCTTTCTCAAGGAGAACAGCAGGATCTCACTGTTGATTCCAGTGGAAAAATTAGTGATTAATTAATGAACTAAGAAATTGGAGTGTGTTTGTGTGTGTGTGTGTGTGTCTCTCCTCTCTCCTTGTTTTGTGTTGTCATTCTGATGTTTGCAAATGAGGAAAAAGAGTGAACAGTGAAAAAACTGAGCTGTTCCCACCCTAACGGGAGGGAAGAGCTGTCCTGGAAGCAAAACAAAAAAGCAGCAGGAGAGCACATCCCCCAAGAAATGCACAGGCTCTTTAACAGAGCCATTTATACTGATCTGATTACACTGCAGTTTTAATAAACCTCCTCAGTAGACTCTGCATATATCACAGATGCTGTTAGCTCCTATAAGGTCAGTAAATATATCTGAGTTTTGTTTCAGGCAAATAGGCATTTGCAAACTGAACGTGTCTGAGAAAGAAAAAATCTCTGTTAGTAATACATGCCCAGCATATTAGAGACCAGCTGAGGCTGCCTTTTTGTTACCTGATACTTGTCTGCTGGGGAAGAAGGAGCTTCCTGCAATCTTCCTGCGAGCCCCAGGAATCCAGAGATTCTGAAAAGGCAGCAGGCAAATATATCCATGTACCTATGCACATCTGGATGGCCCAGGGTGTTACAGCTGAGGTTGCATTTGATCATAGGCAAAGTAGCTCTTGTTCCAACTGGGTGTCATTGTGCACAAATCTTATCAATCAGGGTGCACCACAGACCCTCTTCTTGTCATGTGGTGTTCTTTGTGTTGGTATTAATGGTATCATGGTCTATGAGGCTGTTTGTGATTATAATAAAATCATTGAGAGATTTTGAAGAGGTTAAATACTCTGTATCGTTCATCTGTGCCAAAAAGGGCTCACTAATGAAGAGACCGCTTTAGATTTAGATCTGTTTTACAGAACTTTCTCCAGTCTGATCTCTCTGTTGTTTCTGCTACAACACTGCTCAGTCTTTCAGGTTCCATTCATCTTCAGTGAAATGTGAAGAACTGGTGAGTTTTGTTGTTTGTTTTTGTCTGGTGGCTCTATGGAGTGACAAAGTGTTGGAACTGAACTGCTTGCCAAGCCCATATCCCAAAGGTGAGGGAAGGGAGAAATCATTACTGCACAAAATTAAGGCAGCGGTGATGGAAATATCACATTATTATTTTTGAATTAGAGGGTAGTGTAATGTTGCTGTTGACAGGGGCATCATAATCTCTTCTGCAAACAAGTTTTGTCAGGGATTTATAACTCTGAAGAAATTTGTCTAGGCCTGAAACTTGGCATCATGTCGTTTAACAAAGTACTAATTTGTTGTCATACATACTTAAAAGCCTTGCAAGTGCAGTGGGTGTTGAGTTCCATGATAAGCACAGCTGTTGGCCCTTTCAGCAGGTGATATTACATCTGCTTTGAGGGTTTTCCTAGGCACAAAAAGATTACAAGGACTTGGAGGAGAAGCACTCTGTATAGAAGATATTGCGAAGAAAATAAAAATGAAAGACTCCTTCAGAATGAGATGAGCCAACGACCCTGGAATTTTGGATTTATGACTGTACAAAGAGGCCACAATGCCTTTAGGAGAATTCCTGGGTGAATATTGCCTTTTCAGTGCTGAGCTCTGAGTGGCCTGAGAAGGGCTCGCTGTGGGCAGCCCGTTAACACTGCCCACACTTCCTGCAGTGCAGGAGCCTGCTAATTGTCTCAGCAATTTATGGGCTGCGTTTAACAACTGCAGCACCAGTCACAAACAATTTACAGTGCTGTGTTCGTATTGCTTTTTCCTTGTTGGTTTCATAAAATGTTCGTGTAAACTCACCTTTCTGTTCTGGAGGTACTGAGGGGCGGCAGGACCTTTAATGAAGATCATATTCCATAGTTTCCAAAAGCTTTGCTAATAAGGGGTAGAAGCAGAGAAAGTTGTCAAGAAAAGAAGTTTCTGGTGGTTCCATAACAAGATGTTCCTATCAGGCAGGATGTAAATGTGTTATTTTTAAGGTCATAGCACAGGCAGAGAGTTTTGAAATGGGCTCGTTAAGGCAATAACGATCTGATAAAGCTGACGCTCCTGACTTCTTCTGTACAGTTAATTGAAAGGATATTTAGCTTTGGTATGATACCTCTTTATAAACATTCTCCTCACAAATCAGTGGAAGTATAGAAATGTACATCAGCTTTATTGGTCATCAGCTTGGCTCTGTCCAGTATTCCAGAGTTTATGATCCCTTTTGCTGTCCCTATAGAGTGGCTTTAAAGCTCACTTGGTGCATATTCAGACTTCTGGCGTTTTGCAGTTGCTCTTTTATCTTTATAATAAAACATGTATTTAACAACAATTAAATGTTGAAACAGCTTGCTGGCAGATGGGGTGAGTTTTCTAGTTCCTGAAGTTTTCAAAAATGTCTTTCAAAAATATGTTCATTTTATGGTCTGTTATAGAGAGGACTGAACTAGAGTATTGTAGTGTCTTTTTCTTTGACTTCAATTTTTTTTTTCTGTATTTCGTCTCTCTTTTCACAATTCACTAAATTCACTATTACTGTGAATATGTAGTGTTTTCTTTCTCCTTCCAATTCCAAGCCCAAACTACATTTAATGAATAATGTTTCAGTCGTGCTACTTTAACCAGCTAAATACAAACACTAAATAGAGCAGGTGATACAGATTGCATGGCACAAATGATCTGTGCCTTGAGAGCCAGGAGACCCCTTGGTAAAATTACTTTTGGAATGGTTAAATGCAGTGCAGGCCCTGGCCTCAGATACTTCAAAGTAAGTTGTGCTGTGTCCTTAGTCTGAAACAATGAGCTTAGAAATATTAGTGGAAAAGTGAAGTTAACAACTGCAGCTGCTCTTGCATTCTTTGCATTCTGTAACTAAAGGATGTGTGTTGCTAATAAGGTCCCATACGACAAAGAGTGGTCTCAAATATAAAACTGAATTGAATATTGATTTTTTATTTTAAGTCATTTAGCTGCTTGCTTGTTTGTTGTTGGGTTTTTTTTTAGATTTTTTTTTTTTTCCCCTGAAGTGAGGAAACTGGTTTTGGGCTTTGAATGAAAATTGAATTGCTGAGATGCCTAGCTGTGGAATGGGGTTACTGCTCATCTGCATAAAAACTATTAATAGCTATTTCAAGAAATTTCATATTAATTTTTATTATGCATTTATACTTAGATTTAAATAACCTTTTTTAATACACTCCAATGAACAATAACACACTTTTTTTAATATCATAAATACGGGGAAAACTTAACTACCACAGATAGGGAATAGTCAACTTTTATAAGCTAGCAAGATTAATATTTGCCATGAAAGTGCACATGAAAAACTGCTTTAATTCTGGTTTATGGCTAGTTCTGTAGTAATCTGCCAAGGTTTACTTATTTGGCTAAAACAGTTTGTTAAATGACTTCAGGAATTCTAGAGTCAAAACTATGTGTTGATGAAATGCAGTGATGATTTGCTTTGCTTTAAAGGACAAAACATCAGTCTTTAATTTCTAATAAAAAGCAATATGGAGTTGTAAAGATGAAGTTGTTATACAACCTAGCAGTGATCTCTGTCACTGAGGGTTTGCCAGTTAGCCTCTCCAGAACAGGAGATGGAGTGAAAGAGCCCATGAGCAGCTTGAAAATGCTTAATCTCAGTTTTCCAAGGAATATTAATCCATGGTTTGATGTCCAGTTGGTGCTTGGCAGGAAGCTCAGTGCAGCAGGAATCATTTCTGGGGCTGGCATTGTTAAATACCTCCCTGAACAACCTGCACGGAGAGGCAGAGAGCTCCCTTGGGAGATTTCCAGGGGATCCCCAACCGTGGGGATTGTGGTGCTGCAGTTCAGAGCATCCTCCCCAAACCTGAGGGCTGGGCTGACAAAGTCCCCACAGGGCAGCCACAGCAGCTTTGGCAGCTGCTTGACTCCGCAGCCATTTGTGGACTCCGCTGGAATTTAAAGACAGAATTTGCAATTGCTATTTAAATAAATAATGCTGGCTTTCACACTCATTTAAGAGGCTTTAGTTCAGCGTTGCTCCCACTGCATATGGAAGAGTTGGGACTGCAGGGGGAGAATTGATTTGCAGAGGGGCTGGGATGGTGGCTGGGATGGTGGGGGCTCTCTCCACTGTTCCCAGGCTGTCTGACAGTTATAGGTGAGGGATATTTATATGGCTGCAGGGGGAAAATAGGAGCTGTAAATTGGTATTGTATAGAGGCAGATAGCCTTTCAGGGGACAATAGGCTGTTTCATTATAATGGGCCTTGCAAGTGGTTTGCTGCCTTCAGAGAGCTTCAAAAAGCTGAATTCCACTTTGCCATTACAGTGGGCTCCTCTGTTATGTGGTAATGTTATTTGGAGGTGAATCTTGGAGAGTGAAAATGCTTAAAACATAAAAATGGAGTGATAATGCAGTGTTGTAGGTGTCAGTCTAGTGTTCATCACTCAGAGGTTTCATATCTTTATCTTCATTTTATTTTAATTGAGAAGTGAGTCTGATATTTAAAAAGCCCTGAATTATAGATGCTTATGTGTTGGAATGGGTATTTTCAGAGTGTGGGGGAAAAGGCACCCTGTTGTTGCAGTCTGTCAAAAATGATTTGTTGAAAATTGACTTTGAGTGTTTGTACTGCAGGTCAGAGTTCCCTTTAGAGGGCTTCTACTTCCATAGAAACATCTAGAAGTGCCACCGTTATGCCTTGCTATTAAAAAGAATGATTTTGTTACAAATACTTACCTGGCAGTGCTTTTGATTCATTAAAATGGGAAAAATAAGTGGAGCAAAACAGCCGGGACAATTTCTAAGTAAATTCATCAGTCATTCAGGAACTATGCATTTAAAAGACCTATAAATAATAGAATGCTCCATCTAAATGGAAGCCTTTTATTGATATGTAAGTAGAGTGTCACCCTGAAGTTTCTTTTTTAATTTATCATTTCCTTATGTTTAGAATCAGATCAGGCAATTCATATTATTTCCAGTTTTTTAACTTTATTGTGTGGTGTGTGAAATGAAATTGTTGCACACAGTTGTTAAGCTTTAAAATTACTTTCAGGTAACAAATAATTGTTTTGGAAACTCTGAGCCTTCACTCAATTTTTTAATATTATCTCGAGGACTGACAAAATAATTGGATAATTTCAGTGGATTGCCATTGGCACTTTCAAATTCCTTTTATTCATATTCTTGCAATATATTTCCCATGATGATGCTCATGGGACTGCTGATCCTACCAAAGACAGGACAGTGGAAGTGGGGAGAGTGAAATATTGAGAACTCAATTTTTAGGCTTTATTGTCTGTTTCATTCTCTCAGGTTCACGAAGGATAAATATATATATATTTCTTTTTATGTGTGCATATAGAAACAAACATTTAGGTTTTAAATTTTGTTTTAACAGAGAAGAAGATGGCCTATCACAAAGTGAACGCAGAGCAGAGGGCACAGGGGCACTCTCCATACCTGGACAGCGATGAGCTGCAAGCCACGGCGCTGGAGCTGGAGTGGGACATGGAGAAGGAGCTGGAGGAGCCTGGCTTTGACCATTTCCACCTGGAGAGCACAGCCCAGCACCCCCTGGGGAACTCCCAGAGCCCTGACCTCGACCTGGAGCCCATCCAGCCTTCCTCTTCTCCCAAGGGAAGATTCCAGAGGCTTCAGGAAGACCCTGACTACGTCTCCCACTACACGAGACAGGCACCAAAGAGCAACCGCTGCAGCTTTTCTCGGATACTGAAAGTATTTTGCACTGCTTTGATTTTATTTATTTTCGGAATTGTGATAGGATATTATGCACGCAAGAAATGCCCTTCTCCCCCAACGTCTCAAGAACCAAATAATCCTCATATCTACCATGAAATTCTCAAGGAAATCAAAGCTGAAAATATTCAACGGATTTACAGGTACGTACCTTGGCAAGTTTCTTTATCTAAATGCTCTCAGGTGCCACTGTGAAGTCTTCACCTGATCTTTTTTTTTACTGTGAAATCTTATTTACAAACCCTAATTTTTTTTAATGTTCATTTTTATCATGACGCTTGGGAGCTGTTCATAAGCGTATACAAAATTCATTTTTTAATAATGCAAAATTGTGCTAATCATAATAGGTTTTGCTTTAATAATGTTCTAGATATATTATTATCTTTAATGTAAATGAATTGAAAACCACAGATAATTCCAATTGAGTTGAAATATAGACAATAGAACAGCTGTCCTAGATCCAGCAGACTGCCAAATAACACTATTGAAAAGCAAGGTTGATATGATGTTTTGTAATATTTGGTGCTTGAAGAAATCCCCATCTAATCTTTGGAGCAAAAGTGAACTCTAATTAATTGGTGTTTTTTCTCAGTATGGTAAATTAAACCTTTATTCTCTATGGGTTTTGGATGGAAAAATTGACCTTTGCACTTTGAAAGATGTTGATTTAGGTTTTTTTTATTCTTCATTACCTGTAAATTTTTGTAAAATATCTGGGTTTGACTGAATTTGATTTTATTCTTTTTTCAATGTGGAATCCTTTCACTACTTTGACAGTCTATATAACTTGTTTGTATCAGAGTATAATCACTTTTCTGTGAGTGTGGAAGAAAATAAGTTTTCCTGACAACTTTTGAAAGTTACTTCTGTGTGGGGAGGGGAGATGAGTTAATTTTTGGCTTCTGGAATGCAAAGTTCCTTTTTCATGTTAAATGTATTGCAGATTTTTTGATTGGTATCAGTTCAGAAGCAGCAGAACTCCCATATCTGAAGTTAGAAAAGATTGTTGTCATGGTCATCCAAAGAGGGGTTACTGAGTAGATCAGAAATAGATCTGAAGAAACCACAGTGGTGTTCTAACAATATTGGTCTTCTATTATATTGTATTATATTTTATTATATTTGCTTTTATTATATATATATGTCTTAAATCCTGTAGTGTGTAATAAATACCATGTTTTGAGCTAACACTGTTAATAAATTCAAGAGAAAAAGTAAAATGAAGGGTTTCATTTCAGTTTTCATGTACTGAACTGATTCTACTTCATACAAATTTAATTTTTTTCATAATGGGAAAAGGTACAGGTTATGAAATATTTGATTTTTAATGTAAAAAGATAACTTCTTTGTCTTTCAGAGAGTAAATTAAACAATTCTGTCATCAGGCTTCGTCACAACCAAAGTATTGGAGTAAGCTAAGCCCTAGGATTGGGTATTACACAAATTACAGCAAATTGCTGACATGTCTGTCAGACTCAGGATAATACCTCAGTACTTTGTGTTTGGGGACTGGGAATCACTTGCCATTCTGTTATTTCAAAGGGTGGATTAAAACCATCCCTTTTCAAACCCCTCATCACTTGTTAGATGATTTCAGCTTGCTGTTAGGATACTAGTGAGAATCTGGATATTTTAGGCGAACTGGATTATATAAATACTTTGGTAGTTGCCATCCTATAACATAATTCTTAATATTTATTTGGGTTTCTTTTCTATCTAATAACATGATTTCAATAGAAGCAGTTGAATATTAATTCAGCTACCTATCAATTCTGTATGTAAATATATAATCAATGCTTTTAGTGTACTGCTTTACCCACAAGGCTTTTCCTAACCCAGCATTTTGGTCTGAGACAGCTTTTATCCCACGTTGTGTTCAGTTGCTTTCCCTCAACATCTGTTTGGCAGGAGTCAGAGTGACTGAAATGAAACCTGAGTGTGTGTAGACCTACCAGTACAGAACATGCAACATATGTTACTTGGGGGAAAAAAAAAAAAAAGTCCAAAACTGACAAAATCAATATAGGTTATTGGAAAACTTCCTTCCGTAAAGTACTTTGAGTTACTAGGAATAAGTGGCAGCTGCTTAGCTTGCAATTTCTAAATGTTACTGAGCATGACATTAATTTAATTTTCGTTGTTTACGCCTTAGATCAGGCTCAGATGGTTTGGGAGTTTGCTAACAGTCCTGTAAAGGAATTAGGAGAAAAAAAAATCCTGTTTAAGAGACACAGAGGTGCCAATCATAGTGCTGGAGCAGACATCACCTTAAAGTGCTTCAAGGTCTGGGGTGGGAGCTTGCTGCTGGGAGAAATCTGCTTGTAGTCAGATGAAGCTCTGAGGATTTGACCTTTTGCACTTGTAAAGAGGTGGCAAAAGTGCTCCAGGGGTTCGGTGCTGGTTTTGTTTGGATTTGGACTGGCTTCTGTGTGAGTTGAATGAAGCCTGTCTGCCAATCCCTGTTAGGAATGGAAGTGGTTGAGTCCCCATCCCCGGAGGGATTTAAAGGAGTGTAGATGTGGCATTTAGGGACATGCTTTAGTCACCTTGTCACTCAGCAGTGCTGGCTTAATGGTTGGACTCAATCTTAGAGGTGTTTTCCAACCTACACAGTTCTGTGATGGTGTAGGATATCTGCAGTTTGAGTTCATGGGTTGCTGAACTGGGATATTCAGGCGTTCCTGTGGAGTCTCCACTGGAGGATCCTGGTTGGGCTCCTGTTTTGTCAGTCCCATCCTGGCTGTCTGCATCACCCCAGCCCCATGTTAAGGGGTTTGTTTGTTTGTTTGTTTGTTGTTTTCTCCCCACCAGACATACTAGAACTCATTAGGTAGGAAAACTCAGTGTGTTGGCTTTTATTCGTTCAACTTTGCACCTTGTTTCCCATGGGATGGGAATGCTACAGAATTTCTGTGCAATTTAGCACAGTTGTAATTACTGGTCATGGCCATGTTGCTTAATCAGTGGTACAGCCTAAGTCAACATTATCTCTGTGAGCCTTTTTGAACACCTCTCCCCACCCCCTGTGGGGAGGTGCTTGCATTGTTGATATAAAAGGTAGAAATCAGTTCATTCCTGATATTTCAGAGATTTCAGGATGAGTTGTCAGACATGCTGAAGGAGAAACATAATTATCACAAGAAAAATGAAGAGTTTTCCTTCATCTAGCATGCTGATTTTAAAAAGACAAAAAAGGGATCAATATTGTTAATAGGATTCAGTCAGTAAATCAAACAATTCAGGAGCACGAACACTACATTTGTTCAGATATATATTTTTAAGGAGAAACAATCTGCTCCACAGTACAGGCAGATTCAGATCTGGTAAAATCACTCATGCTCCTGCAGAAACATCACTGGGATGATGGGCATCCAGTAATTGTATCTGTTTGCGCCATGAATACAACTTTTCACAGTTTTCTTCTGGAGGATATAAGACAAAATTCAAGTTAGGTGTAACTTGGCTCCTGGGGGCCTTCAGGATGAAAAGGGCATAAATCCCACATCCTAAAGAGGGAGAAGTTGAAACATGGAATACTTCGGGCACTGCTTACCTTTATATCTGTAACCAGCAGAACTTACCAGGGCTAAAGAGATGGATAAAGGTGGTAAAACTGACAGGCAGAGAGCAGGTGACAATTCCTGGGACAGGTGTTGATTTCTTGGAGCCCTTCTGGAGAGCCTGTCAGAGAGGAGTGACCCGGGGAATGTCTGCAGCTCCAAAACCCCACCATTAACTGGGAAAGGCCCTGCTCTCCAAAGGGATGCATGCATTTAAATCTGGAAGTCTCTACAGTTTATAATAAGTGCTGAAAGTCATAAGAGGCAGACCTTCAAAAATTCAGAAACACTCACTGCCAATTTCGGTAAGCAGTGTGCTGCTGAATTCTCAAAAGTGAATTTGCAATGAAAATTTGCATAATTTTCAATGAGATCTGACTTGTTAAAGCTACTTTTGAAAATGACACTCAGATTTCTACTATCACTTGAGTACTTTTGAAAATTCAGCTGTTTTTTCTTTCTCACTTTGTATGGTATATATAAAATTATTTCAATTGTATTGCTCCAAAACCAAATAAAAATGAAACAGTCCTATTTTATTTGGAAGGTGTGGGGCTGTCATAATTTTTTAGGAGGCTGTAATTTTGGGGTTAGCTTCTGTAAATTAAATGGATAAACAAAATTTATGTTGAATAGTAAGAATCAAAGAAACAGTCAGTCTTGTTGATGTCAGTGGTAACTCTGGCTGTGCAGTTTTTATCAGATTAGATAATTGTTCTCATGTTTTTAAGATTCTTGTAGCCTTATTGAGCTTTACTCAATAATTACTTTCCAAAAATGTATGTCTTGGTTATTATCAGATCCACAGGTATTTTTAGATACATCTTCCCTTAATTAAAACTGGGATGGGGGCACAGAGAGAAGAATCTTTGCTGTGCTCTCCAGCCAGTCTACAGAGAAGCTCCTACATTTCAAATCTGCTGCTCATTCTGTGTATTCTCACACAGATGCTTCCTTCACTCTCATTTTTTCCCCCCTTGAGCAATAGGGAGGTTTAAATCCCTTCATAATACATCCAGTTGTAACTAACCTTTAGAGGGGTATCTGTTCCTTATTCCAGCTGGTAATATCACCTGCAGAATCTCCCAAATCCATCTCTGGCAGCAGCTGATCTGTCACTGGTGCCTGCTGCCATCCATAGCTTCAGCTTAATTCTTCACAGGGCTTTGGGAGAGCAGGCAGCAGCTGCTCTCCTGTGGGTCATGGCCAAGGAACAAAACTGCCCGTGCACTGAGAAAAGGACTTTCACTTGTTGGTTTGGTTTTTTTCTCAAACTGAAGTGAGAAGCTTCCATATCCAAATGTTTCTTATTCCCATATCAGTTGTAATCAGTAATCTTAAAACCTTGGGGCTTCAAATATTTTTCTCAGGTAAAACCAGTGAAATACACACCTGAGGAGCAAAGAGAGCCTGGAACTTTGAGGAAAATTGGAGATTTGGGCTGAATGAAATTTCCAGGCTGGTGCTTGGTGAATTCCCTTTGACCCCAGGGAAAGGAGTGCTCTGGTGGCTGCATCCCTGGGTAGAGCCCACTCCTGTTAACAGCTGTTAATTAAGCTGCTGTTAATTAAGAGCTACACCTGACCTCTCCATGGCTGCTGGGAGCACTGTGCTGGCCTGGCCCCTGCTCACTTCACTCATCATCAGTTTTGTCCCCTTTACAAAAATATTGATTTTTTAGTCATGCCAACAGCTGAAAAGAGCATTGCAAAAAGCAAATCTCAGTGGGAACTCATCCTGTTTCCTCCTGGGTATCAGTTTCAGGTATTTCTTGTGATGCTATCAAAAAAGGAAGAATTAGATCGAGTTAGGCTGGGTCTGAAGCCAGGCCTGCTTTATCTTTGGAAGTGGATGTTGGCACATTCCCAGGTAACCAGCAGCTCAGTGAGCTCCCTAGATCTGTTTCATTCCCACTGTGGAATCACTTGGGATTCTCTTCATTCACATGATAATTTGGAATGTGTATTTATAAGTACAAAGCCCCTTTTGAAAGGAGATAAGAGTAATATCAAACAATGGAAAGTTCCCCCTTATTCCCCTGCCAGCTCCCCATGGAAGAATGGCTCTGGGAACATGGGGAGGTGCCCTTTGTGGAAGAAAGATGCCCTGTGTGACCCAGGGGCTATCTGTGGAACAGAGACTTGATAAATTTAGGCTTCATACCCACGTATGTCAAATATAATTTCCTTGGTTTTTAAAAAATAGGTTATATGGTTATATCTGTACTTCAGAGGTGTTGATAGAAAGAGTTGTTTCATAGTTTTCCTTGGTTTCATTCTTTTTTTTTCTTTTTTTTTTTTTTTTCCTTTAGATGAAAAAAGGATGCATTATATCGATATAATGCATGAGAAGGACATGTAAGTTTGATCCCGTTAGGGTCAGCTGCAGAATTTGCTTGTAATATTCCTTTTCTTTGTTGAAGAAATGTCTTAGATTATGGTTTATTTACCCTGGAAAGGATGTGTTTCAAGTCCACCATGGATTTCACTGAGAACAACTTTTCAGTTGATTATTTTTTTTAATAGTAACCATAAAAATATATCGATTTTTAGATATTTGATTTGGGAAATCGTTTACAGTAAAATCTGATTTTTTTTTGTATCATAACTGTATCCTTTGTAATTTAAATACATAGTGTTTCCTTAAAATAATTTCCCTAAGCAATGCATGTTTGATTTCCTAAGCAATAAGTGTGATATGTTAATGAATTAGAATCAATAAACTATATTATGCCACATCAGCATAATAAGTAATAAGTCCCTTGATAAATTTACTATCTGTCACAGCCTAGATGAATGGCTTTAGTCTTGCTGCTGTTCAGTGCCTCGTGTTTTCCATGTAAAAGTGACACTGGTTTTTGACAAGCTATAAAGTATAAATGAATTTTGCTCTGATCACTTATTTTTGAATTGTGTAATCTTACTAATTTAAAGATTACCTTGCTGGAGTTGCCTCAGAGCCCTCATAAGAGGAGTGTGGTTGGGGTTTAGAGAACCAATTTCCATGGCCATTGGCTGTCTGCTGCTTTACCATCCCTGCCTCAAGTGTGGGGCAATTTAGTCCCAATTAGAGCTCTGCAATTCTGAATGGTGACAAGTGCTCCTTTCCCTAATAGGTGTTGAAATGAGCTGTGCCAGCCTGGCTGAGGGAGTAATTTGCTTTTTAGAGGTCTGGCATTCCGAATTCCTGCCTGTTTGGGGTATCAGAGGGGTTGAGGATGATGCCTTGAATCCTTCTCTCAGCTGGGCTGCCCCAGGACATCTTCCTCTCCCCTTTCCCTGTAGGTGTCTGGTGCTGTTTGAAGAGCTCAGGTTTTTGAGGAATCATTTCTGTTTCAGGGACAAACTGGAATGGATGGTAAAACATCTATGGATTTTAAAACTCCATCCATTTTAAGAAATTTTTGAGAATGATAGGCTCTGTACTTGACTTTACCTGAAAAACAGAAATACTTGACTAAAAATTTCTGAGCTACTCTGACACTAATGCTGGCTAAAAGACAGTATTTAGAAGCTGAAGAGTTATTTATGCTGCCATCTATCATTTTTATAGATTTAACCAAACCACATTCTTCCTAACAGAAAGAACCTGAAGGAAAAAAACCAAAAAAAAACACACAGCTTTCTGAGATGACAACCAGTTTTCATTGTAGGCCACATGCTTCCATTTAGTAAATACCAGGTTTTTGAGGAATGGGACAAAGTTGTCCTTCACTGCCCAGTCCTTGCACCTCAATACAAGGAGGATCAGCAATTTTGGCTGGTGGTTGTCGAGCTTATAAAGAGCTGAACAAACCCCCTAACAATTTAATTAGTGACAGGTGGACTGTCTCCTAATTGCCCAAACAACTGCCGGAGTTTCTCCTGTCTCTGCTCTGAATTTCCCAGTGTTACAGCGTGCTCAGAGGGTGGATTTTTCCTCAGAGGAAAGTTGCAAAGTGGCAGAAGGCATTGCCAAGAGTCCCTAAACTTCCTGAAGCACCAGGCACTGGCATGTTCCTGTTTAGGATGCATCTCTCATCAGCACGGTGTAGAGCTGAAGTCCATGGATACTCCCGAGATCCAGCTTTTCAGTGGAATCTGCACTTCCATGGTAGGCGCTGCAACAATAAGCAATTAGTTTCCTGCCTGTTCACATAAATCAAATTAACAAAGCCCTGAGGGGAAGGAGTTTTCTCAGCCCTTCTTGGTGGTGCTTTGACACGCAGCTCCTCACCATCAGCACCCATGACAGCTATTTGCTGGAAGCCTCATAAGTCAGAGTGTTGCTGAATTTAACTAACTGCAGTTTGTTGTACTGTATTAAGTTACTGTTCATGCAGCATTTGTAACTGAAGGTTAGTGGGGAACATTGCTCAGGATCGATCAGGGATAATGAAATTGATATTGTCTGAATAATAATCAATTTTAGTGGTGGTATTCTGCAGCAGTCTTCCATTAAGGGGCTTCTTTTCTCAGTTCAATTCTCTTTGAAAGCTGATGAGTTTCTGGAATGAAACAAATATGGATTGCATTGAAAAATTGGGGCTTTCCCTGGCAATATTGGAACTTGTGGAGTGTAAGACTTTTCAAAATTAAACAAGTTGGCTTTTTTGAATTTCTAGAGTACTGTTTGTGGACAGGAAGTTAAATAATGCCTCCTGCTCTTTGTGTATGTCTGGTTTCTCTCAGTCTCAGTAATGGGTTATCTTTAAATACACATTTTCAAGTCTCATCCTTCGTGTAAGCTGATGTTTCCTTTGGACACACCCAGTTGTCACAAATTTACATATGTTCCTGTCCAAGTTAAAATACAGACTCATACCCTGCTTGGTTTATGAGTGTTTCTTCAAGGCTGAAAAGGCTGTAATTTTCCAGTGAGATGGAATTTTCTCTTTCCATTCTTTTTTTTCTTTTTAAGGAAACATAAAACTTAAAAAGTGAATTGAAATGTCACTATCAATAGCTCAGAAGCAAAATTGTTTGAAAATCTTTTTTTTTTGGAGACCTCATGATTTTTGTTCCTTTTTGGGGAATTTGGGGTTTGTGTGCTGATGGTTCCCTACAAAGTTGGTCCTTGACCAACTTAATGTCTTTATTTCTCTTTTGTGAAAATTTGTTACGTAACAGAGTAGAGAAGATAACAGAAATAAAAATGAGCATTGAAAATAATGCTTTAAGATCTTATTTGTTTTACTTTTTTTAATGGGTGCTCAATCTTCATTAGCCATCTGGCTAATTAAGTGGATTGTGTGAGGCTTCAGGAGAAAGGTCATTATTGCTGAAAGGGTCAGGACCCCATCACAGATTGACTTCTCTCCAGGAAACTTGGGCAAGCTCTACAGGAAGGAGTTTGCAATAATTGTAGTATTTTACTGAGATCTGAGTCTAGAGAAAGAAAGTGTTTTGGAATGTTTATCCTGTTGTCCTGGGTTGATGCTAAATTGTATCCCCATTCATCTGTTTAGTTCAGAAATAAGTGTTGTACCTTGAAAAATTGGATCTGAGAGTGCCCTAAACCAGGACACCTGTGGAAGTTGGGACATGGCTGCAGAATCATCTGTTGTAATACAGAGTTCATGAAATGGCCAGAATTTTGGAACCCATTGCCTTGACTCAACAATCCAGTCCTTTTGTGATCCTCCAGGCAATGTCACATTTTGCTGCTGCTTCAGATGTCTGACTCACACCCAGGACTTGATCAAAATTTGGAGAGGTGAGGCAGTGAGAAGAAGGATCAATAGTTAAGAATCTCTAAGAGGGTCCATGAAAATGTCAGTGTGCCTTTGATGGACATTTTCTCTGTTCCAGCAGAGCTGTGCTTTAGCAGAGAGCTCAGGTATTTACAGTTCCAGCCAGGCTGGAAGGTGTTCCCTGCTTCTGGAATCTGTTTCCTGTCCAAGGCTACGTGAGCCAGGGCTGATGCAGTGCAGATTGGGAGCATTTAATTATTGAAATAGTTGGCTGAGTGCTGTTTGTGAGTAAAAGGTGGCAGCTCTGGGAAGTCACTTGTTTCGTGGTCATTTGTTAGTAATTGTTATTGAATGCTTTTATTTTTAATAAATGCCAGCCTGGGTGATGGGCCTTGTGATGTGCATTATTAAATAAATAGGCAGGCTTCAAAAAAGGCCATACAGGTCATGAACAAAGTTTCTGTTCCCTGTCAACTATTTAGGGAATGAAGCAAGGAGCTGAATTATTCATGACATGCTTAGTGCAAGGCAAATGGAACCTGCTGCTGTGTTGCTAGCAGTGCAAATAGTGACCTAAAATATACAAATGGGTTTTTTCTGTATTATAATGCCTGTTTTTCTTTACTATTATTTCTGGAAACTATTTAAGAAAATTAAACCCTATGACAAAAAAAAAAGTTACATCTGCATGGTTCCTCAGGATCCTAGCACAGGACCTGCAGGGGATATTGTTTCTAAATTATTCAGTTTATGTGCTTAGAAGATAGATAAGGTATGGTGTTAATACAGGTAATTCAGTTTGTTATTGTGGAAAACATGAGATTTTTAAATTAAAAAAAATTAATAACTTTTGTGAAGGCTATTTCCTACAGACAGAAACATCTATTTGTATAGCTGTCCATTTCTATATGGTTGTGCCTATGTGCATACATGGGTGTAATTTTGCATAACAGCTCAAGTTCTGTCCTTTGCACAGCACTTCTCAGAGCTGTCACATATTCCAGTCTTGGCACTTCTCCCTGTGGTCTTGGCTGAAGCCTGGATCCCTTCTAATCCCAGGCCCAGAAGTTCTTGTGTTCACAGTACCTACAAGGTGGAAGAAACTCAAAGTACCACGATAGCTGTGTTATAAATGCCCTGAGAGTTATTAAGGGCACAGTCCTTATATACAAATATAGCTCGAGGGACTTATCTCATTCATGTCCACATAAGTATTATAGAGAATGTAAGATGGAGTTTGCTGATTACAGTGCAGCAGTATTTCCACATAAAAATAGATACCTGGGGAAGAACCTGGCATTAAATTTCAAGTAAAAGTACACAGCACAGAAAATCTGATGAAAGGAACCAATTCCTTTATGGCTTTGTTCTGTTGCTGGATGTTCTTCAGCCAAACTGTCGTAGGGTTCAACCTGAGGCAAAGTATGTCTATGGTGTAGAAAAGGTGAGGTGAGATGATTTAGTGATTTCTATCTATATTTTCCTCTGTGTTTCATAGTCTCTTCAGACCTTGTATTGAAGCATAGCAAAATGAATAAAATTTGTTCGTAACTTTTTGAATTAACGCCTTTTTTCCCTTTCTTCTTGAGCTGTTTTTGCTAGGGTGCCTGAGAGGGCTTGATATTAATAGTGTGTCCTGATTAACAAACTGAGCTCAACCAGAGGATTTGGGCTCTGGTGACTGCAGGAGCTGGGGTGGAGCCGGGTGCTGCCACAGAGCTCCTGGAAGGCACAGGGAGCTGTTCATGGCACTGTGAGCAGGCTGGGCATTATCTGGGATTTGCAGCTCTTTGCTACAAATTTTATTTTTTTTTTTATTTTTTTTAAGAATCAGACCCTGTTAAAACAAGAATCATTTGGTATTATTCTAGAAATACAAAGCTAAATAAATTAAATCCTCCTTTAGTCTTGTGGATTTGGAAATTGGTTTTACATGCTTCTGTCGCATCCTGCCTGGATTAGTCTAACTCCCTTTTCCCAGTCTCTGCCAGCGCTGCCGCCTCAGCAGCTGAGTACAGATCACAGATTCCTGAGGAGGAATGAGGCTCATGGAGGGCTGGGTCTCTCTTCTGTCTCTCTCATTTCCTCCTGACTCAGTGTGTCTTGACATTAAAAAGGTTTCTCTGTGTGGGAAACAGTTAATCGGATCAGGGTGCGTCATAGCAGGATTAAATGTTGTGGGTAGGATTGGATCCCTTCCCCTCAGTTAACGTAATTAAGACTGACATTAAAGATCAAATTATCCTATATCAAATTAGGCAGGAGAGAAACTCTGCAGTGACATTCCTGGGCAGTGCTGGCCCTGCCTTGCTGAGGGAGCTGCGAGGTCCTGCCAGAGGATGCCCAAGGTGCCCTGGTGCCCCAGAGCTCTGCCTCTCCTTGCTGGAAGGTTCCTCCCTGCCCAGCTGGGCTCTCTGCCTCCCCAGCACTGGCAAAACTGGTCATTTCCCAGATGGCCCTGGGGGAAAGTTGGAATTTTTCCAGCAGGTCTGTGGAATTGCATGTACCAAATCTAAATGCCTTGCTGCTTGGCTGCCTTTCCTCAGGGACCTTTCCTGCGCTGCCTGAGGGAAAACCCAGGGTTCTCCCAGGGTGTCTCAGCTGAGCTGGGCACACCTGTCCCAGAAAAGGGTGTGATGGCATCTTCTCACTTCTCAGGGGCTTCATGTGATCCTCCTGTGCTCATGAGTTTGATTTCTCCTAAACAGGTGAATCTCTTTGAGATCTGGTCCCATTTGCACCCTCTTAGATAAGAGCAGCTGGCATTCCTGCAGCACCTGCAGGAATAGGAGGATATTCTTTACCATAGGAGGACATTCTTTACCATAGGAGGATATTCTTTACTGGATTCCTTACACACTTGCTCCAAATTTCTATTATCCTCCAAGGAATTCAGAATGTTCGCACAGAATTTTAGTTATTGAGTAACCCAGTCTACCCCAAAAGAATTAACTTCAGCATTAGTTATATACTGGTTCTCCTGGTGCATAAAGACATTTTAACACCTTTTATTTATTGTGTGTTAGACACTGGTTGCTGGCTGCATTATATTATGTGACTCAGTTCAGCAGAGGTAGAAAACAGATTTATCTAAAGATGAGTGTTAAGTACTTGTTATGTGTTGTTGTGCCACTCATGAAGAGTGACTTTGGGACAAGAATGGTGATATTCCATCAATAACTAAAGATCTATTACCACAAAGGAAAAATAGTTCTTTTTTCCAGGATGAGAGGAAAGCAATTTCTTACATAGAGGGATGGCAGTAATTACAATAAGGTTTCCTGTAGCCATACACAAATAGTTTCAGGTTTTTTATGCCAGATTGTGATACAGGATGTAAATAGTGCCCCATAAAACTACTAAAAAGATAACTTAAAAGAAAAAGTGTGACCTTAGCAAGAATTGCAGGGGAAGCTATTCCAGAAGCATCAAAAGTATATTGTAGTACTGTTTGCAATCCTTTAAAGAGATGAGTTGATAGTGATAGAGAATTAGTGTTCCTTGCCAGATAGCTAGATGTTTTTAATGCTTTTTTTTTTTCCTTTTTGTGTTACAGACAATGTATTTACTTCTCCTCAGCTGTGAACACTATTAAAGTTTGCTATTAAAGTTTACCAGAAAAGCTCTCATTTTATTTTGCCCACACCAGTGTTTGAAACCTTGGAAACATTTGTGTGTGCTCAAGATTGTTTTGTTGTTATTACGGCTGAGAGGGAGCTGATGGATCTTTGCTAGCACGGGATTGAGACAGTGTTGGAGCCACCCTGGGAATATGTGAGGATGCAGTAAAATCAAATGTTTTTTACTTACAGCATTACTTGAACAGTAGCTTTGAGAGTGACCACATTCTACTGGATTTGGAAAATGACAGTGAGCACTTGCTCACGAGCAGTGATGTTTGATTTTGTGAAATGGAGGAAGGCTCCGTGGAGGAGTCCTGCTTTGATCCTGAAGGCAATGTGACAAAGTTTTCAGTTGCTTTTCCCTGTTTACCAGAAGAATTTCATACCCACTGGAAATGCTGTTTCTCACCAGCCTTGAATACATGCAAATGTTAAAGTACAGCATCACAAAATAGTTACCTCTTTAGCTGAAAGTCTGAATTTTCAGAGAAGGCTTAATTATTTAGGGAAAGTGAAGATGGAATGAAGACAAGAAAAGCTCCTTGATGGTATTCAATTTGCCTTTCAGAGTGTGTGTTCTATAATAATGTTTTGATTTAATCAAATTCATTATCTGTATTTTATTTTGCTTTTAAAAGAACAAAAAATCTAAACAAAAGACAGGCATGAATTATTACACGAATCTTATTATGCACTGGGAATAAAAAAGTCTGAGCTAATGCTGTTTAGACCCTTCTTTAAAGAAATAATCAAATACATTAAATTAATTTTTCCAGGGATATCACGTGAAGATTTTCTCATCTTTATATTAGCAGACTGGAGCAGAAAGGACTAGTTGACTAAATATAGATTCAGCACTTAAGTAATTTATTAATTCAGTAAATTACTATGGTTCCAGTCAGAAAGAACTCCTACCTAATAAAAATAATTTGGAATTAAAATGAATTACAAGTATCATTTTAAGCAGTATGTTGACAGTCAGGAAAGTAGAGCTGTGTTTCTTAGAGGAGGATTAAGCCACATGATGAACTAAGACAAATTTAAATTCTCCTGAACTTTTCTCCCTGGCTTTGCCACTGGAAGGGAGCCCCTCCACTTTGCATCTTCCCTCGTAACAGTTTAGATATATAACTAATTATTTAACTAATTAGGTCCTATTTCATAGGAGATTTAAACATTTTTCAGTATTCTTTTTTCAGATTTCCTAGTATGCACTAATTTTCCTGAATATTCCAGAATTGTTCTGAATTTGCAATTGTATAATTTAGCTCCTTTATTTAAATTTTCATTATTTATGGTTAACAGTGGGAATATTTTAATATTTTAATTTTTTTTAGATGAGGTATCTAGCATGTCTTGGCACACCTGAGGAATATGGAATAACACACTTGGATTTAGTTTTTCTAGCTCATAAATAAATAAAATAATCCTGACTGTACGTAGTTTCTCAGAGACAAGCCCAAGCAAGACTGAGTTAGGTTCTCTATAGCATTGATAGAGACTTGTTTTTTGAAATCTTTTTAAAAAGAAGTACCTCTGTGCATAGAGGGACAAGAATAGCTAAAGACCATGAATGTATGGATTTTAAAAATTTGGTTTGTCAGGTGTCTGGGCTGGGAGCTCTCTGGAGTGGTGAGTGATTTTATTTGCTCTCTGTAGAGTGGCTGGTGCTCTGGAGCCCTGGACTCAGATTCCTCTGTTTCAAGCCACTCAAATGCCAATAACCAATAGCAACACTGCCTTTGTTTTCCTAAAAATTACTGCCTGCATGTGTAGCTTGTGCTCCTTAATTTTGAATGCAGCCTTTGCCATAATTGTAGAAAATGAGAAAATTGTGAGCCCGGAGTTGGAGAGAGGGTGAAGCTACTGCTGCTAAGGAAACCTTAATTGTTGAAGTTCAAGATAAAAGGTTGAATATTCAGAATTGTATCAGACTGCAACCCTCCTAGAACTTACTGCATATGCCATTTAAAAATGATTGGGCACTTCAGTTTAATTTGCTTGAAGGTGAAGAGCTTATGAGATATATTTGAACCTAGAAATAATTCTGACAGCTAATTTTTACACGCACCAAGAAGAAGTTTTATAGTGGAAACCTTGACTTTTAGTGCTGTAGAGCTGTCATAAAGGCCCTAATGATTTCTGACTTAATTATGAGTCTGAACACTTAGGCTGGGACGCATTCGCTACCCTTAGAGATTCATGTCCAAGCACCAAATACTGGATGCAGTCTTTGGCTGTGAAACCTGCTTTGCTTTACCTCTCAGCCTGCACAGCTCTGCTGAGATCTAGCAGACAGATTCTGTTCTTGTTAGTATTTTACATCTTGTTTTAGCCTCCGCTCACACCTCCCTAATTTATAAATAAAACTGCATAAGCACATTAGACCTCACTTGCTGCTTGTGTAAAATGCTTTGGGGCAACTGTTAGGAAAAGCCCATCTGTATTTGTAGCAACACCCTCTGTGTGCCCATCAGTGTGTTGGGTGCGTGGTTCCCAAAATGTTTTTGCAGCCCTAGGGATCCCCAGTGGGTTATTGAGGAGGAAAAGAGGAGCTGGACATTCAGCTGAGCTGGACTGGAGCAGAGCTGCCCTCCACCTGCCTCTTCTGGGAAAGGGACATCCTAGGCTGACTTGAGAAACAAAAGCAAGTCTGGCCACCTACGATGGGGCAGGCTCATCCTCCCTGGTTGTGGAAACAAAGTGGGGAAGGAATCATTAGTAGAAAGCGACTTTTTCTTCTTAGTTGGTATAAACCTGTTGGTTTAATAGTTAAGGAGTGTGAAATAAAAAAGGTTCAACATCCGAGGGCTTCAGGCACGTTTGTGAAAGATTGTTACCCTTTGGCTACAGTTAATTCCATTTTAAATATGTTTATTTTCACTTAGAAAGTTCAGCTGGAGTTTGGATTGCTTCCCTGCTGAAGATAATTTGATTTCAGATTGCATCAGTTTAGATGTACATAGGCAGAAGAAAAATTCTTCCATAAAAGCTGCACTGTATGTAAATCATCCTGTTCAGGCAAAGAGTTTGGTGCTAGGATGCCACTTATGTCTTAAGAGTGAATGATTTATGGGTTTGAGATGATATTTTAGGATTCTGCTGCCCATGCCTGTTTTTTAATAGCTCGTGTGTCATCCAGCTGACACATACTCTGTCTGTGTGTGAAAGTCAATGTTAAAGTTAAAAAGACTTAATGAAATGGAATTTTCAGACAGAAGCATGTCGTAACATTACTACTTTTTGTGTCAGACATGCTAAATCTCATCTCAGTTCTCCTTGGGTTGGCAGAAATGTCAGTCCCAGGCTGCACCGAGCCTGTCTGGCTATGATGCATTATTTGCTGATGCCGTTTTCTTGTTTACACAAGTGGATTTGCATGGCTTGGTGCTCCAAATATTGGACTGCTGAAAACCACCTGCATCTGCTGAGGTATTGAGACGAAAGCTCTGGAGGCTGGCCAGGTTTCTGCAGTGCTTTTGCTTACGTGGTTGACAGTAACATCTGGTAACGCAGATGTTGAGTTCTGGAGAGCCATAATTATTCTGAGAGCGGGGAGAAGTTGTCACACATAGTTATTATCATGCTACTATCACAGGTATTAGTATCAAAGAGATCATTTTGTTCTTTGCTGACAGCATATGTTTTCTCAGCTTTGGAGACGTGCTAGTTTGGTGCCACGGAATACGCAGAGTAAAAATTATCTTTGGGTTTTTAAGCAGTTTGAAGGTTAAAGAAGACCAAAGAGACTGTAAATGCAAAATATTTCGTTTCTTCAGAACACCAGTTTCCCTGAAACTGTAATTGCTGCCAGAATATGTTTCACACTGTGCCCTGGAGCTCCTCATAAATAAGTGGGATGAGGGAATAAGGGAAGTGCCTTAGCTCTGAGCATCTCAGGTGTGCAAGTGTTTTGGTTTTACTTTGGTTTGTTTTTGGGTTCTTTTGGGTTATTTGTAAGTTTGTGTTTTAAAACCCCAGACACATTTTCAGGCACAGGATTATTGGAAGGAATAAGACAGCTGAGGTGTTGGGAATTTTTGTATTTACAGAGGTATTATGGAACTAATATTTGAATCTCTACTAGGAGAGAGATTTAAACTCCAGTAACAGAATAATTCTTGAAAATTTAATTCATTTGGTCAGCTTGATATCAGGGATTACTCTCATTTTTTCTTGATACACACTTTTCATTGAAACGGGAAACAATTATTACTTCATGATTTATTATTTTTACAGTAAATACTGAATTTTTATTTATAAGCTTTGTATTTGAACATCTGCACACGTGGAACTGTGCTTCTGGTTAAGTCCTTCCAGTCAGTTTGATGCACAGTACAAAGTTCATGTTTGCAGTAGGGACATTTTAAAATTACTTAGCCAACACAAGTTTCTAATGTGGTTAGAAACAGAAGTCTACATAAGCCCAATGAAACATGCTCAAAAATCTCTGCCCTATCTAGGACAAGTTTGTTTTTGTTTTTTTTATCTTACACTTGCATATGACAGGTGTGAAAAAAATTTGAGTAGGAGAGACCATATGAGTAGGAGTCCAAGGCTAAGAATGTGAAGAACCATAAAGTTCTCTTAATGTGTTATTCTGCACAGTCTAAATCTGAAATTAGTAGAAGGAATTTTATAATAATCTGTATTTATTCAGCATTAGAAATGAGTTTTTCTTTAAAACACAACTTTAATCGTATTTAACAAAAAAAATGAATTCCTTATTTTAACATCTGAAGTTACTTAAAATTGTTGTGGTATTTTCCAAATTTATTAGCTTTCCTGTTGGTGTAGCTCTGTAAGTGCTCAGGCAGCCCAGAGGAAAGTGGGATCACAAGCACCATGGAGCTGTTTCTCACATTGCCTTGTTTTTCTGTCCGGGCATTTGCTCTTTTAACTTTTGTCCTCAGTTCACATTTACACTTCAGGCTGTGCTTAGCTCTGGAAGAGCACTGGGAGCTGCTGACTGTGCTTGGGAATCACCAAAATAATGGAACTCTTTGTCAGCTGGGGTCATTCTTCTGTTTAGATGGTTTACCCAACCCTCTCTGGTCCCTTGCTTTCACACAGCAGTGCCTTGTACACTGCTTTGCTTTCTGCTGCCTTTGTGGTGCTCACACAGCCATTTCCTCCTTCACGTGCCACCATTTCCCAGGGTGTGTCATTTTTGTGGGTTCAAATTGGCTTTGGTGGCATCACTTGGTCATTTTGGCGCGTGTTGCCCGGGGATGGTGACCCTGAGACACAGATTTTGTCCCTCTCAGATACGATTTGTTGGTGCAACAAGCGCGGGCGATTTGGCGTCGTTTTCTGCCCTCTGGTTTTACAGCTGCTGGATGAAAAGGGCTGTTTGCTTTTATTCCCGTGTTTTATTTGTTGAGCACTGTGTCTTTGAACTGTACTCCCACGGTGCATTAGGTCAGTGTTCAGTTTCAGATGCTTCTCAGTTTCCCCCCATGTAACAAACACTCGGGTCATTTTGGCATCTCCCATAGAATGTTTTTCCCAGGATTGTATAACTCTGTGTAACCAAGGGAATTCCCATGCCACCTTGCTAGCTGACACGTTAGCACCCTTCTGCCTTGGTCCTTCCAGGCATTTTCTACCATCTTTTTCTCCTGGAAAATGTGGTGGCCAATTCTTACTCCCTTCCATAAAAAAAACAAACAAAACATTTCCTGTGATCCTGACCTTCCTGCTGGACATCTCCACGAGGAGCTGTGCTCCTGGGAAAATCTGATTTAGGAAAGAACCAGAGCTCATCAGAGCTTTGTTCTAGCATGGCTCTTAGTGTCTTATTAACGATTTTCAAAGTAAAGCAGGAGCTCCTTCTTTGTAAACTTCTCTGTGTGTGCCAGAGACCATTTGAGAGCTGTTTTTAAAGAGTGGATTTTGCCGGCCTTGCTGCAGTGGGTCTGCAAATTTATCAGTTAGCTTTCCTCAGGGGTATAATTGCCAGATGCTCTCTGATGCTCATTATACTGGAATCAACATCCCTGTAAAATCTATAAAGATGGACTGCAGTGCTGCTACTTCAAAGAGGTAAACAGACCCCATTGTCAGCTGTAAGAACTGCAGTGGCCATAGCAGCACAGGAGGCATCTCCATTGCAGTGAGCTTCTGTGGGGGAGAAGAACCCCAAACTAGTGAGGGAAAATTAACATTTCCAAGCCAACAATATTTTTTTCCTACTTATATACTCATAGCAGTTCATATTTACATCACGTTGATGATTCAGAATACTAAATTCCAGAAAATGTGAATTTATATTTTCAAGAGCAGCAATAATATTTGGTACTATGGTCAGTTCTGCCCAGTGAGCATTAGTCTTGGGATTATGTGTAAGATAAACAAAAGAGTACTGTATGTTATACCTGTGAGTTCTGTTTCACTTAGGGAAGGTGAATTCTGAGAGTGTGACAGCAGAGGAAGCTTTCTTCAAGCCAGTTTTTCACTTTCCTCATCTGATTTCAGACAAAAATTGGCTAAGAATCTTAAAGCTTAAAATATAATGCAAGGTTAAATTGTGTCAACAGGAAGCACCTTTGAAATATTGTACTTTTCACAGGAGAAATTAAGAAAATTGTGCAATGTGTATTTCATAATTGAGCTATGCCAGATTTTATAAAAGGCATGGACAGCAACCCATAACCCTGCTAATTTAGGAAAAACAGCTGCAACAAAAAGGCAAGAAGGTAAACGAGAGACCTTTTCAGCATCATCTGAGCTTTCCCAGTTAAGACTTAGCCCTGCTTCTGAAGATCAATAAACTTCACAGATCAGGCATGTAATTGAAACTGCCTCCTGTTCTGTGCCTGTGCCAAATGCAGCAGAGCATTCTCTGGGAACTCACAGTCAATAATTACGGCTCACTTAATGGTTGTATTATGCCTTGAGGTGTTTCTGACTTCTGCAAAAAAAAAAAAATCTGGGCTTTTTTTGTGGTCAGGCAAACGCGTATTTTTGTTGAGCACCTAAACGCATCATTCCTTCTTAAATGTTGCCTAGCTGCTCTTCACAATATTTTTATTAAAGGAGGGGAAATAAAAGCTTTCCTCCATCATTTTTGTGATACTTCTGCATAAATGGGGGGTTTAATTGGATGGAGAGGGCAAAGAGCACAAGTTTCTTGTGGTGGCAGATGTGACATCTCCTGGGCACGTGGCACCTTGCAGTGGCCTTTTCACTCACCAGGGCACTGGAAGCCTTGGAGATGCTTCCTTCACAGAGAAATTTTGACCTCATGTCACAAGAAAGTTTTGCCCCTTGTAGACTCCAGTATTGCTTTTCAGTCTGGCAAAACCTTTTTGTGTTTGTTGAATCTTCCAGGGCCAAAGCCAGACTTACCCTGGATGCTGTTGGAAGCTGTTGATCCATTCAGCTCTTTCAATTATTTCTCTCCAGAAATTAGTTATTTCAGGCTTTATTAATGGCACTGATGTAGCTATTTCCCTCTACTTTTGTTTGAGTTACAGATCATGTAGAACCATAATTTAATACAGAACATTATTTAATGAAACAAACCTTTTTTTCTTGCTGACCTGTACTGTGCCATTCCTTTAATAAGCAGCTGTTCCCTTTTGAATTTTTATTGATTGATTTATTACCGCTGATTTTAAAAGGACAGCAAATATGTCTTCATATTCCATTTAAACATAGCTTAAATTCAAACAGATTACTTAAAAAGCAGATGAGAAGTTACTGCATATTCAGTTCATGCAATGAGTGCACAAAGTCCAAGAGACGTCTTGTTTTGACAGAAATAACCTTTATACACTCATTTGAAATTTTCTTTAAACTATTTCCTTTTATCAGTACACATCAGATTTTTGTGCATTTCAGAGGGACTTGATTTTACTTTTTAGTAGATAACATAATTGTTACACTACCTCTGGTGATCAATAAATCTGAAAACGAGAAATTTTTTCTCTCCTTTTCCTGCCTTGAGCCACATTGACGTTATTAAGTAAAAAAAAAACAAAAAAAAACCTACTTATTTAATGAATCAGCTGTATTCAGGTGAATGACTTGGAAAATTATCAGCAGAACACATATATAGTTATCAGTTATAGAATATATAGTTATCAGTTTATGTGCTGTCATAACCTGGCTGGGTTGTTGCAGATCCTCTTCCAGTTCTAATCCTTACCTCTTCATATGTGTGTATTATAAGAGTATTATTTTCTTCTGGTTTTAGTGTTAATACCACTGAAATGAGTACACTTACCTAAAACTTCTTTTAAATTTTCTTTTTCCTATATCTCATCAGTGGTATTGAATGTGTCATGTTGGCAGCTTTAGAAAATTACAGCCTTTGTGAAAGTTCTCTGTAAATATTTTATTCCAGGTAACATTCTTGCTTTTCTCTGGAAGACCTCTTAGTCACCAGGAGGATTTTGGTAATTTTTTTCTTGCTACTTCTTGACTGACTTCTAATGATGTTTTTGTGAACGTCATGGGCAAAAGAAGTAATTTTGTGCTGAATTGAGAATTGAACTTTTTGATGACATAATGATATTCCTAAATTCTTACTTCACTCTCTGTTTACTCTGGAGTAATTATGAACATTTTTGATAGACTTTATGAATTCAATATGGGGATTTGGGTGCTTTTTTTTTTTCTTTTTTTTCCGGGTGAGTTTTTCAGTTTGTGTTCAGGTGATGCTGAATTGAAATGAGCACTGGAACTCAGAGCTGTTAAAATGGTAACAGATGTTGATTGTTCTGCTCCTCTTCGATCTCCTGGGTTTGGAAATTGGAGTGTGGATTTAGCTGGAGTGTCAGACAGGAAGACACTAATTTCACCAAGTCCAAGAATAAAGACAGTGTGTGTCAGAGCTTTGATGTGCTTGACTTTGATTTCCAAGTGATTCTGGGAGCGAGGGGATGCAATGATTTTCCCTTATTTTTCTGCTCAGGTAAAAGCTGATAGAAATTTTGAAAAATTACATTTTGACTGAAATTGAGACTTTTGCCCACCTTTTGGATCTCTACTGACTGACTCACTAACACATCCTATGTAAAATTTGCTGGGCTCATTATTTGTATTTAGTGGAAAGATCATAATGGAAATCTTCATTTGAAAGGAGGAAAAGTTTTGTTTCTTCTGATTGCAGAGTCCTTGGGCTTGCTCAGCTGCAGTTTTGTGTATTTGTGGTGGCGATGTGCTGTCAGCACAGGTGTCATAAAAAGTGAGGCCAAACCTGTCAGACACATGCATTGAGGATATATCTGCCTTTGAAACTATCAGTCTGGAGGAGGCTGATAAGACAACCAAAAGTAATCTTGAGTTGAGAAAAGAGAGAGAGAATAGCAGGATTTAAGCTGATAGGGGAGAGGTGAGGTAAACAAGAGAAAGCTTGGGGATGACAGGTTGTACTTCTGGTGTTAATAAATAACATCTCACCTCACACAGCAATGTCACTCCCTGGTAATCCCAGAGTGGCATCCCAGGAGCCCAGTCTGCTCCTGTGTGGCCTTGTCCCTGTTGGTGGCTTTTTGTTCTGCTGGCAGCCTGCTTTCTCCCAAAGGGGGAAGCAAGGAGTGGGAATTTGGGTCATTCCTCTTGCTGCCTCACCTTGAGTGCAGAGTCTCTGCCTTTACAAAGAGAAGAGATGCCAGAAGACAGGCTGATCATCTCCTCTGCAGGCACCAGTGTATGATGATAGTCAGGGAAACCAAACTATTGTTGGTGTCATGTCCTGATCTGTGCCTGAGTTGTCCAGCCCTGGAGCTGGGTGGACAGTCTGAGCCACAGCTGTGGGGACAGGGATGTGTGTGACACCTGCACCCCAAACAACAGGATTTCCTTGGTGCTTCCCTGCAGATCCTGAACCTCCACGATGGCTTGGATGTGTGATGCTCACCTAAGGCGTGTTTGGGATTTTGGGAAGGGCATCAGATTGTTTTCTTTTACTAATTGATTTCTGTATTTTCCCTCCCTACTCCTTACTTAGTGCTTAAAGTATTTCTCTTAACATTTCCATTTGCTGAGGAGTGCTGAGTCACTGTCTGGTGCTGTCCTATCACACCTGTTAAAAAATTACACCTGTTTCTTGTAGATAAGGCAAGAAACAAATTACTCTGGGGTGCCTTTCTCTGACACTTCATTTGTCTTCCAGACTGTGCAAGGGTAGTTACCTTCATGCCAGAATTAATTATGGGCATCTCTGGAATGCTTAATCTGTCAGAAGAAACAGGAGAAGAAAACATTTTATTCAGTTCCAAAGGCTGGGTGAATAAGGAATAGATGGGAGTTTTCCAGTCATAAATAGAAGTTTTCTCACTCCTATTTACAGCTGATTCCAAGTTCTCACTGAAGTTGTAATAATTTTTGCTTTCATCAAAATTGCTCTATGGTGTCTTAAATTAGCAGGGTCACACTATGGCAGATGGCTGAAGAGTTAAACTGTTTTCCCTTTTTCCGCAGTAACTTTATTCACAATGTATACAATGCTTACAACAGAGCTGCACGCTCCTTTGCTTGCCCTCTGTTTCAAGAAAGAAATGCCTTTTGAAAGAATAAATCTTGCATTGGCTGGCTATCATCTCCTAATCTAACGACTGTAGCTGGTAACTACATAAATTACTGTTATATTCTCAGCACAGTTTCAAGTGAATGATTTTATTCCTCATAAAACCACTGCTGTATGGCTTTTCCACCAAGAACGGCGTGCGAGGGGCCGCTGGCTGAGTCCTCGTGCTGCTGGCCCAAACTCCCTCCAGTCTCAGGGCAGACAGCAACTTTAAACTGTGTTTATTTGTTTGGAATGAGTCAAGAGCTGCAGGAAGGGCTGTGGATTTCCCTGCTCGCTCCCCTGTGAGTGCCACATGATGTGCCCTCCATCTGGTGGCAGGAGTACAGTGGGAAAGGGAAGGGCTGAGAATGCATTTACAGGGAGAGGTAAAAAGCCTTTCGCTGACTCTTGATTTAATAAGGTAATATCCCTGCAGTCAGAAATTAAATTGTTAGCCTAGGGGTTTTCCAGAATAGGCTTGTTGTTTAGAATAGCTGGCTTTATATTATAGCAAGTGAGGGGGGTTTATCCATCTCTTGTTATATCCTTTTCCCCTCCTCGGTGTAAATCAAAGCAGGGTTTGGCTCAGGGTTTGCAGTGCTCCAGACCCCTTTGGTTTTCTCCTCTCTTTACAGAAACACAGCTCCTGTGGTGTGGCATGCAGCAGCTGTCCAGCAAGCATGAGGTGTAGGAGGATAAAATATTATTCCAAATACTGCTTTTATTTTCACTGAGCTCACATGCCTAGACCAAAGGAGTGCAGCCATTCTGGGCAGCATCCAAAGCCCTGTATTTATTGACTGTGTGGCTCTGTGCCTGCTGAATCCCCTGAGCTGCCACCAGGGAAGGGTCCCCAAAGGCAGCAGAGGTGGCTGGCAGTGAGTGCCATTGCTGTTGGGACCCTGCAGTGGTGGCCCCAAGGCTGCTCATCACTGGCAGTGCAGGCAAACATCCGACCAAAGACACCCGAGACCATGCTCTCTCTGTGACTCTCACAACCTCAATTTTTGTTTATAATATTGCACAAAGCAGTATTGTCAACACCACAAGCTAAAATAAATTATCTGCTTTCTATTGTTACTTGCTCAAGCAATGAAAGTAATTATTTCTAACTAGGAATACTTTTTAATTTGATATCTGACTGCCGAGCGTTCTCGGTTCATTTCTGTTACGTTCTCCTTTGTAATCCTAACAGCTAAAATATTTTTTAATAAAAGCTGAAAATCTGACACTGTCACAGTATTCCAGGAGCTAAGACTTGAGATTAAATGCAAAGCAGATTTACATGGCTGGAAACTTCTTATTTGTGGCTGTAGGCACTTGTATAGGAATTTGGGAGCAAAGCTGGGGAAAAGGCTCTGCTGCATGACCATGCATGACATTTCAAGTACTATTTGCTTGTTTGGGTAATATCCTATAAAAATCTTGCTGATAGTTGGTCACATTACACAGATATGCCTAAAATGAGAGTTGGTAATACATAATGGGATCTTGGCAGCACATTAGGCCTTTTGCTTTTGCTCCTGTTCTCCAACTTCTGTTTCTGAAATTGCTTTAAGCAGTGTTTTATATATTTAAAGCACTGACTGGGCCTTTTCTGGGGAATGTGCTAAACTTGTGTTTAGTATTGTAAGGAATAAAAGCTTTATTAGAATCAAGGATCCCAAACTCCTTCTGAATGTTTCAGTTACCACTTCCTGAGTGTGCTTGGATTAGGAGATGGAAAAAAAAGCACGTTAAAATTCTTGTGTTATTGATAGTCTCCCACTCTCAAAAATAAGAAATTATATATGGACTCCTTGTGATTATGTGTGATGCCACATTAACAATGCACTCGTTAGCTGACAACTGCACCCTTTCATCTTATTAATGTTTCTAATGATACAGTTGGCAGGAATTATCTGATAATCCAACCTGTTATAATATGAAATCCTTGATTGGATGTGGATAATCAGATTAAGTTCACCTATCGGTCTATTTCAGGCCCTTTAAAGCTTTTTATGTAAGTGGCTTCTATGGTTTTGGGTCTATTATTTTTCTGGTTTTACTTATGTAAGGAAGAAGTCTAAGAATTCAGTAGATGTCTACTGAGAAGAAAATATTTTGTTCAGCAGTGATCCATCTGGTTTTGGAGTGTGGGCAAAATACTGATTAGATTGCTTAATAGAATTTTGTACATTAATGGTTCATAAATATATTTTTGGTAGAAATTAGTGTCTCTGAATTGATCACTTCCTGTGAGTACTGCAAAAGAATTACAGTCGGTTTTGCATTAGTACATTTTTGAAGCATATGGCAATAATGCTGTAATTTCTGGGAGCATTTGATGGGGTTTTGTACTGTGAATGTCTCTGTCACATTATGGAACTGATGAGTGTGAAGATGGCAAGTAAAATGGCTTTGATTAATTTAAACTTTACCCTTTGTATGGAACCATAACTTTGGGGGCTTCAGTACAGGGACACAGCTTTGCTCTGTAATTAACCCAGGGAGACAGAGTTCAATGTATGGGAGGTGATCCTGTAATTTTGTCATGTTAGGAGCTTACATTAAGTTTTTGACCTTGTTAGATACTGGATTTTTGCTTTTGTGGGGTTTTTTTTATTTTATTTTTTTTTACTTTATTATTTTTCCTAAAAATTCCTCTGTAATCTTCTAACAGCTGAAAAGCTGTTGTGGGTGTCTGTGCCAGGCTGTGGTGGATGATTCTGGAGCAGCCTGGGGTAGCTGAGTCTCCTGGGGTTTGTGCTGCAGCTGGCAGGAGACAAGTGGAGCTGCAGCTACAGGTGTTCAGGGGCTGAGGAAGCAGGCTGTGTTCCAAACATCTTGCTGTCATCAAGGGTTGCATTGAGATCTTCGGGTGTTGTGCAATCTGCCTTAAACAGGAGAGGAGCAGCAGCAGATGGAGCAGGTGACAGGCTCCTTGCAGCCCCAGCAGCTGATGCTGTGTGCACACACATGTGCACGGATTACCAGTTACTCCTGAGGGCTTATAAATATTCTACACATCTCCCTGAATTCTGAACTAAGAAAATGCCATTGTGAAAATGGGATTTTTACAGTTATGTGTTCATGTGAGAGACCTGCACACTTATAGGAAGAATAGTAGGAATTTTCCTCTTGCAGTCAGTCTGGTTTGGGGCTTATCCTTAATCTGGCAGCATGTGCAAACCTGTATATTAACAGCCATTATTTCATGCATCATTGTCCTGGAGTACAAATGGATAGAAACAGTGTGCCTTTGACTGCCTTTAAATACATTTTTTGCCTTTTCATTTGCCAATGCAGATGTATCTCTGTGTTTTAAAAGCAAATCTTGGCTATTGGAAGCTGATTCAATTTTAGGATATTGTCTACTTCATTATACACAGACCACTTGGTCTGATTTCGTGTCATCTCCTGTCTATTTACTGAGTTTTTAACCTGCTGGAGTCCTGCAGTTTATTTTATCTTATTAATAGCACTGCTTTACAAAGGTCAGGCCCATTCAGCTAGAAGGTTTTGATGTGCTGGTTTCATTTCAGGAAACAGAATAACCACTGCCTACTGTGGGTGCCTGAAAAGTGCTGGAAGAGGACTCGGGTTGGATGGTGGCTTGTTAAAAATTACAATTAGTCTTAGGCAGAAGATTTGCTCAAAAAATATTTTCCTATCTAGTGGAGTAGCTCAATTAACAAATGCATAGTGTTTAAATTGTGTAAACAAACACCCCAGACTGTTCTGGATGAGGTGGGTTTATTGTTCCATCAGCAGAGCTGAACAAACAGGAATTGTCAGATGGAGACAGAGGGGTAGGGAAAGGTTTGGCACAAGGATCCCTTTGGGGGAAGCTGGAGGTGGGTGAGTTTATTGGGTGGGTTTGCAGTACTGATAAGGTAGCAGATACTGGAAGGCAAAGAATTTGGGCTCTTGAGACTTAGGGCTGAGACCTCAGAGGGTAGAAGAGGATGAACAATTTGGGGGCTGTCTTGTCCTTAGAAATGCCTGGTGCTATGGACTTGCCAGTCTCCCTTGGGAAAATATTCTAAATGAGGAGGAAATAATCTCAACTGTACTTAAGTCTTTAATAGGACTCCTACGTAGGTGACCTAATTTTCAGTGCTCATCATTTTTAATTCAAGATTTTATTTATTTATATGTCTAAATACGGATCTAAGATTCTAATGTTAATCATCCATTAAAAAAAAGTAAAAAGAAATCTTGGCTGTGGCTAATGTGATTAATTCAGTCTTTCCAGCTGCTGAGAGGTAGATGCATAGCTAGAGAGGGCAATTCTCTTGATGATTTAGGAAATGCATCCTAGCAATGTAGTGTATAGTAAGCTATAAAGCTGTTGTTGTCTTCATATAAATGTGTCATTAAATCACATTTCCTAATATTAGTGGCCAAGGTGAACAGAAGATGATGCAGAGCAAGATTATTCTCATTTTCCATCTCTCATTTCTATAAATGTTTACATCTGCCTTGCATAACAGAATTACACAAAATCTTATAATGACTTCTCCCCCCAGAAAAAACCCTAACAATCCAAATCTTAAATAAGTATTTATTTGATCCTGGTATTTGATCCTCCAAAAGAAAGATGCTGTACTACACATGAAGACTATGAGTAATACTGTTAGGTAAAATTTAAGACCTGATTATTGAGGTAGAAAATGATTTTACCCAAATGATGCAAATTTGTACCTTGTGCTAGCCTAGAGAGCAAATCAGTGGGCACAGACTGCCAAGTCACCTCGAGTGACATCACTTTTATCTAAAACTTTAAAATCTGAATACAAGGTGGGAAAACACTTCCAGCAGCTAGGCTATTCCTCTCCCCACTCACCATCTGGATATTGTGAGTAAATTATTTTTATAAGCCAATGCTTCTGGAGTGTTTCTCTTGTGATATGCAGGATGAAAGGCATGGGGGAGGCATACGTGGTCCAGCTCCCCTGTCAAGTTGAATTCTTTCTTTCTTTCTCCACTCAAGGTGTATTTGGCTCATCAGTCATTTTTCCAGTCCCCAGGCTCAAATGCATGATATTATTTGTTTGCTGATCCTGTCAGCTTAGCACACAGAGGAATATGTTATAGGGGAGTAGTGGGCTGGAGCTGACAAGGGGCATTTCAGGAGTGAAATGTGGTAATGCAGGAGAGAAGATGTGAAGCCATCAAAGACTGGGGTAAGCAAAGGACACTTTACAGGGGGAAGGGGAGGATGAGGAGAAGGGGTAGGAAAGCTCCCAAGAATGGTAAAAGAATGCTTGTGACATGAGGTGACCCTCCTCCACGCCCACATCCCAAAGCAAATCATAAAACCTCAGAAAGAAGAGAAGGTACAGGCAGGGTTTGACAGTCTTGGCAGGGTAGAGCTCACTGAGAAAGATGCAGAAGCAAACTTTATCCGAATTCACAGTGACTGGCACACATTTGGGTGACTGGAGCCTTTTTGTGCTCCCTCTGTGTACACCCAGACCCTGCATTGGTACAGCATTTCCACCAATTGCTAAGGAAATTTGCTGTTTCAGTCTGTAGAGAAGATGATCCCACAAGCAGTTCCAAAGAGAAGCTTAAGTCTTTTTGCTTTCCTAAATCATGTCTATGCTCTGGAAGATATTACTTCCATAAATATCTCAGCTAATATTGTATTTTGTTGACAAAACTATTAACTTCACTGAAAATATGCTTAACATCTTCCCTTGTGCTCTCTGTTACAATGAATTTTTTTTTTTTTTTTTAAAGCTTTTAAGGCTTAACCACATGTGATACTTGTTTTAATTGGAGATCAGATTTAATACAATCCTCTATTTGTTTTACTCAGTATTGCATGCACTTCCAGATGGTATTTTCTTCAGTAGCAGGACTCACAATAATGTACTTCTCCTCTTTTTTCCCTTCTAACATACTCCAAGTTGCTCAGGTCTCACAGTGATTGTTGCTCGTGGAGTGAAGTTTTAATGCAAATTTGCTGAGGCACCTAACCAAAATTCAGAAGTGAGTGCTGTCCTGTTTGTCATTGTGTCTGCTCTGGAAGAAACTGAGGGAGCTGATGTAAATTTAGACGTATATATTTTGGTTTAAAAGGAGTTTCCTGGTGCATGGTTTTAGTTGTGGCTGGGGGGGAGCTTGCAGTTGTTGGTGCAGGGCTGAGGTGTGTCTGCTCTGTGCCAGTGGAGTTAGGGACACTGCTTGTGAGAAGGTTTGCAGCCAGCAGAAAATGTGCAGAAAGAAAAGGCTACAATGATTCTTCATTAAACAGAACAACTACTTCAAAATCAAGTCCACGTGTGGATTTGCACCTGCACAGTTTCAGTCAGTTCATTGAAGTTAATGTGTGCAAAATCAGTGACTGGCTATTGCAGTGTGCTGCTCTGAGGAGTAAATGCACAGGAGTTGTTGAGGCTTTCACTGTCGTGTTTTTCTCTTCCTGGCAGAATTCTGCCTGCAGTGAAAGTGCCAGTGAGCAGGCACAATGTGGGCTGTAAATCTGAGCCACTTTGGGGCTGAGTGGAGGGAGGAGTTGAAGAAGGGACAGGATATCCATTAGGCTGCAGTGAAACACTCACTGGGTTCCTGCATTTGCTAAGTGAGGTAGATTTGTTTTCTGAAGGTTTCCAATAAAACATAAAAATTCAATTTATCTTCAGTTTTCCCAAAACACAGACTTTACAGATACCTCTGTTGTAGTGCCTATTGCTTCAATTTTTCATTTTCTTTTCCTGTTCTTACAATTTGGGTTGTTACTACACTACAAAACTTTTGGTTTAGCATTTTCTTTGTCCCCTGCTTAAAAATTCTGAAGCTGCTCTGATTCAGCTTGATTAAATATACTTAGACTTTGAACTCCTTACTCTTTTTTTCATTGTGATATTTATCCTTTTTATATGTCAGTGAGTGTGTCATATGTGTTAATGTCAGAGATTTTTAAGAAACTTGGGGGTGAAATGTTGTGTCTGCAGAGTCCACGTGGGTAGTTTGTTACCAAGAACAAGAGTACTCATGTCATGCTAATAACAAAGAGACCACCTGCCTCCCACAATTCCTCCAGATAGTTTAATAGATGACTTTCTCCTCATAGTAGATGTAAGAAGCAGGGCAGCATGGCCATGACAATATTTTTTTCTGCAGTGGAGAAGACTGTGTTCTGTATGTGAGTACTGAGTAAAATCCTGCTCAGCTGATGGATCTCTGAATCCTGTTTTGTTTCCTCATGTCTGCCTGTGGCTTCCTTAACACACCACATTAAGAGCAAAATGAGACTCAGAATATATTTGCATAAAATGAGACCAAAAATAAAAGTGTACAGAAGTTTTCTGTTATATAGAATTTCTGCTTTTTTTTTTTTTCCTCACAAGATTTAATTGACCCTGCAGCTTTGGACTGGAGCACTTTTACTCTCTAGCAACACTGGCCTTTGGGTTGAACCATCATGGCACTAAAACATCCATTTGTCTTCAGGTGATTGTGCATCCAATTGTGCTGAATAGTGAGGGGACATTTTCCAGCCTGAATTCCAATTCCTGAACATCTGCATATTGCTATTGTCTTGGTCTTTTATTTGTGCTCTCTTCATTTAAAACCAGGCTTTGAAATTCATGCTAGATCATAAGGGAGGCTGAAAGTGAATTAGTCAGTGGAAGTGTGACTCCCTGAGACCAGCACCCACTGCTCTGGGAACACTTTGTGGGGTTTATTTTATTTTCAGCTAGAGAAGGGACAGAAGTGTGGGGAGAGTCTGCAACGGGCAAGGGAATGTGGCTGAATAGATGGATTTGGGGGAAGTGAGGTACTCTTGGACACGTCAACAGGGAATGTTGTGTACAAAATGTGCCCAAGGAAGAGGTGGAGCAGGAGCAGGTCAGGTCCCTTTCCTATCACTTTTCTAGAAATGTCTGCACTGTGACACCTACATTTTGCCATGTTCACCCAGGTGTTATAAATGTGCCCCTCAGGGATGGGTGGACTTTTCTGAGACTCCTTGGAAGGGATGAACTGGGGAGATCAACCTTGGAAGGGTCAGAAAGGACCTTTTTGTGTGGACCTCAAGTGGACTGTGCAGACGGTTTCAAGGGAATGCTCTACTGAGAGCAAACTTTCTGGATCCTCACTGCAAATGGAGTGATGACTTTGGAATCCAAATCTCTGATCAGCCCCAGACTTGACATCAGTAGAGGCTTAGAACTGAGCAAGCTAATACTTAGAATTTTGCCTGCTTTAAAAAGTTTGTCCTTCCAGTGTCCACACTGGTGTACAGTGAAATCTGGCGTGGGGCAGATAGAACAATTCTGGAAGTCTAGCACTTAAGCTTAGTTGTCTTTTTGGGAACATTTTGGTTTGGAGGGTTGAAGGTGAATGCATTTTGAAGAGTGGATTCTCAGCACTTTGAAAATCTGACCTGTTTTATACAGTTCATGGAGATGTATTCAGGACCATTCCTTCTTGAAGCAAATGAGTGATGAAATGATGAGGCCCCTTTGAGGTCAGCAGAGCTGAGGGAGTCGATGAACTTACTGGAGAGGTACAGAGTTGAAATCAAAATAAAGGACAGCAGAAGGATAATCATTGAATTTTATGGAGGCAGATGATAATTGGATACTAATCCTTCATTTTCAGTGCAAATGGCATATTCAGAATGGCCTTTTGTTGGACTTCTGTTTCAAGAGGACTGGGGACAGGCTGGAAAGGGGCCAGAAGAGGTGAGGGAGGGCAACTGGAGATTTCAGAAGCAGTATCTCTTAGGAAATGGATGAAAAAAAACTGTGGAAATTTGGTTTTAAGACAAGATCAGTTGAGGGAAGGCCATGAGAGGAATCCATAAGTATGTAAAAAAAACTTGCAGAGAGAAAAAGATTAGTCTGTTCTCAACATGAGTGGGGGAAAGGAGAAGATGCAGTGTGTCTAAATACAGCAGGGTGATTATTTAGGATGGACAAGAGGCTTATATCTTTGAAATAGGGCAGGAAAACAAATGCCTGGAGTGGCAGTGGGGTGAGCTGAGCCTGCCTCAAACCAAATGATCTCCTGTGGCCTCTTCCCAAGCCTGTCTTTATAAGATTTTATGCTGGCTCCTTTGGAGAGAGCTTTTAGTTTATCCACAAGCAGTTGGATTTGTGGTGCAGTGTAAATAACTTCAGGACAGTGTTTTGGTTATCAGTGCTGATTTCCTCAGCTGTATATTAGAACTGAAGGGTCACTTGGAAGCTGTCAGTGTTTTCAGATAAAAACAAATGCATCTGAAACCCAGTTCAGCTGGTGGGATGGAGATTATCAGAGCTAAGCTATGTGATATGGCATTTGTGATAACACTTCTCTGACATAAGCATGTGGAGAAGGTATTTTATCCTTCTTCCTTTTTTTTTCCTTTTAATCTACAGTTTTCATTTTTAGCAATAAACCCTACTGAACTTTTAAATATTTTTGTAAAGTATCCAAGTTGACGTATCAGCCAGGAATCTTTGCAGTTCTGTTAGAATTACACTGGTAAATTAACATATACTGATAAGAAAATGGGTCTGGCAACAGGAAGGTTTCATGGCTTCTTCTTGTGGCTGTCTTAGATTTTCCTGTATATGAGGTTAACTTCTTGAAATTTCATGAAAGAAATTAATTTTTTTCCATTATTTTCAAATTCTAAAAATCAAACATTTATTTGGAGATTTATCTAATTCAAAACAATCCTCAATCTTTAAATAATAGGTGGCTTTTCTGAGCATTGCTAAGTTGTTGTGGTTTTGGTTGGTTGTTTGAGTTTTTTTTAAATTTTGGGTTAGCATGCCCTCTTTAATTCCACATTGTTTTGTGAGAACTGGGATATTATTTAAAAGTTAAATCCTACAGTTGCAATAAAGATGTCCAGTGCCATCAGAATGACACATTCAGTGTAATTACTTTAGATTCAATTCACGGTGTAATCTAATGATTGGCAATTGAAAGGAATAAAATACTGCCAGTTGAGCAGTATTGAGATTTTTTTTTTTTTTCATCAGCAGATTTCCTGTATAAAAAGCAAGGTTTCAAGGGGGATTTTTTTGATCAATAGATTTTCTGTATGGAAAAAGAACCATCCAGTGCTATTCACATCCACACAGCAATGGTCTCTTGCTGGAAGTAAACCTAATTGTCTCCGACAGTAAAAGGAACCACTTGGACTCGATTATGCAGCTGGTCACATTTTATTGAGACGCTGACATATTCCCCGTGGTGTGGGAAGAAAAGAAGATGATATTGCTGTGGAGTTTTGCTGGGTCAGTGCTCTGCCAGGGAGTGCAGGGCTCCATGCAGACATTCCAAGGTGAGGGATTGTCTTTCCCCCGTCCTCCTTCCGCCGTGGCTCGACATCGCCCTCGGCATCGGAACCTGCTGCAGAATGCAGGGCACAGATGTTTGGAGCTGCTGCTTCTCTTGCATTAGGAGAAAATAGAGTAGAACCCTCCATTAAATAATTAGATCTCTAAGCTTTGCATAAAATTTTATGTTCCCTTTGGTGTATTTAAAGCAGAGGCTAAGATATCCTTGTATGTCCAGTATAAAGGTTTAGGTTAAAGCATGCAGCTTATTTGAAATGTTTTAGATGGAATTGTACAAAGATACAGTTTGTGATGTTATGCATGCACACAATTGTCTGTATCATAGAGGAAAACCTGTCTCTTGTGACTGAAATTTAGCAGCTGTGAAAGTTAATAAGGAAACTGTGGTTGTGGACATGTTATTGATTGTGAGCAAAAATGGCATCATTTTGAGAGATAATCTTTCAAACAAGAGTTCCTTTAATAATAATAATAAGAGATTTCCTGTGTAGGTATCTTCATTGTGTACATATTTTGAAAGAACTTTTTTTTTACCAACAGCTCATCTGTTGAAAGCCATTTATTGTAATAAATAGAATAAATGTAGGAAAAGTAGATCAGTCCAGTTTGTGGTATTTGAAGTTTTGTGTTAGGGAGAAGCAAGGTCTCCTGAAAGAAAAGTGTGTCATTCTTGTAACCAAAGGGAATGGTGGAACACGGCAGTGACTTCTTTAGAGCTGAAGTTTATAATGTAAAAGTTATTTTCTCTCTCCTCTTTCTGTAACTTTAAGTCTTGGGATCTTTGAAATAGTCCATTGGAGGGACTGGAGCTGTCGTTCTCCATGTTAAGGGTTCTGTGGTTCATTTACTATTCTTTAAGTGGACAGTGGTAACCATCTGTGGATTGGTTTGGGGTTTTTTGGGGTTTTTTTGGTGGTGTTGTTTGTTTTGCTTTGCTTTGTTTTGTTCTTAACTTGCTTCCAGAATGAGAGGAGAGAAATCGTAACAACATTCTCATCCATCTCTACACTGGGTAGTGCAGCAAGGTGTCTGCCACAGAAAAGTGAGTGCTTGGGGAAGAAAAAAAAGATTAAGACTGAAAAAAAACAAAAACCTCTCAGATAACTGAAGCCACAAATGTAAATAGCCAACCTGATTTCTGTTCCTAGCTCTGCCTCTGCCTAGCTGCCCCCCTTGAGTGATTTGCTTGTCTCATATTGGCCCTCTAATGTTCTGAGTTATTTGGAAGATTTGGATGCTGGCTAAATGTCACGTTACTGACATCCAGATCTCTTAAAAAGCTTTGGAAAGCTCACCTATGGCCAATTCATGACTTTGCAATGTTTAGTGGAAGGGAACAAAGAATTGCTTGTTTTCCAGTAAACTGTGGAATCAGAGAGTGGGAGAATCAGTCATTTTTCAATGCCTTCCACCATCTGCCTTGAATGCAAGTTTGGCTTGCATCATGGTGTTGGAAAGTGAGATTTGAACTATCCCCATGAGTTTTCTTTAAAAAAAAAAAAAAATGAAAGGCATTTAACTGATGTGATGGCTAGGAGCAATAAACTTGGTAGTCCTGTAGTGAAAAAACATAAATGTACAAAATAGCTAAGCTTGGCAGCCAGCAGGAGCCGAGATCTGAGAGGGTTCTTCAGTCCTGTGGCAAAGAACTTCTCAGGAAAATGAGAGGTTTGCCCTGGAGCAGTTCTGCATGAATTTATACAATGATAGGAGAAGACAGATATGGTCAGGTACCCCCGTGAAAGTCTAATACCCAGGTGGACATAAACACAGTGCAAAAATGCTGTAAAGTTTCATTTAAAAGTATTTCTCTGTTTTCGCTTTCTAAAGAGAGAGCTCATGGTACTTTTATTGGAAATACCTGAAAGCCACACTACACATGATGTTTTTTTAAAAAAAGTAAAATTCCAAAAAAAAAAAGAAATTCCAAAGCGTTTTTTTGCTAGAGAACTGCACAACCAAATCTAGAGCTGGCATTCTGTTTTCTGACATTCTGGGTTTTTTTATGATTTCATGAATTGAATTTATTCTGTGTCTGTGAGAAATAAAAGCTGCCGTAAATCACAGTCCCTTTTTTTAAAAGCATGAATTGTACTTCTTTATGTTAAAGCATGTTAAAATGTATATTGCAGGGCCTATGTAAAATTTATGGTGCAGATGCAGCTCTGTAAATATTCCCTTAGGTAGCAAAAGCAGTAACTTACCCAAGAATGAGCAGGGGTTAATTGTTATTATTACTATTGCTAGAAATATGCCCAGAATATGCAGAATGGATGAAGACTGATGGTGTATATGACAGAGGACATTTCATAGATCAAATTTCTGCAGCAGATGTTGGTGGCCTTGCAATGTAACCTGAGGCACCTGAGGTGCTTCAGGATCCCACGTGCAACTCTCTGCACCATGAGCATGTTTCTCTCACCTCCCGATAAATATTTATCCTCTCTTGGACCTGAATTTATTTATTTCTATATTTTTGGAGCAGCAAATTTGTGGCCATCAGTTCAGACCATGGGAAATCCATCCAGGCAGGCTGGAGACCAGCCCGGTGGAGTGTCCTAATTAACAGGAACATGTAATTAAAATTGAAGCAGATGTGTCTTGGGCAGGTGGTATTTCCTGAGCCTTTCCTGTGTGTGCACACTGTGTGTGATGGACACAAATAACTCCTGTTCCTGCGAGTGTGGGAAGTGCTGGTGCATCTGCTGAGCAGTTGGTGTGTGCAGGAGCCACAGCTCGGCTCTTAATGGACTGAAACGAGCTCTGAAATCCTCAACATACAAAAACATCTTTAAAACTCAGCCTGGGCAAAGTTTGAGGCTTAAAAAAAAAAAAANNNNAAAAAAAAAGAAAAGAAAAAAGACATTTGCATGAGAGGCCATAAATGTAATAACTCCACGTGATGCATTTCCTGCATTCTTTTGTGATTTTCTGCTACCAGCTACTGTTGGGAGCATCGTGTTAGACAAGAGAACACTTTGATCTGATGCAGCTTTACAAAATGTGAGCAGTCATTGCAACTCACAGGATCTGAGAGAGCTACTCAGCTGAAAAATCTATCTGTAAAAATTCCAAAATTGCATTTCTTGTTAGCTCTTTAAAATTACAGTAGATGCTTTATGAACAGTTTCGATGAACTGGAAGAAAATAGTGGAAATTTACAGTCAATATATGGGTATAAGCCACTTAAAAATCTAACTCTGCAAAACTGGAATTCAGATTATTTTTTCTTAGTAGGCCAGGAAGTGTAGGCCATTTCCCCATGCTGATGGCAGTACAGGTGGTAAATCTGAAAAGAAAAAAACTAACCAAACTAACCACAATTGAAATTTTACATATTTGCAGGGAATGTTTGTCCCTGTAGATTTTTCAGATTGAATCTGTAGAATCCTTCTGCAATTCTAATTTTTTTTTAATGGGGTTTTATAGCAATTTAATAGGATTATCTGGGAAGTAATTGTGTCATACAGTTAAATGATTCCATCTCTTGGTTGTTAGAGTGACCTGTTGTAATTTTTCCCTATCTGTTGAGTGGTGTTTCAGTGTCCCAGCTGGCTTATTTGCAATACCTTGTTCTCTCCTTTGGCAAGCTGTGTCAAAAAGTGCTGTTGTAGCAAATGGCTTGCCATTAAGGCACGGCAGGTCTGTGTTCCCCATGGTTACCAAATTGAAAATGAAATTTGTATTTTTTGTGTGTGTTCATTTATCTTTTATAATCATCTGGTGAAGAATAGCCTTTTGAAGCTGCAGAGGCTGCAGAACCCCTGGCTTTATTACAGGTGTATCTTCAAAATATTTTAAATTATTTTTCTAGGTTTAGGACTTTGAATGTTCAACAGTGGTAATCTTTTCATCACATGAAAGTAGGAAATCTCTACCTTATTCAAATGAAGTAGGGTGAACTTTCTAGGTTTTACCTGGTTTTTTTTTGAGTTCAGGAACGGAGCATTTTGAGATGGAGGAGAATGCTCAAGAAATGAGATTGTGTTCTGTTCTGTACATTGGTTCAATACTGATCTGCATTAGAAAGTGAAAGTCAGGAATTTGTGGAAATCTTTGAGAGCATCCTATAAAGGCAAAGGAGTGTTCAGACTGGCACTGTTACATTTGTTTGTGTTGATTCTGACTTGAGACCAAATAATCCATCAGTGGTGGCTCCACTTTACTGGACTGTGTAGATTTACAGCAACAGAGATGTGCCCATAAACTTTGTGGTTATTCCCACTGAACGAACCTGAATAAAGTATCTTTTTAATGTGACCAAAGGGAGTCAAAAATTTGGCTGAAGTTATCAGAGGCAGTGCTGTAAATGGAAATTGGCAATTGCTTTGGTATTGGTTCCTTCTGAGTGTGCAGCTGCTTGGGGAAATGAGAAACATCCTCATCCCGAGGGGCTGCTCCTCTCCACTGCTGAAATCCCACTGCTGGCGGTCTCTGAGCCCTGCAAGTTCTAGGAAGTAAATAATTTGAGCATTTGTGAAGAAGGACTTTGAAGAGCACAGTTGCTATTCTTCCAGGCTGAACTGCCGAACTTGACAATTTTCTGAATTTGACTGGGTTTAGGAAAAACTGGTTTTGCATATTTTACTTGTTATACAATTAGTATGTGAAAAAAATAATGAGTTAAATTACCTCTGACTTTTAAGTTCATGCTTTCAGCATCAAAGACAAATGTAAGTCAGCTATTGCAGTAGGTCTGGAAAAAAGTCCTGATGGTGTTTATAAGATTTATCAAAGTAGTCTAATATGTGCTGATTTATTGAAAAATAATGTGTGCTCATAATTTGCAATTTGATTTTAACATGCTATAAAGACGTTATGGAGTAAATAGCGAGTGGGATCATTTCTGTAACTTAATCAGATATGTTGTCACAAAAGTTTCAAAGACATGTTGATTTAATTATGAAGTAGAAAGTAACTTCTATTAGTAAGGGAGCAATTTGCTTATTGTGTGTTCCTCTTTTAATGCTCAATTCCTTTTATAGTGACTGAATACTTCTGGTTGCAATGTGCCATAACCCTGTTGGCCTGGGATAAGTTTCTTTAATTATTTATTCTATTAATGTTTCTATCACCTGGGGGAAATGCAGATATTCTGTTAATGATTGTGTTAATCAAACAACTTTCTGCATTTCTGCACTGCCCAAGTTTATGTCATTACATTAGCAGACACAGGAGATGAAATTGGAAACTTGTAATATACTGCAGATTGGATTAAGTCATCTGTGTGGTGTAGACTGCTTGAAGACTTATTTTAGATAATTTAAAAACATTAAATCTGCAAGACAGTTATTGTTCCTGACAGGATCCCCAAAGTCCCAACATAAGGCCAGTGTTGTAAAGATTTTGAACTTTGTGTGTGAACACTGGAGCAATGCAGCCTGGGATACAACATATTGCTTTGAACAAATATATTTAATAAAAACCACATTTTTATAGAGATATGTCTATTATAAAAAAAGCCTTTTGCATGTTGGAATAATCATTCCACCCACATAAAGTGATGATGGGCATTAGGCATTTGAATGGAGTATATAATTTTTGAGCCATTTCTAGGTTTAATGGGTGTTATAACTTCACTTTCTGCCCTTTTAAGGCCTTGATGTTGTCTAGGCAGTAAATGTTCATTTTTCAAGTGTTCAGCTAAGAGATGGGTGGAGAAGGGAGCCCTTGTGCTTGGCTTCCATCATCAGCTTTGCTTGCTGGGGCTCTCCCTGGGGCAGTGCAGACCCTTTAGCCAGGAGCTTCCCACCTGCCACACTGCAGCTGGTTTTGGGAATTGGAGGGGTACCTGGAAAGGACCTGGTGGGATTCTTAGATTAAAAAATATGATACGTTATTCAACTGTTTATTTTTGATGTGTGCAAGACAGCCAGGGTATTCTTTGAAGTGCTGTTGAGGACCTTAAGGCAGTTAAGTTTAGTGACCTTTTTGTGAAGAGAAGATTGTGGACAAGACTTCCAGGCAGTGTCAGGATCTCTGAGCTTGGAAATCGATACATCTGTGATCCTTAATCTTCTTTTCAGTCCTGAGAGCTTCGTAGACACACAAATAAAACCCCTAAAAACCCCAACTTCACAGAATTCGGCAAATATTCCATAATCCTTCTGTGCTGCACGTGGGTAGTGCTTTTTTTTTTTTTTTTTTTTTTTTTTTTGAGTAATACCTTTTATTTCCACCCTTCTTTGCTTATACGACTGCTTGCCTGCATAAATAGGGGTAGCTTTTAGTACCATGAGCAAGCCCATCCTCTGAAGTTGTCATGGCCATAATTTGAGCTCCTGGAATCCTTTGGCATGTGCTGGGGAGGAGGGTGGTCCTTCAGTGCCTTCATCCTGTGGCTCCTGTGTCAGCCAGTGTTGAAAGTGATGCAGACCCAGTGCTACAAGCCCAGACCAACCTGAGTTCTCATTGACCCATCAGAGGATACTGCCAAAATAATTCCCATGTTTGCCTTTTATGCTGGTGGCTCAGGTAATCCTTCAGTGCAGGTAGGAAATGTGAAGAACTTGCCAACAGTGAGCACATCATTTGGGGGAACAGTTCCATTCTGCTCAGTAAATTTGCTTTCCTTCATGAATTTAAGCCAAACATGTAATTATAACTATACAATTATAACTGATTTTCAGCATCATGCCTTCCCTGACGTCCTTAAGATGTTACTTCAGATTGGTTTCTTCATTGTTTAAATTTATGCTCTTTTAGAAATTTGATCAGCAAACAATATGTGAATTTTGAAACAATTACTGTAATAATTCCTGTAGGATTCTTCATTTCACTTGGATATGCTTCCTATATGTACATTTTCTTGTTATTTTTATTTCCCAAAAAGGAGTTGCCTTTGTCTCATACTTGGTAAGAAAATATTTGCAAAAAAAAATTGCAAGTTGTATGGCTTTTTACGTGTTTGATGATAGGATTTTAATAAAGCCATGCACTGATACAAGCTAAGTTACAAGAGTCCTGGTGAGAAATAAACTAAACCCATGTTTACTTGTGTGGTATTTTGTTTTTTTTTTCCCAGAGATTTGTTAGAGCTCCCCAGAGAAGATGATGCAGACGTGGCAATGAAAATCCTGGCTCAGTGGCGTTCCCAAGGCCTGGAAGATGTCCAGCTGGTGAATTACTCCGTTCTGCTTGACCTGCCAGGTCCTTCTTCAAACACAGTAACTCTGCAAAACAGCAGGGAATGCTTTTATCCAAGTGGACAACAATGCAGCAGAGACCCCAAAACACTTCACAGCCAAGAGCTGCCGTACTCGTACGCAGCTTATTCTGCCAAAGGAACTCTTGAGGTAACGTGGCCATTTGTCTCTGTCACTTGTGCTGAAATAGAGTTAGGAAACATCAGCTTCTGCTGAACCTGACTGGAAAATTGCACATAGAATCACAGAATTATTTAGGTAGGAAAAGACCTTTAAGATCATCAGATCCAGCTGATAATATGCTGAAATGCCCAGCCTTAAAATAAGCATATTATGATGTGGCCAGTCGTACTTACCTTAATTAACCTTAAAACCTTATGTATATGAAGAGTTTACAGGAGATATATATAGCTATGGATATGCAGTCACATATATCTATATAATTTTTTTTAGTATCTGTGTTTATGAATTGGCACATTTTGCTTGTGTGTAGAAATCTGGAAGCTGTGCTGGAGTTTCACTTTATCCTTGCTGATGTACAAGTGCCACTGGTTTGAGGGATGCTTGTAGGAAGGATAAGATGAGGCTGGTGGGAGTGCTGGGCTGATACCTGGAGCCTCTGAATTATGGCTGTGGGTCTCACATAGTTTCTTCTGTGACAACTCAGTTGACACATCTGCTCTGTTTCCTCTTGAAAACACGGATTTGTAGTTTTATCTTACTGTAGTTACTCTAGGAAGTTTTGTCAGCAAAAAAGACTCTGCCTATTTGGATTTGTTACTTGCCAACTGAAATAAGATCTTGGATTATCTTGTTTTTTCCTGTGTACTGTCTTCACTGTCTGTTTTCCTTTAGCTTCTTGATAAATATTTTGAGAGTGCACAAAGGGCCCATCATTTTTGTTTGCCTCCCTAGCTGAGACAGTGTAAATCTTAAAAAATATTTCTGAAATATAAAAATTAAAATTTCACTGCTAATTGCATTATTGCCATCTTCCTCCTTTTAAAAACATTGTATTATTATTTCACTGATGTTGGAGGGTTTCCATCTTGGTTTCTTTCTTATTTAAAAGACACGTTCGTTCGTGGCTTAGAACATTTATAGACTATAAATATTAAGATGCTCACAATCTGTTCCTTTAAACATGCCTGCTCTCCATGCTGAGTCTCATCAGCCTCCATGCTGGGGCTCTGTCCACTTCAGATCTGTTGCTGAGAAGCAAAATGAAGTAGGCAAGAAGAGGTCCTAACTTGCATGATACATGCTTTAACTTTTCCATATACTAATGAATGAGGTTGCCTTCTCATATCTCTTAAAAACTCCATATTTAAGATTAGTTTCTCATTGTAACTTAGTAAGAGTAACTATAATCAGAGAGAAGAATGGTTGTGACCTTTGAGGTTTTATTTCATGAATGTCAATGTGTTGCTAACAAATTCATCAGATTGAAGGAAATCCAATGTTCCGGGAAAAACCACTGCTGTTATTCCCAGCAGCACGTGTCCCACTTTCCATAATGTTCCAGGGCAGTTTTCTCCTGTGATTTCAGCAGAAATGAGGTCCACACACCATCCTTATTACAAGGGCTGGACCTTGGCTTTGGCAAAACTCCAGACTTGCACTGGAGCCAAAGAATGACTCTCTGTGTAGTTTTACACTCAGTTCTTTGAAATGCCTCAGCACCCTTACAAAACTTGAGATGTTTGGTTCTTCAAAAAGCCTACCTGAAATGTCCTTAGATCAAGAGTTTTGCCTAAAAGGCGAATTTTCCTATTTGTTTAGGCTGCAGGTAAGTTGGTAGCGATCTAACCTTCCTGACATTCAATCCTACACACTAATCTCTACTATTTAAACTAATGGAAGAAGAAAAACTTTAAATGAGAAGTAGCAGGTGGTGGCTGTTGCTGGGTTCAGCCATCAGAAAGTGACTTGATTGCTTGCAGTGGAGCTACAGGTCGTGTATTTTGGATACCCTGCAGTGGTTTGTGATTGCAAAATCATGAGGGTTTTCCTGTGAACAGGTATTTTTATAACAGCTGCTCATAACCTGAATAATTTTCTTTCAAATGTGGCACATCCTTAGCAGAAAATTCCTATTGTGTGTCACTTAATCAGGCTGAATTGCTAATACTGCCTCGATGCTGCTGCTTCATTGTATCTCATTTGTCTGTTTGGTTTGCTAGAAGTTGAAGCAAATAAAACCATTAAGCTATTGCAGTCTGGCTACCAGCGGAGCTACAGCTCCACTTTGATGTTGACAAGGTTATTTGTAGAACAGCAAGACTCATTTTCTTTGACCACCTGTCATGTCCATTCATCATACGGCCATTGTATATGAGCCATCCAATTTGTGCTTTCTGGTAACAGTCTAAACAGCATTTGTGACTAAAAATGTGAGCATTTGTGATCTGAAATCTACTTCAAAAACCTACTTAGTGCCATTGTGATGGATGGTGCACTTTACTACTTCTCTATATTTCATCGGGCTGTGAAAAGGTGACAGTGTTTACCCATCATGGTGACAGGCAGGGCAGCTTACAGTTCTGGAGAGGGCTGTCGAGTCACTTTTGAAATAGATATTGCAGCAGTTATGTAAATAATATATTGTAGGCTAGGTCAGCCTAAGGAAAGAATGACATACCTGAAATATATTTTTATTAAAACCTAAATATCAGCCACTTTTTATAGAGCTTAAACCTTTTGTCTGCTTGATAAAAACAGGAAAGCTGCTCTGGCCAACAGAGTGCACATATAAATGGAAATTACATTGCTTCAAATTTATGCATTAAAGCAAAATGCATTGTCAGACAGTATCCAGCCAGTCTCCAAGTGAGGGTGGTGTGGTGAATCCGAATGTGCTGCTCCTCCTGGAGCACTGGGATCCAGGAGCTCTGGGGTTTTCTGTCCCTGGGGAGTGGAGGGGGCTGAGCTGGGGAACACCAGCAGGAGCTGATGAGAAGGGGCTGTGAAGCCCCAAAATCTGGTGTCCCCCTTCATTTGCACACTGGTAAATGGTGTCAGCTGCCCACGTGTGACACGGGTGGGGGTGATCCCTGAGTGCACCAAAGGAGGGGCAGGGGTGTTTTTGGGCTTGCAGCAGCCTGGGTGGCACTGGGCAGTTGGTTTCAGTCAGTTCTGCTGAGTGCAGCAGCTTCTGGAACAAACACATGTCCACAATGTTTGTCTGCTCCATCCACTCTTTCTTTAGCAACTGGAAATTGTCCTAGCAGGTGTAATGGTTGGTGTATTGGAGTAACATTCAAGGACAGACTAATTAAAGCAAAATGTAAATGGTATTTGCTTTGTGTTCATGCATTTTCTGAAATTATGTTTGTGTAACCTGAAGTTTTCCTCACTTTCCTTTCACCTTCAATTTATTCACTCTTTACGGAACTTTTTGCAATCCTAAATCTGCTTTCATGCTTCGAGCTGAGGTACTTGGTGTTCTCTGTTATATGGTATTGTATCATGGTTCACTCCTCTGCCTCTTTTAGAACAATGCACCTGATCCCTGCTGGTTCCTTTGCCTTCCCTCTCTTCTGGTTTGGGGTTTGTTTCCACTCTCATGGATGCTCTCAGCAAGCCCAGCAAAAATATCCTGTTTCTTTCCTGGACCTTTCACATACTGAGAGGACTGTGTTGGTTCAGGAGCCAGGAGAAGATGCAGGAGTAGGAGAGTACTGGAATGTTCTTGAAATGGAGAGGCACATGCAGGCAGGGATTATTTGAGGTTTATGGACAGAAATGAACTGTGCTCTTCTCCAAGGCAGCTCTCCCAACACCTGACCATGTCTGTTTTGTATTTTGGCCACTGCTCTGTCCCTGTTCCCTGAGTGCTTGTGACTGACTGAGAGTGTCACCTCACTTCCCTGCCATCACCCACGTTCCCAGTTTCTACTGATTTCTCTGTTGCTGTGTCTGCCAGTCTGAGCCATTATACTCCCAATCAGCCAGGGGTGTCTTTGATGAGTTTTGGAGGGGCTGCAGGGAGCAGACAAGTGGGAATGCTGCCTGCCTGCCTCTACCCACACCATGCAGAAGAGATTCTCTGCATCTGCTGGTCACGTCCCAGTCTGCTCCGGTCCGTTTGTTTTGGTGACATTTTCTCAGCAAAATGAGAACCCACCGCAGAGATTAATGCAACCTGAAGCAATCTGGGAACTTCAAGCCCATCTGTTAAGCTCACTCAGTCATCTTCCCACCATTCTTCAATCTTGGCAAGAGGGGAATAAGGGAAGCAGGACTTGGATTTTGCTGTCAGATCCTCTTTGACAAGGAGGAGAGTTTGCTCACTTCTTACCCAATATTCCATTTTTTTATGGCTGTTTTTAGCTGTCTCCCCATCTATCCCCTTCTTTCCCAGATCCTTTGCAGGAAGATGGGAGTTCTCCTCCCCTTTTCTGCCTATTCCTCTAACCTTTCCCACTCCTGCCAGGAGAGTGCCCTCCAGTCCCCTCCCTTCTCTGCTCAGGTTTGCAGCCCCGTTTGCTGCCAGTGCTGGCAGCTCTCTTTATTTCCAGCTCTGCAACTAAAGATCTGGAGTTCCTCTGGAGGGGACAGTGCATCAGGAAGTCCTTGACCCCAAAGCTTGCTTTCATTTGATTGTTTCATTGTGCTGGAAATGTGATTAGTGCACCCTTATCTTTTCTCTTCCCTCCAGCTAATCAGTGGTAATTTCCTTAACAATATTTCAGAATTAAGATCGGTGTCAGCGGGTTGGTTTTAGAAAATTTTAAAATCTTCCCAGGTTATTTTTATCCCCAGGCAAAATTTCTAAATGAGCCTTCTGCAGCCTGCTCACTCTCACATCTTGAATTCCAAAGGCAGAGTGTGTTTAATTTAGATTAAATAATCATAGCATCTCTTCCTAAGTCTTTCAGTCATTTTTGATGGCACATTGGTGCAAAATACCAAGCTAGAGGGAATCTTGATACATGTGTGCATTTAATTCTTTTAGGCATGCCAAATTTAGTTCATTATTATCTTTATTAACATTTTTTAAGATTTCTTCTCTGAAGAGGCATGCACTAGCTAAAATGAATCCCTAGAAACTGAAATCAGTTTTGCAGATGGTTAGGGCTATAGGTTGAATAACATACACACAAATGAGAAGAATCATGTGATTTTTTGGTAACATTCAGAAGTTTTAGTGCAGCTTTATTTATCTTTTATTTATAGAAGAGTTTCTCTGAAACCTCTTCCACAAATAATCATAATTTAGACTACTGCTCTGCATACCAAGTAGGCACAGCAAATTTTCAAGACAATCTCACTAAGAATATGGATTTTAGAATAGACTTGACCTTTAAGCAGAAAACAACATTCAACATTAACTACAGCATAGCTGCCACTCCATTATAATTACATATAGAAAGCTGTGAAATGCAATGTGAAGGTTATATAATTTAAAATTGCAGGCGAGGGCTCCAAAAGCGATCACTGAAGAGATGTCCTGCAGAACATCCTGTCAGTTTTCTGGCATATATCACATAACCATTAATAAATAAAGTTGTACAGTTCCCTAAAAATAATAGTAGTTCATCTTGCACAAAGCCCCAACTAATATTGCTGGAAGATTTTTCTGTCATTGAAGGGCAGAGTTTCAGAGATGCAAATGCTGCTGCTGCAGAGCCTTTTGCTGTTTTTATAGTTGTGAAGTCAGTGCTGTTCTGATCTTTTACTAATAAAATATTAGTGATGGCATTTTAGTAATAATATCATTAATAGTAAATGAGAATTTTTAAATGATAAAAAAGCAAAAGGTGAGGCATCTTGGTATCTAGAGACATAACAGATCACTGAGCACTTCCATGCCATTGCACAGAATCAGCTGAAGGCATTTCTTAGTAAAGCCTCTGTACAATATTAGAGAGGGAGCAACGTTGAACCATAACAATTATTTATATTCCAACTGCATGGTAAAAACTAAAGGGGGCAAACCCTGAGGGCTTGGGAAGAGTATTTGGTGCCTGTTCTAGGTTTTAATGCAGAGTTCCTATTGAAATAAATGGGAATGACATAATTTCTGAGCAGAGTTAAATTTTCTCTGTTTGTAGTGTGTGAGAACAGCAGTGAAATTTGTGCAATTGCATGGGTCTCCAAGGAATATTTTTCTCTTTAATTTTTATGGTTTAATCAGACTCCAGTGGGTCAAACCTCTGCAGTTTGGTGGATACCTGGGGTGGTGCCCAGTCAGGCATTTTTCCACTCCCACACTTCATTAATGGCCTTTGGTTCAAACCTCAGTGCAAATGTACTCAGATAAAAACCTTTCTGCCAATCCCAAGTCGTGTTCTTCTTAGGTAGTGCCATCTTCTCTCTCTCTGTAACTTCTTCTTCACCTTCTTAGTAAATATGAACCTACCAACAACATACCTGTGCTTTTTCTCTGTTAAAGTTGAGGAGGAATTATAAGTAAAAAGCTTCTTGTGCTGTGAGCTCTTGGGATTGGGTTTTAGGGATCTTTTTCTTTTTAATTTCTCCAGTATTCTGGAGGTTTAAAACTTCCTCGAAGGAATCCTGTTCACACTGAAAAAAAAACCAAAAATTTCCTTCAACAGAGGGACTACTAAGTAAATATCAGCATTTAAAAAATTGCTAGTATGAGAAAAACATCATAAGAAACAGTTACAACTGATACTCATATCAGTTTTAAGATTTCTTATACTCATAACAAAATATTTTTGTATTTATATAATACTCAATCCTTGTCCCTAAAACTACTTACCTAACTTTATTGTTTAAAAAAATATAGTTTCATGCATGAACAATAAGGAGCTGCTTAAAATGCTGCTCAGTTCTCTGGTAGTTATGAGTGACTGTAAAATACAATATTGATTAAACTATTGCTGCTTCTCATTTTTTTTTTTTTAAATTTGTTTTTCAGGAAGAGAAGCAAGTCCCTAAAATCTCTCCAGGAACATTAGCAATAGAAAAGCATCTGTAGTTGAAGGCAGATTCCATTTTACTGAGCATAAACATCATGTCTGGGAGGCACAGGGCTCTGACCCTGGCAGTCTCTGGCATTAGGCATCCATGAGGATGTGAGTTGCTGTAATAAAATAGATTTTTAAAAGGCAAAAAAAAAAAAAAAAAATCTCTCTTCACTTGATTTTTTTTTTTTTATATTAGAAAAAAAAAATCTAAATAATGGTGGTGTATTTTGAATTAGCAATGGCAGCTGAAAATAATCATCAGCAGCTATTTTAATTTTCAATGCAGTCTGATAAATCTTTGCAGTTAAAGCCTCAGCAGTGTTTTATCTTAGGAGTTATCTCTGCCAACCAGTAAAACTTCTGCAGTCACCACTGGACAACATTTTGTCAAAATCTTAAAACTTACTTTTTTCTAATGAAATAATACGAGTTTGTTGGATGCTTTTCTGTGGGAGCCTCTGTCTCATTGTTAAAATATTTTTTAGCATTTTGAAATGAAAGTTGCACTGAAAATTCAAAACAAGTCCAAAGATTTCTTATCTCTGTGTTAGGATGTGCACATGAAAGACTGGAAATAAGTTCTTATTAAAAAAAGAAAGGAAAAAAAAAAAAAAAAGCATAAGGATCCTTGAGAGGTTTTAAATGTAACCTAAACTAAAGATAAAGCTGTCATTATAAGAATAATCTGGTGTGAAATGCAGCATGTCTGACTTCTTTGTTAAAAAACTCTGGTATTAAAGAGCAAAGGATGTGCCTCTCTAGAGAGTGCTTTGAGGAATGCTCTAAACCTGGACACAGCCTTGGTAGTAGGAAAGACCAAAAAAAGAAGAAGACCACTCTCAGAGGAAGTCCTTTGAAGCAAATAACTTCTGAAACCTTTCAGAGCAGGATGAAAAAAAAAAATGCTGCTGTGATACAGCTGGTTGAAAAATATATATAAGAACTGAATTCTTAATGTAAAAAAGAATAAAAAGCTAAAAAAAAAAAAAAAGTAGACCTAGGCTGTAACCATTGGCAAGTGTAAATTTGGTATCCAGGTGCTGTTGGCAGAAGTGCATTGGCTGTGTATGGGATCTGTCAAAATGCCAGAGCTTCTTCACTGGCTGGACTAAAATGTCCTGAGCAAAAGCTTTTGTTCAGAAATTCCCTTTTAAATCTGTTTGGAAATACAGCACTTATGCCTCCACCTACCAGCTGCAATCCCAAGAGAGAAGTATCTCTTTTAAAATAAATAAATAAAAAATAATAGAAAGTAAATAAAGCTGAAAATTCACTGGTCTTCTCTCTTAGACATTCTTTGGTTTTTCTCCTGTCTGATGTGCTGTCTCTCCCACTAAATCTAAATAAACCTCATGTCTAACCTCATGAAATGAATATTAGTTACAGTGTTTATCTCATTCATTAAGAGGACCTTAATGTGAATTAATTCTGAGCTCTATCAGTTCTGTTCTCACCATAATTTCTGGTGTTCCTGGGCTCTGCAGTTCCAAGGGAAGGTGCCTCATCAATCACCAGGCTGTGACTGGCCCCAGAGTAGGTGTGCCTGAGAAAGAAGATACTTGAAGGAATTTATCTCCCTTCCACTGAATTATGTTGCCATACAGAGTTAGTCCTGTCTGCTGCAAGATTCACTGCCTCGCTCTGTGCCTTGAAGGGGCAGACAGGGGTGGATAAGGATGGAAGGGGTCTGGAATGGCTGCAGCTACGGGGGAGCAAAGCTGCTTAAACATGCAAGAAAGCCCCTGCTGCAGGTCAGTGCTTGCCAGGCACCATCCTCACCTGGGAAATATTTTAGAGAATGAATTAGTAGGAAAAATCTAGAAATTTTACATTGGAAAAAGAATTAATGCATCTGTTTTCTAACAAAATATTTTATTCGAGAAAATTTTCTCAAATGTTTTTGTCCACGTTGCCCTTTTACCACTAAATCTCTTATGTCTTAAGGCCCAAGTAGAGCATTATAATCATGTGAGGTCACAAACTAAAATCTAGGATGAGAAATTGTATCAGTATGGACAATGTTGGTCTCAGGATTTTGAGGATAATACCAACTCTTTGAATTGAGATCTTTCCCTGATGATGGCACTGCTCTGCCTGAAGTAAACTTTCACAACATTCCACTTTCTCTGCAGGCTGTGTGGATAACTTGTTGACAATGTTTGTGAAGTAGGTACCATAAATGTCGAGGCAATTGAAGAAATGTGGAGGGAGCCCCTTCAGCAGAAGTTAGAAGTCGTGGATATTGCTAATGGTGGCTGTTGTGTGTTCTTTGTTTGTGTGTGGAATTGAGTCTCTTGTGTTTATTAAACTGAGGAGAGGCAGTGGATGCAGGAATGCAGGAAGGTGGATCCGTAGGGGAATCTGTGGTTGAATCAGAGTTGTGAGAGCACATGCTGAGCTCCCTGTTTCTAGTTTCTTTTTGTTGATTGTTCAGGATCTGGGGCAGGAAGGATCAGAACAGATAAAGAGAGGGAATTGAGCACAGATTTTTGTGGTAACTGATAGTTCTCTAACAATGTCCCTGACTGCTTTTATTGGGAGTTGAACCATCAAATGGCATTACTACAGCAATGCTGAGTGCTTCTGTACTGCTGTGAAAGAGGCTGACCTGAATTCCAGGCTGTGTGGAAGATGAGGGAAGCTCTGTCCAGCTCCAGAGCTCTGGATGGGCTGCACTGATGGCAAAGCAGGAAAATCGATTATTTGATGTCAGGGCAAGTTGCTCTTTCCTCCCATCAAGCTGTCCAGATTCCAGAGTCTCTTCAGACTTTCCCATATGTTTTAGATGATATAAACATTTTTCTCTTTTGAGGTGCCACTGTACAGGATAAGTGGTTTACTGGGTCCCCCTCTAAAAAAAGTTCAGGTTTTATCCTTTGCGTGGGATTTCATCTTTTTCTCCAGGCTTTGCCATCCCTGCTGTGTGCACATGAACCAAGTTCACAAATATCTGTGGTGTTTTTACCCACACTTAAGAGATGAATGCTCAAAATATCTGTGTGAAATTTGGCACAATTCAGGAGAACCTTCACCCTAATCTTTGGAAACACATGGGATAAAGGTGAACTAGTAATTTTGCTATAGACAAAATTTTCAGAATGAAGGTCAGCTGTTTCTGAAAGAAAAGCCAAATGGTGCTGCCATGTAAAACCTATAGATTACTGTGCAATGTAGGATGCACATCAACTCTGAAATCTTGAGTGCACTTTTAAAAACAAAATTGGGACTCCTGAAACAGAAAACTTTTTCTTCCCTGTACAATTTTATTGTCTGTGAGACATGAGTGGCAGGCTACATGTTCCTTGTGAAATAAGTCTGCTTCCAGAATGTTAGGTGGTTGAAACCCAGAAAAATATTCTTGTTTAATCATAGAGACGAGCTTTGTTCTGAGTGTTCTCAGGTAAAGATGTATTTCTATATCTATGTACTTGTCATGGTCAATCATTTGGACCACTTGAATTTGGTATTATTCAGGCACATTGCCTATTTTTATTGGAGTCCTTTTCCTCTTATCTGAATATATTTTTAGAACTTATTTTTCCCCAGTCCTTTTTCTACAGATGTAATTCAGAGACGTATAAATCTGTGCAATGACTCAAAACAACAGAATTCACAGGCGATGGGAAAGATGTCATTTTCCTTTTCACAACTGCATATTTGCTTCTGCAAATTGTTTGCTCAAATGCTGCTTTAACACTCAGATTTGTGTTTGCATCATTACATGGTTGGGCATCTCCCTGATTATGTTGAAGTGGATGATGTTTGGCCAAGCAAGGGCTGTAAGTACTTTGTGAAAGATCATTTATTATAATCTAGAAAATAGAGTTCTCCCCGACATTTTTGAAAGATCAAGTGTTCTCTTGGTGCAGTGGATGACCTCCTCTTGTACATATGAATATTTTTCTCTTTGAGGTAGATGTCTGTTTTATTGTTGTATATATCTGGGATGTCCCTTTGGTCAGTTTGGGTCCCCTGTCCTGGCTGTGTCACCTCCCAGGCACTCCCAGCTTACTTGGAGTAGGGAAAGCAGAAAAGGCCTTGGCTCTAAACAAGCCATGCTCAGTAATAACAAAAACATCTCCATTATCACCCCTGTGTTCAAATCCAAAACTTAGCCCCATAACAGCACTGCGAAGAAAATTAATTCTGCTCCAGCCAAAACCAGCACAGTTCTGAATCATGAATTCCAGCTTGGAAGGCTGAAAATGTTAGGCTGTTTTCTGGACATTTTGTTTTGATGCAGCCAAACTGACTCTAAAATTGAAACAATTGGACAAAGCTGAAACACTTGTGTCTAAGGGATCAAAGTAGCAGATGTATTATATGTTATAAAATGAACTATTTTGATTTTATTTAGATTCTAAAGCACATGTAGGGTTTCAGTCCGGCTGACCCACATTCTGTCTGTGGTGGTGTTTGCATTCACAGGATGTTCTTTTGAGGGGATATTTCAGACAGGAGATGACTCTGCCACTCTGGGTGTGTGGGCACAGCTCATGTTCTGTTGTTCTCACCGAGCCTCCCCCAGCTGGGTCTGGTCCCTCTCCTGCCCAGCTGAGGTGGATCCATCCCTGCCACAGCTGTGCTGCAGATCCTGGCTGTGGATAAAATGCTCTTTAGGCACCTTCTGTGAGCTCCAAGCTTCTTCTCTGAAGGCTTAATGCTTGTATTTCCTGCAGGAGGGAGTGCCTGGTTTTGATTCAGTGGGATGTAAATGACTGAGGGAGGACATTCTGCAGCCTCTGCGTGTCTTGTGTCTGTTCCCTGTGTTTCACAGAAGCCAAGGAAACTTCCACCCAGCCTTGAGTTCGTACACAAAGGGACTGGATTCTGACATAAACCCCTTTCGTTGAAAAGTTTAAGGCCAAGTTTAAATCACACCATTATAATTTCCTGTGTACATATGTAGCTTATGATTTATTATGTTAAGATACCACATCACAGCTGAGTAATTCTGTTTTGTTTAGTTTATCCTTAGTCTATGTAATTTGTAAATGTATATTTGCATGAATAATTACCTCTGAATAAGCTAAACCAAGCAGGCTGGCAAATACAGATTACTCTTTTTTTCTTAGGAAAGTATGAGCAATGTGACTTTATGCTTTAGGGACTAATACTACTAAATATCCTTGCAGTTAACTCTTAAAAAGGAGGGGATATAAATAATAATAAACACACACAAGAAAGAATAATTAGAATTTAAATTTTGTCACTAGTGAAGTGACAATCAGCGCTGCTTATTGAAAGTTTGAAATAATATTTCTGGTAGTGTTTTAGGCATCTAATGATCTCATGTCCTTCAATTTTTTGTAACTAAAGGCATTGTTCTTAGAGATTCTAAAATAAGTAAATGTCAGTTTAATGTGTCTGAAAATAACAATGTTTTATATTAAAAACTTGAAAAGCTAGATTTGTACGTATTATGTAAAATATAGTAGGTTAGAAAGAAAGTATAGTTAGAAAATGTGGAAAAAATATTCACTAATACGTTGTTTAGATATCTTGCTGGACATCATGAGTTAAGAAGTAATATTTAAATACTAGTTTTGCCTTTTGGGAAACACAAAGAATATGATTGGGAACAGTTGGGGATTATGAAAATTAAAATAAGAAAAAATAAAGTGGAAAAAAAAAGAGAACTGAGTTGTGTCAGTTCAGATTTATTTGGGGCTCTGTAGCCATAAAATACAGAAGGGCTCTCTTCTGTAGGCTATAAAAAGCCTTCGATCTTGATCCAGTCTCCCTCGGAGGTGGTAGGAAAAAAGTCTTGCAATAAACTGTCAGAAGCAGGGAAGGAAACAAGTTTAACCTGGGTGTCTCTGCAAAAATGGTCCTGCAGCAGGAGCTGTGAGAGCAGCTGCAGGAGAGCCCTGTGTGATGGGGCTGTGTGAGCTGGGACAGACTGAGCATGGAATGTGTCTGTGACTGAACTCTGCAGGGCCAAGCTCCATCACACTGAGGTTAAGGGACATCTTTTTTTCTCTTGTTTTAGTATAATTTACAGCTTTAGCTGTCACTGTAATGCAGCGTGCAATTTTATGTAATAAAACCCAGACACAAAGAGCCCTTTCTGACTGTAAGCTGACAATGTGAGTCCTGTTGTATTGAAATGCTCCAGAATTCTATTGTAGGAGCAGGAATATTGAAGCAAGGACAAGAAAACCTCTATAGAGTGCTAGCAATTATGAAGAAAAGATGTCATGAATCTGTTTGAGGAGCAGGGCTTGTAGGTAAAACACATAGCAGGACTGAAGTTATCTGATCTAAATCTTCCCTGACGTTGGTCAGAAGCATCTCTTAGTCTTGTAACAGGAAAAAATCATCCTCAGTTTATCCAGATATATAATTATTTGTTTTTTGGGCTCAAACAGAGTCTGTGCAACTCTTTTTGCCTGGAACCAAGTGAAGGAAAAAGGTTGAAAGACAACTTTGGATATTAACGTTTCTGTAGAAATACAGTAACTATTTAAAAGATAGTTATGGATGGGTACTTTGTCTCTTGTGAGCTCAACAGGACCCTGGTTTGGTCTCTCCTGACAGGGAGACAGCTGTGGCTCCCAGATTATTGAGGGATGCTTTTGGCTGGGATGGGAACAGCTCTGGTCAGAGAGCATAACAGAGTTTACACCAACAAAGGATTTGGCACAGCTCCCTTATCTCCCCTTCTCTTTCTTCCTTTTCTCCAATTTTAAAGATCAGCTAGTTTTATATTTGCAGCTTTCTTCACGTTTTTTGATGTCCAGCTTTGATCTACAACCAGCTTGAGTTTACTTTTATGCTCTGCTGAATGCTGCCTTCAGCCTCAATTTCAGAGCTGTGCAAATAAATTATAGCGATGTGTTTAATTAAAGTTTGCCTCATGTCCTGATTGCAGACTGTTGCCTTCTCAGATACAATTTGCAAATATATTTTGGAGTTTTATTTTAGGCAAGATGACTAGTTGAAGGTTATTTAATTGTGATTGATTGTGCATGGGATGTTTCTGCTGCCTTTATTTTGTGAACAACCTGAAAATAGTAGCTGAATGTTGAAGGACAGATGAAGGGCACTGGCCTGGTTGGAAGGAGGGGATGTATTAAGTCTGGACAGACACAGAACTGGGGGTTGATGCTTCTAGAATTACATTTGTGCTTTTTGGAGAAATTGTCTTAATTCTAAGGAATGAACAATGTTTATTAAATATTTAGTTTTCTTCAATACTTGAAGTGTCTTTAGGGAGTCTAGTTCTGAAACCTTTTGGTGGGTAGGCAGGAGCTGTGAATATGGGGATGTGAGGAATGTGAACTTGACTCTGTCATTTCCATATCTGCAACTTCCACGGGCCTGAGTTCCCCAGCAGTTTGTGCAGAGTCAATTCACTAATTTGGGTCAGGAGCTTGGTATTTGATAAATTATATTCATCTTTTGAGGTTACTGAACTGTGGCACTACCAAGAGGTGGCATGAAGAGGAGAAGACTTCACCACAACCATGCTGTTTGCTGCTTTGGGTTTGTTTTCTGCCAGGCTTTTAAGGGCTCAGTTTAGGAGCTGCTTTCTTATCTGCACTGATTGCATCCTCATTTTGGTGATTGTGAGAAACATCCTTCCCTGGATGTACCCCTTTGAGTTTTGTGTTGGGTTTTTTATTGTTTGTTTTTTTTTTCCCCTCGGTGGTTTCTAACCCTGAGTCTTTTTGCTGCCTTGTGTGCCCCTGGTAAATCAGCCACAATCTGCCTCTCAGGCAGTGTGTTAGGTACAGATGTATAACACTGTTATAAAATCCTTCTCCCCAGTCAAATGGGCTGATGAGAATGTGATAAGACAAACATATTTCTGTTATTTTCAACCTATTTATCTTATTTTTTTTTCCTAATTGCCTCAGAATTTGCAAGAAAGCAAGGTTTAAAAATAGTGTCCAGCATCTTCAAGACTCCAGCTGCCACCTGCTCCATGTAGTTATTCATATTTTTCCTTTGCAAGACCTGTTTTCCTCTGTGTTATCCGTGACTGAAGTATACTCTTTAATTCTGTTTCATTTTGGAGATAAGTAGAAGAAATTAGGATAAAAATCCATGACTGTGTTGATTGTGATATTTTCAGAGTGTCTTTTCTGTTTTGGGGAGATCCTGTTAGAATTTTTGAGATAGAATGTTTACAGCTCACTGAGCATCATCTCGGGATTTAGAAACTAATAAGTCGTCTAACATAAAATAATTACTTTTCCTAAAAATGTTTGTTTTATTACCTACCCCTACTTCATTTCATGCATGGGGGAATACTATTGAACTCCACAATGCACATCACAATTTTTTCCTAAATACTCATATCTTTCAAACAACATAGCTTGAAATGATTTGAGGAGTAAGTACCTAATTCAGATGGATAAAACAACTCATTCTTTAGCAGTTTCCCAGTTTTAGGGTAAGAGGATTTACTGTGGCATAGCTAAACCAAGGAGACAAGTGCTCTTTCTCAGCACTTGATAAAAGGATGAGTTCTCTTTTGTTTTTGAACAGAATTATCCTAGCACAGGAAAGCAGTTTATCAAATATGGGTAGTTGGGGGTGGGGTGTTTCACTTTTCAAAAAGCTGGTATGTGTAAAATGAGGATTATGTCATGTTGTAAGCATTTCTAAAAACAGAAAAGAGAAATAATAGGAAATTTAATCTTTATTCATTTTGGAGGTATTAGGAATGTTGTGACTAAAACAAGCCTTCATGCATCATAAATGGTCTGTCAGCTTCTGAGTGGGTTATTAAGAAGGTAGAAGGTCTGGATTCAATAGGATTCTTCATCATTATTTTGATGCTGTATTTTTTCAATATTTTATTTTATATTTGAAGTAAGTGTCCCAGTTAGTTGAGCCCCAGCCCACTAAATAAAACCAAAACTGACTACTCTGAGCTAGTATTGCTGTACTGTATCTGATGAGATTTCATTAATACTGCAAACTATTTTGCTTTTTATTACAAATTTTACTTAAGTGTTAAGGTGCAGAATAGAGGAAGGGGTAAGAATGATTTTTATGAGTGTTTTCATAATTTAATGTGTACCTATTACCTTCTGGATAGGACTTTGTTCTAAACTCTTCCAGTGAGGTATTGACTTCATTTGGCCAGAGATGAGTCATGTGCAGTTTTACTTAAGAGAAGATTTAATTCAATTTTCATTTGTCATTTTAGCTGGAGTTAGAGATGATATAAGCTGTGCAGAGCTCTGGGTGCTAGGCTATACATGTTGTTTCCAGAATATGATAAACCTTTGAGCTTTGACACATCTGTATTTCCTGTGGAAGATGTGATGAAAGCCCACAAAATTCTGTTATATTGCTCTCAATATATGAATGTACTTAGTAGGTTTGGCATTGGGGCTAACTCCTAAAATTTGGAGCAAAGCACACAGTTTGCAGCGTGTTTGGGGCAGCAGGGAGTCAACTTCTGTTTTCCACATAATTAAAAAATGAGCTGTGCTTTTGCAGGGCCTCTCTTGTTGAGCACGTGTTGCCTGGGAAAGACCAGTGAGCTGCTCTTGAAGATGCAGTTTGCATCCATAAATCAACTAAGAGCATCCAAGGGCAGTTGCTAAACACATAATAATTGTGCAAACGTAGTTCTGTTGTTCACAGAGCAGTGGAGAGCCCCCTGGAGAAGCAGAGAGCCAAAGGGTGTGCAGAGAAGCAGCACATGAATGGAGATGGGCAGGGAGCTCATTTCCACACAGGCATCCTGGAGAAGCCAATGGCCTGGTGCTTCATTATCTTACGTGTTTGGGTATTGATTTTGCCTCAGGAAAAGTCAGGGTGCTTTCTCTCATACCAATAGTGAAAGCTCTGATTTTTGCTTTGGAGGATGGGTGAGGAAGGCATTGGGGTAAAGGAATTAGATTGAGGTTTGCCTAGAAATCAGCTTAGATATTGTTACAAATAAACTGGAAAAATAAAATAGTAGTAGTTATGCTAAGGCTCGAATCAGGCCTAGTTAATGCTGTTAGATATGGAGTGTTGAGTGTTGTAGTTTTAAGGGTTGTAACTAAGTAACTAGCTCTAACATTCTTGAGAAAGTGCATAACGACTTTGTAGATAAGACATAATCTTTAGAGATAAGACCTTATCTAAGAGATAAGGCCTTATCTAAGAATGATCTACTTGCTAATTTTTAAAAATGTCGAAAAACGATGTATAGATAAGATAAAGATAATGAAAAAATATAAAAACTGAGAATTTTTGTAGTAATGTCGGGCTCTGGCTTTAGACGGGAGTCCCCGTGCCCCTGGGCCCAATTAAAGCACCCATATAACAACTTGGGTTGTTATGTACATTTCTTTTCCTTTGTTGAGCAACAATATAACCTCCCATCACTTATCAAGCCATAAGACTTCTGAGACACTAATAATCATTGTATCTAATGACATATGTGTAGGTACAAATTAAAGAAAGAGGTAAAAATTTTATGAACTGATAAATACCCTTCCCGTATTTGAGGTTAATTCTTTTAAACTGGAGACATGAGATTAGGTAGAACATAAAATACCTTTCCCTAGTATGAAATCCTCACTTGATTTTATCCTACTTTTCAAATACTATGGCCATACAGGAAAAGAAAATATTGGCTAAATAGTATTTTAGTTCTTTAGATATCAAAATCTCCATATATTTCAGAAGAAACATGTGATGTGTGAGCTATCCTGTTCTATATTTCATTACTTGGTGTTAAATCTGATGTTCAGAAGAGTCTTATAACTTTGGCTGGCCTTTCCACATTCTTGTTTTGTACAGCACTGATGACATGTTACAGACTTGGAAACTTATCTGAAGAATTCAGAAGAATTTAATAAGATAGGAACCTTGGCAAAGTTTTTGTGTGGTTTCAGCTTTAATGTTGAGATGCAAACTCACACAGATAGAGTTTTTTAAGGGTAAATACTTTCCTAAAATACCCATGCTCAGGAATCTACTAAAATTTCACACATCCTACACATCCAGAACTGCTGTTGCTAGAATTTAAACAGTTTGTGTAGGGATACCCAAAATCAAAACTGTTTCCTTTGGCAGTGAATCCCATGCTTAAGTTACAAAACTGAAAGAGAAAACTTTTCCATCTTGTACTGCTCCTTTTATTTTAATTTTTAAGCACTGATGTAATATTCTTGTGTTTTATGTGAGCACCGTGTAGGGATTTAGAGGTTCCAGAATGTCCTCAGTAAAGTCCTGAGAGCTTCATAACATTCTAAAATAGTAATCTACAAGATTGATTATCCTCTTACTTTGTTTTTGCCAGAATTTATTGCTACAAATGTGTGAGAAAAATGCCCATGGTCATTCTTAAATTATATATTTTAAAAAAATACTTGAAAACTCATCTCAAAATATTTTTCCATTACTGCCAGTGCTTGACATTTAATAATAACTTAGAACTTTTACTATATTTTCTTGCAGAGTCCTAACTGAACAGCTGAAGATCTTTGTGTTCTAAACACTTTAAGATTGAAATGACTTTAAATAATTTGAAAAATATATATTAATATAAGAGTGTACACATCAGAGCATAATCTGTTATCACTGTAGTTATCTGAGTATAATGCTTGGATAACTGATGGATTAAAAGAAAATACTTCAGAATTTAGATAAGATTGCTCAAGAGTCATGTGGGACCACAAAATAAAACTGTGTATTGGTGGAGTTTGTGTTATCTGTTATTTTCAGAAGTGATCAGTATAATCACTCATTTCCTGAAATACTTTACAAGAGTCTGATTATTTTTAAGAAAATAAACAGAAGTGAATCCTTTAGTAGTAACCCTTACAGTTTTAAATAAATTCCTGTAGCTAATGAGGGCAAATTCTCATCAGAATTAGCATCTTTTATAAACAATGGGAATAAAGAAAAGAGAGAGGGGAGATAGTTTATCATAGCTGGTGAATTGTGAATTAAAACAGAAAAATCATTATCTGTCAGATTGCACATTCAAGGTCTTTGCTGTTACAGATATTGCTGATTAGAAGTTGGGGTAAGGCAATTTCAGGACTCTGCTCAGATGCTTTTGCTCATGCAAACAGCTTATTTTCCATGCAAACTGCACCCTCAGTGATGTAGTGATGTAGTGATGTAGCTGTAGCCTGAATTTTGTCTCCTCTTTGCAGGCAGAGCTTGTTGATGTCCAGTATGGGACCATGGAAGACCTGATCCGGATTCAAGCCAGCACAAACGTGACCAAAAAAATTGCACTTTTGAAGCTCGGACAATCACCTTTGCTTTATAAGGTTAGTTACCCATCAGCTGAATTATTCATTCGGTGGAATGACTTTTGGGTTCTTTTTTCTGTTTCAAAACACAAAACCAAAGAATTTCCCGTTTTCACCCAATAAGTTGGGACTTACTGACATTCACATTCTTCCTCAATACTCACCACTGTCACTCTGCAGTGCCTTTTGTGTGTTACATTTTTTTATTTTTCTGCACATCTTGCAGTGCCCCAGTACTCTGCTGTATTTTCTCTGGATGTACTAGAAGCCTTTTGACAAACAAAGGAATCACTGAAAGTAATAATAAAGCAGAAGGGATTGTGTCTGGGGAGAGTGAACATGGGTGCATGTGCATCCATCTTCTCCAACTCCAGCTCTGGCAGAGAGCACAGAGCAGGAGCTCACTAATCCACTTCTGCATTAAACATAATAGACTCAACATTTAAACTCTAAATGTCCAGTAACTGCCTTCTGTTGTAAATATCTTATAAACAAAAATGCTGGTTTGACTTTCAGAAAATAGAAAAAGTATAGTAAATGCCTAAACAATTCATTCCCAATTCACAAAAGCAATTACAAAAGAGCAGTGACTCCAGATCTTGCAATTTAGTAAATTGGGACCTGCTCTGTTGGCCATAGAAAGCACAGCCGGGACTTCAACACAGAGTCAGAAAATAACCACTTAATGTTTTTTCTATAGGAATAAGATTTGTCTCAATAAAAATGCCATTTTCAACTGAGTAGCTTTAGCTGTTTATTTAAATTATTTAGATGCAATTTAATTACACCCGTGAAAGGTCAGTTGTCATTGCTGGGCCTCGGCTGTTGCCCATCATTTCCAGCAATAGATCTGATCCTGCACTTCACTGCTGACAAAGCCAATGAAACAGCAATCAGGGCTCATAAAGCAGGGCTTTGATAAAGATGTAAAATTTGCTGTAACAGCAGTGCCTGTGAGGTGGATTTTTGACCAATTTGTGTTCCTGTGGACACTCACTGAGTCTGAATCACCGAGCCGAGCAGCCTGAAGAAGGGAAAACCAGGAGGTGCTGAGGGCAGAGCTCATCTCAGGAGCTTTTTGTGTGGGCTGGCTGCAGCCTGCTCCAAGGTGTGTGCTGTTTAATGGCTGAGGTGCATTAGCTGCATTTCTGATGCTCCAGAAGAATCAGTTTTGCACACTCAGGGTCTGTTATACAGCACAAACCAACGTGTGGTGTGATCAGGAAACTGACTCCAAATGTGTGCTCAGGGTCTGAGGGAAAATTACAGCCACCCAAACCTGCCTTCCATGTTCTCCTCACACAGGTAGAAAGTTTACTCTTTTTCTTGAGGTTGTAAACGACCCTTTTTTAGAATATAATTTTGGCAGTAAAATAATTGTAAGTTTTACTTTGCTCATAACTATCAGAAAAGGTGTAGAAAGATTATCAGGAGCAGATTCTCCTTTCCTAAGGAATATTTGATGTAAAATATTGCCTTAAACTGCAAGTCCTGCTGGTTTAAATGGGCCCAGTATCTCTCTGCTGAATCCACTCTGTATCTTTTTTTCCCCCCTAATGTTGATGTTTCTGTACTTATTGAGTCTCACATTCTGTTTCAGTAGATATGTCCCTGTCCCTATATTTTCCTTATCTCTGCCTTCCATGTGCTTGGTTTTACATCGCATTAAAACAGAGCACTAGTTCATAAGAGAGCTGTGGCTATATATACATATATACTTAGTGGGTTGCTTTGCACTTTTTTATATTTAACTTGTATTTTTCATGTGTTAATTTCCTTTAATTTTTCATTATTATTACTTTATATTATGCAAGTATCTCACTCTGGATTTGAGTCGTATTATTATAGACCCTGCATAGAGGTTCAATCTTCATAACAGTTTCTAATTATGTCTCTATTTTTCAGTTGTATCTCCCTTGCAGTTTTCTTTTTTGTCTTACTCTCTTTTCTGCTGTTTCTCATGGGTTTTATTTTCTATTTTCCTGTTTTGTGTATTTAATTTGCCTTTTAAAAAATTTTGACTGTTCTTTCTCTCTGTACTGAGTCCTTTGGAAAAAACCTGAAAGAAATAATAAACTACTGCTGGCAGAAAAAAAATCACCATGAAAACTGAACAACATTTCTTTTGTCTTTACATCACATTAAGAGAAAGGATATGCTGGTAGAAAAGAGCTTCTTGTTCGAGGGGCTAATTTACAGAAATAAGTCCAAGTGAAGGAAATTTGAATATTTGGAAAAATAGTTGTATAAATGGCAGTATTTTTGCAGTATAGACTTAGTTCATAGAGATTGGATAAGGTACAAAACTGGGGGAGGATTAAGGATGAAAATAATCTGGAGCTTCTACTTTCAGTCTTTGACTGTGCCCATCTTTCATATCTTTAGACACTGAAAACAACAGAGTTCAGAGCTTGGAGTAATTGGAAATTGGAACGTACAAGGAATTTGGAGTATAGGGAAAAGCCTGAAGTTAATGTGCTGTTAAAATATGCAGTTTAGTCTTAAACATGAGTAATTCTGATTAAATTTCATAAGGTTCATAAATTTAAGCTCCTTTGTGAGAACAAGATTTGCAGAAATCTGACCTGGAGTTCTTTTTGTAATTGCATATGATTTTCAGATTTCACTGGGGGTGTTGTATTTCTGTTCCACTGGATCAGAACGTGGTTTCTGGTCAGGGTGAGAGGGGCAGCAGCCATGGCACCTGCCCAGAGCCACGTCCTGATCCCTTAAGCTGGACCTTTTCAAACAAAGAGAGTGTTACCTCAGCCACATCATAAATTACAGCTATAAAGAGAAGGAACACGGATCCTACCTTTATGGCAGGGTATCAACCAGAGCACTGACTCTGGGGGGGCAGGGGGGAGCCCAAAACAAAGGAACAAACTGAGTAGCTTACACTGCTGTGACAAAAAAAAAATGCTGTGTATTTTATTTATCTTTATCTATCTCTATCTGTGTATTTTTATATATTTTTATATATATATATACCTATCTATATCAATCTATATCTGTATCAGAGTGGAGCAGGGGTTTGAGAAGGGGGTTTTACCATTGTTAGGGCACTAAGATCAGATAATGAGCAAGACTCTTATTATAAGATTAAGATAAAAAGTGGGGGAAAATGAATGGTAGAAACACTTCAAGGAGCAAGTAGGAGTATTGCAAAGGCAGAATCCTTTTTCAAATGCAGCTGAAAGGTCCAGGATTTCCTATGCCCAGCACCTGGAGTGGTGTTTGCTATAGCAAGACAGACTGGGGCAGTGGGCTGAGCTGTGGGGCACCTGGGGAGCCCTCATCTCACAGGGAGCTTGGCAAAACCAAATCCTTTTGGTCTCATTAGCCAGAATAATTCACAGTGCATGAAAGCTGACAGAAGGGAAAAATTCAAACTGTTTCAACAACTCCTGAAGGGATCTTGTGACTAGTCTTAGACAGATCTGGATTGTTGCTGGATTAAGGAAGAAGAAATATTTTCATAAGCAGGGAGCTGAAATGAGACAAATGTAGAAGAGAAGTGTGGCACAACTTCTGGAGGGAATTGCCATTAAAAAACCCAGTGAGGGAATTGCCATTAAAAAACCCAGTTGTTTTCTCTCACCTTGAGATTGAAGGTGACTGTCTCCTGGTGTCCTGGCTGGGAGGAAAATTTGTGTTTGGTGGAACTCGGGTTATTGGGATCACTGGTGAGGTTGAGTAGGCAGTCACAGGAGGTCAGAGCAGGTTCCTGTGTCCTTGAACAGGAGGATCTATAAATGTGAAAGATGCTGAGGTTTATCCCCAGGGCACCTTCTTGAGGAAGAGCACCTTGAGTTGCCCACTGTGTTTATAGACACATTCTAATAGTATAAAATGTGTGGTGGCAGAAAGATGGGCAAGAGCTCCTCTATGGCCCCCAGCTCCTGTGCCCTGAGCAGATCTGGGAGAGGGGCCCTGCTCTGAGCACATTACAGAAGCCAGAGGAGGCTTTTTTAGGGAGAACTGTGCTCTGGTTCCAATATCCAGCCTCTGGAAATGTCGTTAAGAGATTCATTTTTTTGAAAAATGTTGTGCATCTTGATCATGATTTAATCTTTAGGGGTTGCAATTCGTGAAAAAGCCGTAATTTTTGTCCTAAATTAACTTTTAATAGAGTAACAAAAGCCCTGAAGGCCAAACCACTTCATCTTTAAAATGTTCATATATTAACATTTTTTCCACATCCATTAAATGAAGATGTTGTTCTACTGTGTAAATATCTATATTTATTTTAATAATTTACTGCCTTCATAAATATTCATAAAATTGCTTTTTAACTGTCCTAAAGTTTAGGAATATGGAGGCTTGGATGTTTATGCAGAGATTATTGGCAGGCCCTTATAGATAAGTGTTCTCTAAATGGAAAATAAAGATTCCCAGAAAAAAGGCAATTTGCAAAAAAGCTTCAAGTTAATAACGGTGTTAATTTTAAAAAAGTTTACTTTGGAAAAAGTAATTTCACTTTTCTACAATGGCTACATTGTTTATTTCCTTCCCTCTGGTACTTTTTATGGCTGGCATATACAATTGTGAAGATGATTATTTACATTGTAAATTTCCATTTAACGAGGACCCTCCCTTTCCTTTCCATCCCTTCCTTCCTCCCTAGAGATGCACAAATATATGTGTGTATGTTTATATGCATATATACAGAGTGTGCATATAAACACACAAATAAAAACCATGTTAGAAATCCAAACATTTTTAAGGGAACATAAACACTTTATATGCATTTCATTATTAAGGACACTGGGGTTTTGGTTGGAGTTTTTTGTGGCCTTTTTTTTAGATGGTAGAATTTTTCCCAAACCTCCTAAAGTCTTTATACACACACATTTCCCCATATGAGTGCTATGGGACTTTTAATGATATTATATCCTTCCTAAAGCCCTTCTCAGAAAGTCAAGCCACAGATATAGGCAGTATAAATAAAAATTATAGAAACATGTAAAACTGTATCTGGGGATCTGGATCTGAAGGGATTATCTAGTAACATCCACTAGAATAACATCTTGATTTTCAGGTTTTCTCTGATTTACCATCCTCTTAAAATCTCACCTCAGTTCTCAAAATCCTGAGAGTTTCTCTTGATGGTCCAAGCTGAATTCAGGTTGATTCATTCCAATTGTTGGTGCAGAGTTTGCTAATTAGCCAGTTTATATTTTTGCAGGGTATGCCAGGTCTTATTTTGTCTTGAAGGAAGCAGTAGTTGCTTTGTGGTCCTTTTCCCTTAGCCTTTGTCTCCCCTGAATTTATCAGAGATTCTCTCCTTTGACTTAGTTGCTTTTATTCTTTATCCTTTTTGCTCTTTCCCCCAAAGACTAGATTTAGAGTACTCATGTTCTTAACCTTCCTCTTCCTCAAACAGCCTCTTTAAGGCTGAGGTATCACAGTAGAAAGAATCTTCCCTTTGCATTTCTTGTCTGCTCCCTACATAAACACATTCTACCTAGGCCTTCAAAAAAACTGCACAAAAAAGGAATTTATGTAATTGAGGCTTCACACTCATCAGTCCTGTGTTTTCAACAATTCTTTCAGTCACCTGTTTGCCTCTCCCTGATTTTTGATTTGTGGAATCATGCATAAGCTGTTTTGCTCTTTAGTGAATGTTGAGAAATTCTATGTTTATTTCAAAGAAAGACCTTTGGTCTTCCTTCATCAGAAAATAAGACATTTGAGAGATTGGTAGACACACTTCTCAGTTATATTCCTCCTGCTCTGACTGATAGCAATGCTTGTTCCTTTTGAACAGAAGGAACAAACCATAGCAGTTAATTAGAAAAGCCTGGAGACACCCTGCCTGCTTACCATAAATCTGATCTGGGCTGGGTGGGCTAACAAATGCACCCCAGCCCACTGAGGAAATGTTCCAGGGTTAAAAACCAAGTCTCTGCACAGATTTATCACTTCATGCATCGTCCTGAATTCATATTTTAATTCTTTATTGGTAAACTTAGTTTGAACATAGCTGAAAAAAAAATAAAAAGTACCAATTGTGATACATTTTCCCTTTAGTGTGAGGGACTGTGGGGAAAAAAATCAAGAAGTCCTACTGACCTGAGAAATCTATAGCTGATGGCTAAAAAAGCAGTCAAATAGAAAGCCACAGTTTTGTGTTCCTGACTGGGACCAGGAACTGAGCTCCCATGTTCACTTTCTAGAAGGCTGTTAGCATCCAGAATTTTTTGAATTTTTAGCTGAGCATGTCAATTTTCCTCCAACTTCATCCAGCGTTTTAAGGATGATGTACTGTGACCTGTGCCACCTAAAAGTGAAACAGTGCCAATGCAGTTATAAATCCAATCTGTATCTGTCCACATGGGTATGAAATAGTTGACAAAAATTTGCTCTCTTATCCACTTAGTCAAGTGCACTGCAGTAAATTAAAGAGGGAATTCTCAGTCCACTTTTTACAGTATAAATGGGAAAATGTAATTTGCTCTTGTAAGCAGTAAGAAGAATATAAGGGGTGGGGTAGGAGAAAAGCAATTGATGTCTGGAAGGAAGCATAATTATAACACAACTTGTCAATATTCTCGAGTAATTAACATTTTGGTTGCATCAGTAAAAGATCCTCTGGTTATTAATCATTTCCTTTTTGCTTACAAACCCCTGGATTTGATTGCATGGAAGAAGAGATGTGCTATTAGCAGAGTAAACGAGGGGAAATGTAAGTTAATGACCAAAAGCAGGTATTGATTATTCTGCATTTCTGACGCCACACAGTTTTCCCTGAATGTTGAGAAGGCACTGCTGGTTTGCAGACTTATTTGTGCTCCCAGCTGTAGTTCCTATTCTCTCTTTCTCTTCTGTGTCAACGCAGGAATTTCTGAAGTTCTCCTAGTGAATTAAACACTGAATTCTTCCTGATTTGACTTGGTGGTTAGTCCTGTTCTCTTCAGTAACCCTAAACGCTTCTGTTCCTCTTGGGAAAGTAATTCTAAATATTCACATACTCAATTGGCTGTTTAATTGCACATTTGGTGCATGTATTGAATGTATCCTTTGAAAAATTACTCCAGCTCCCATAATGGATTGCTATTTCCTGAGGGGAAAGGCTGACCAGTGTTAGAGGGGGTCTCCTCCTTTTAGTGCAGTAAAATTAAGAGAGACACTGAGTGGCTTCCATTCAAACATGGACAGTGGCTGACTCATAGAGAACTCATTGTGGGGTCTTCTGAAGCCCTTGTCTGATTTTAGAGATGTGAAACTCAAGCATAATTTTCTATTTTATCAAGCCCTTAAAAAGTGAGTAGTAAATGCAATCATCCAATTTGCTGTGTGAGTGCCATGTCCTGATAAATGGTGCAAAGTCAAGTGAAATGGATTTGCTGTGAGGCAACTGTTCTGAAGCAGAGCTGGGCAAAGATATCCATTGCCTCAATTTGTACCCTAAATCCACACATGATCAACTACTTGTGTGCAAGGCAAAGGGAAACACCTCTTTTCTTTCCTTCAGAAAATCCAAACCTTTTTAATTTGCTCTTCCTGCAGGTGCACTGATCATATTTCTGCTAGTGATCTTGGGCTTTTTTTTTGTTGTTTTTGTAGGGAATAATTTTTTCCATCCCAAGCTGTGAATTGAGCTGGTCTTTTGCATTAGTTGAGCTTGCATTTCACAAAAGGGCCATTGACAGACAAATTATCTGTGCCTTTTCCCAGCTCATGTGCTTCCAGCACATTTCAACAACAGCTGAGAAAGGAGGAAATTAAAATGGAAGATCCAGGATCTTTGAGTAAGGATGAGGGGTGAATATATCAAATCTCATCCTGCCAAAACAGATCTACCTGAGTTTTGGTTCTTTCAAAGTGTCAGCCACTGGACTGGGTGAAACAATGCCAAAAATCTTCAGGACTGTCCCTCCAACAGCTCTGCAGAGGAGAGGCAGAGACCAGCATGACACATCCTGCTTAAATCTGATCTGTTCTGGAACAGTGATCAGAGAAAAAGGTCATCATTTTCAGGCAACAAGTGCCCTCTTTCTGTTGAGGGTTTGACTTGTATGCTATGTTCTGTAGTAGCTGCTGGTTTATTATTTTACTGAGAAGCTATGATTCTTCTCTGACATTTTATGCTCTTTTAAGTCTTTTCTCCTCATTTCAGAATGCTTCATAATGATCAGTTTATCTGTGAACTGAGAAACTGGGTTGAAAGGTATCAAAAGTCATTATTCTTGAATAAAGTATTTATGTAAAACATGATTTAAGAGATTATAGAAGTAAATAGTTCTATTCCTACAATCAATGTTTTATTTGATAAACCAGGATGTCACAGATTTCTCAACTGAAGAATGATTTTCATGCCTTGTAGCTCTTCAGGATATAGAGCCAGATCCAGACCTTGATTTGATTTTTGCATTGGTCCTGTGTGGCTTTAGAGACTCAACTCTGAGAATCGGTTCACAAAATAAGCACTTGTGATTTCTGCCTGAAAATCTGAATTCTCATTTTTCAAATACACCTGATCAGAACTCTGAGTTGCCACGTGATCAGAACTCTGAGTAGAACATGGACTAGCTGGATGCTGAGATCCAACTTTTTCATTTGCATTCATGGAACTAGGAGTTTATATTTTACATTCTGTAATAACCAGCCTGTGGAAAGTTTTTATTATTTTCCCTGGGATTACTTGAATTACTCCTTTCACATTGTCTGTAGCTGGATTTTTTAGAGCATAGATGGTTAAAATATATAATTGCATATCTTGCCTAGAGAGGAAAGAGGTGGCTTTTAGCATTATTTTTTTTTTTTTTAATTTTCTCTTTGCCTGCATAATGCCATGGAACACCAAAGTCAAAATTTCACTCTTAGCCATTTGGGCCTCTTGATGCCTGCAAATGAATTTGAAAAGAAAAACACCAAGTCCATCATTACAAATATAATTGGCACCCTCTTTGCAAGTACAGCAATAACCACTTGGAATATTTTGTTTCGATTGCCAAAACATTAAACTAACCTTCTGTGCAGAAAGCAATTCTTCCACAGTGAACATATTTTCACTTAACAGGAGAAGATTGTGCATTTCAATATGAGAACTCAGGCATTTTAATTTCCTCTTTAGGTCTCAGTGAATAATTCACAAACAACATGTGCAACAAAGTTAGACTTATGTTGTTTTCTCTTGATATAGGCCTAACAGAATGGCAGCTTCCTTTATATGTTGTCCTGCTACATTCTCATATTTTTGAGCTTGGTTTTTGTATTTCACTTCTGAGGTTTCACTTTGTGCTTTTTTGTTTATTTTTAGTATTGAATTTACTCTTCTGAGAGCAATCCTCCATACTTGGAGTTGTGCTCATTCAAGGTAATTGATTTTTTTGATTTTTACTTTAAAGCATTGATTGGGATGCTTTTTGATATATGCAGTCAATCAGAGTTGTTGCAAATAAAAAGATTCCTGAACTTCCTTATGGTCATAAGGAGAGAAAACAAAAATCCCATTATCACTGGAAGCTTAAGTTAAAAATGTTGATGGCTGCTTTCCTTGATTGACTTAAGGTGCTGTAAAATAACTAGTGCAACTTTTCATTATGTGCTTCAAATTTCACATCACTTGTACAGTTCAGATTTCTCTAAAAATCAGGCTCTTCATCAGATAAAACATCCTTAACCAACCAAACCCAAACTCTCACAAAGCTGCCCAGGAAAGCCTTGGAATTGTGAATAATCACAGAATGTGCATGGGCTGAGATCTGTCAGGGCAGCTCATTCTGTGCAGTTACAGGTAATATTTTAGATGGAGGACAGGGTGTTTGCATTTTGGGAAGGCTGGAGGAGTGCCTGCCCTGCCAGTTGAACCCTTATTTATGTTTTCCCACTGTCAGTTATTATGCAGACACAAGAATTCTTAGCATACAGCCTCAGAGGTGACCTTGAGGTGACCTGGAGAGACCTCCCTTCCAATAAAATGGAAGCATATATTTCACTTGTGAGTCAATCTTGGCTTTCCCTGGAGTGGGAATTGACTGTATTGCCTCTTATATCAGTATTCAGTTATATGTGATGGCTTTATGTTGGAAAATGTCCACTGGGGAACTGACCTGACAACTCATTTCAGTCCGGCCTCCACTGTAATCTCAGAGGAAAAATGATAACATTTAATCCACTTAACCACCTGGGCATGTCCCATTCCTGTTCCTCACATGAGAGAGTGTAAGGAAAAAAGACAAGCCCAAATCTGCTCGTTTAGGCCATTCTTGGATTACAGGCTGGAGAAATCTTTATGAGACATTAGAAATTAAATAGTCGGGGTGCATTTGGGATGCATTAGGAGGGCTGGGATCTGGCCTCCTCTTCCTGCTTAACAACAGTCCCATTCCAAACAGAATGTGTGGTTTTTTTTGTTTGAAGTACCTGTGAGGAGTCCAAGTATATTATTTACACTGTGTTTCACACTTGAAGTTAATGGGAGCATTTTAAAAAGATGATGTTTGCTCTGTAGTGGGGTTGGAAGTGTAATGCAGTGTGTGATAAAAGTACAGAAAGCTTCATTACTGGGTATTTAATTTAAATTTTGTTCATTTTCAGTGTAATGTTATTCATCAAAAATAGCAAACTAAGAAAGGTTAAAATATTAGTATTTAAAAAAAAAATTAAACTATCAATCCATTTTACTGTGATATTTGTACATACAATAATTTTCAAAAAACTTTTTGTTTCCATATGAGCTTTATCTGAAAAACTTGAAATCTTTGGAAGTCTTACAAAATGAGTCTTACAAAAAAATGTAATATTTTTAATGAATTCTTAATTTAAATGATAATTTATTCATTTATATTATTTGCAAGTATACCTGACTGGAAGAACTTTGATGAGCACACTGTACAGATTCACTGAAAGTTGCAAGGACAAAATCTGACATTGTCACTCAATGTGCTTTATTTTCTTTGAAGGTGAAGTCATTTCAAGGCATACAGAAAATTCGGAAAATAAGATTTGCTTCTGACCTGCCAACAGTGCAGAATTGTTCAATACTTGGTGATAGCAGTGGTAACAGGGGAAGAGTAGCTTAAATTGCCTATTTCTCCTTTTTTTCTGTTCGCTAGCAAACAGAATAAAACTACAAGTATGTTATTTAATTTCAAGAAAACCCAAGTTTTCATATCCAGATTAGCTTGATTGTTAATACAACAGATCTTCATTCTCACTAAAGAGGTAATCTTGATTCAGTGAGGTTTCCAGAAGAATATAGACAAACACCACCTTATGTTAAAGCACATTAAAACTCACTTTATTTAATATAAAAACCATTCTTGAATGTGCTGCACAGTACATTTTACAGAACAATTCCCCTTCAGCAAAAGTAGCCATGGGTGGTGCTGGATCAGGTAAAACTCTCCCATGACAGTCAGGTCATGGCCATCACATGGCACCTTTTTTGTTGAAATCCTGTCCCTGTGAGCTGTCATGGTGAACTGCACACACAGTCTCTCATCCAGCTTGATCTTAGTCTTCTGTCAAGAAGTTCTTATTGACCAGAAAAATCTCCCCTCCTTCCTTTCTCTGTGAGAACACCTTGTAAGAATTGCCCTCTGTCAGCCTGATGCCCTTCCTTGGCACGGCCTGTGCTTAAAGGAAAGAGGATGGCTTGCAAAGCAAGTAGGAAGTAATATTTTTTTCCCCTGGTATCCATTTTCTAGAAATGGCAATCATAGGTGTCTTGACTCCCTGAAGTGGAAGATATGTCTGGAGCAATTTAATTATAATCATGACTGTTCTGTGAAATGGGGTGTTTCAGTTCTGAGTCTGTTTATCTCTGCAATAGGTTTTGGTGATGAGGTCCTCTATATAGATACTTAAACATTTCTTGATATAGAATTGGACATTGGAAAGAGGATATATAAAACTCTGCTAATGCTTTCCTATTTATTATGAGGTGGGAAAAAATAAAGAAAGATACAAAAAAATATTCCAGCTTTAGTCTAAATCTGAACAGCCCGGAATAGCTGATGCAACTCTGAAGGCACCACCTGCATGCTAAACATTAATCCTCACCCTTTAAGGGTATTGGGAAGATTTTTTTTTTTTTTAGGATTAATAGACAGTGTAATGAGTTCCTAACAAATCTGTGCTCTTTAAAAAACACCCAAACAAATTTTATTCCTGAGTTAAGCTAGTTGGTGTCTCATGTTCAAGGTGCGTTACACTATGATTTGTTTAGCCTCTGAAAATGTTTTTAAATGATAGGGAAAAAAGATGTGATTATCATTACTGTAATCCTATTCTCTAATTAAACTTGAAGAGGAAAAAGAACCCCAACCCAACATAAAACAATGCCCTTCCAAAAGAGTGTTTTCTAGAAAATTTTGGTTAATTTGTTCCAGAAAAGATCTTAAATGATAAGCCTGGAACTTAACATCAATGACTGTGAGGTGAGATTAATGTAAATATTTCTAGAACTGCCTTCAAAGTCTTAAGTTGTTTTCTAATAATTAAAGATTATGATATTGGGAGCAAAGAGCTGATCTGTGCCAGAGGAGAGTTTTACTGTCAGAGCTGCCTCTTTAACTTAGCATCCTCATGGAATGCCATGTGAAGAGATCATTCTCAAGAGATCATTCTCCTCAAAAATCTGGTGTGCAATGACAGTTTAGTAGATGCTGGCAAAAACTCCAAAAGGTATTGATTTTAAAACTCCTGTCATCCTGCTCTAAGTATCTTAAAAGAACTGTGTAGGCCCTTTTGGAAAGTTGAGAATTAATTTCTCTGTCTGTTGAAATTGTGTCTGTTTCTACAATTAATTATTTTTATGTACTTTGTTTTAGGATTAATCCTCAGCATTTGCTATCAAAAAGAATCATAACAATTATGTGTATATTATATAAATATATATTTATATTTATTTCTCCCCTGAGAGAATTAGGTTCATCCACAGTGAAGCACAGAATCACTTAGGTGGGAAAAGACCTTTTAGATCCTCAAGTTCCCTCAACCAAACCCACCAATAGTCCATGTCCCCAAGTGCCACATCCACACATCTCCTGACCTCTAGGGATGGTGATTCCACCACCTGGGCAGCCTTTTCCAATGCCTGATAACCCTTTTGATGAAGAATTTTTTTCCTAAAATCTAATTGAAACTTCCCTGATGCAATTTAAGGCACTGTCCTTTCATCTGGTCACTTGTTGCTTGAGAGAGGAGACCCAACAAATAAAGGTCAGAAAGCCTGGCTGGGTTTCTTACCAATTAAGGGTTATTGACATTGAGGGTGTTAATTTGGTGTAAAGCTGATGCAGTTAAATGCAGGCTTAGGCACAAGGATTTCAGTAATTACCAATTTTCTATACAGAACAGATAGAGATGCATTTTTCATTAATAAGGGATGCAAAAGCAAGCTTGCCTTGTAACCCTGAGCTGACTTCCTTTTCACCTTTTTAGTTAGAAGCAATAGTAAGTACAAAATCAGTCACCACTGTCAGTCGCCAAAGAAATTAATGGCTCAGAACAGAAATTTCTGTTTGTGGGTTTTTTTCTCACTCTGTCTCTTTTGCAAACCTATTGCAAGAGAAAATGCTCGTTCAGAATGTGGAAATATTCTCTGATTTTCTGTAGGTTTCTCTCCTGGGCCCATGATCGTCATCTACATTCATTCATTCATTCCATGGTCCTGTAGTGTAATGTGGAGTCAAGATGGAGCTTTTATTTGTGTTTTTATGCTGGAGGCTTTTGGTTTGGCATTTGTTTGGTTCTATGCTGCTTTTTGGTTTAGTTTTTTTTTTTCTTTTTCCCCAGAGTGAAATTGTGTATTCTTTAAAGACTTTTTTCTGCAAGTTCTCTCTCAGGAGTTACAGTGCTGTAACAGATGCTGATTGATCATGAGTTTTATTGTATTTCTTTGTCATTCATCTTATAACTGCAGTATTCTGTTTGTCATTTAGAAAGTTTAGTGGAGTTCTAGGAGCTGTAAGTGGTGCTAAATCTTTTCAGTGGGACCATCGGAGGGAACTGTGTTTTTAATGTACAAGATTTCAAAAGATATTTTCTTTTTGGTCTTTCCTTTCCTTCCCCAAAAAATTGTCAGAGAAGGACAAAAATACTGTGCTGTCAATGACCTAGTTGAGAAGAGTGACAGAGCAAAGGTTTTACTACCACATCTTTCTTAACCACCCTTGATATGACCTTGTTTTGTTATTGGAGTCTTCCTTTCCCAATCACTGCATGAAAAAAACTTAGTGACAGAAAGTTGGAGCTATTTTTCACACTTTATATTTTTCACTCCATTTTTTAAGACACGGGAAGGACATAATTTTGGATTGATGTTTTGGAACTAGTTGTAGACTGGTGTTACTGAGAGGAGCTGGGGGTTGTTGGTTTGGCTTTTTTTTTTTTTATTTTTTATTCGCCTAACTGCTGGTGAATGAATGACTTTGTAGTGCTTTGTGACTGCCAAACTAATCCAGCTGCCTCCCCTGTTCTCATCAAGTGCTTCAACCTTGGACCTCCTTCATGTAGCTCTTTCTCCTATTTCATTTTGGTGAAATGGGCTATTTAGTAGGTCACAGGAGGAGGCAGAGCTCTGTTTTACTGATGTGCTGAGTGGAAAGTGGTGAAAAAGAAAGGACCTAGGAAGACACAAAAGCTGCACATGTTGGCTTTTTCAGCTGTTGTATCTTTTGTGTAGATTGCCCGCAGTTTTGCTGTACCAGAGTTATACATTAAGTGGTGCTTCAGTTTATTGCATATTCCACTTTAAACTTTGATGTTCAGTATGAAAGATGCATTCGTGATATGTCCTGTGTAGCACAGTTCATGAATATATTCTTGTGGGGAAAAAAAATTCAGGTTTCTAAAATGTCAGTGAGGAAATAAAATCAAGACTAGCCTAATTTTTAATTTTAAAATTTCTAGGGGAGCTTCATAGTAGAAATCAGTACTGATAATTTATAAAGAACTTTTATTGCTAAGGTTTGTAATAACTTCTTAAATATTTATAGTTCTTGAAATGACTTTATGCACTGGGGCAAATTCTTTACGATCATTTCTTTCATCACTCTTGGTTTGTGACTGTTTTTCTAATAAGGAGATAAATAAGTTCATTCTGAGTATTGATTTACTTAAAGGCATGCTAACCAAGTAGTTAAACACTGCTCTTTTCCATAAATGAAGCTAAAATATTCATTAAGCAATTAATAATATTCATTTTTCCTAGTTGATATATAGATAGGCCTGAGGCTTATGTATAGCACACTCTATATCATTACATGTTCTACTTAGAAACATAAAATTAAATAAAATGTAAATTTAAAAATACATAACAATGTTATGCAGTCTCAAAAGAGGCTGTTATATTACATTCAAGGCATTATTTTAAAAGCATGAAACCTGTATGCAATGCAATAGAACAGGAAAGAGTTGAGCAGGGAGTATGGTTTGGCTTTAACAAAAAATCAGAGCAAAAGACTAGGATTTTCCAATTAATAATTGGATAAGTAATTGGCTAAGAATTGTGAGAATAATAAAATAAGTGACTAGGTATTAGTTTTGCACAGGTCCAGTGAAGGCAGCTATGTTTTAACAATCTAACAATTGTGCTAAGATGAAATTCCTTGGGGCAGCAAATGTGCCTTAATTGCAAATCTCTGACTGATTGCTGTGTGGGTTCTGCTGATGCCTTGGTGGGTCCCATACAACAGCTTCACTCCTGGAGCTGGAAAAGTCATAATCCTGCTTTTACCTTGGAGATGGAAGGATGGCTTGGGCTGATTTCATTTCAACACTGCTGACTTCCAGTGTTGGTACTGGAGAATAAACATTCCAGGCACCCCAGGGATTTTTACATTTTAGTTGAGAAAAGAGTAGAGAATCCAAGGTTGAGTTTACCCTGCATATGAGGCACAGGGATGGGTGTTTGTAGGTACCTCCCTTGCTCTCTGCTCATCTCCCTTATTCTTGCTGATATTTTGAGGAGCTGGAATGAGATGAGCTTTACGGTCCCTCCCAACCCAAACCATTCTGTGCTGCCATGACTGGGGTCTCTCCTGGCTGGGAGCTTGCTGCTGGGGTCAAGAGTGAGGAGAAAAAGACTGCAGAGAGTTGAAAGCCCCCTGAGGTTGGGAGCAGGTGCCCCAAATGTTTGTGGGGCTGGCACAGGGAGCTGCAGGCACCTCACCAAGGGAGCTCTGCTGTGAATTTTGTGCCCTGCACAAGGTGCAGGAGGGTGAGGGGAGCCTGATGCTGCAGATTTCTGGGTGAGAAGTGCCCTGTCCTGGGAATGGTGTTTGAAAATCGGATCTGCTGATCTTACTTAATTTTTCTAGTGGTAGGAAAACAAATAAAAAAGAAAAAAAAAAAATTAAAAGTAGAGAGGACATTGGCAGATTGGACTCTGGCCTGTGACTCTGTTGGCAGTTCAGTGGATTTTGGATTTAAAGTTGAGTAGAACGCATAAAATCCAACAAAGGGTCTAATCAGTTTATTCTTGATGATTTAGCAGGATTATAATTATATCTTTGTGTAATTGTTTTTTGTATGATGGATCTTCAGCTTTATTCTCTCTGTAATAGAGTCTAAACATAGACTGGAATAACCATAAACATAATCAGAAACAACAGTTTCAGTGTGAACAGGGAAATGCTATTGGCTTTCTGGAGGTTCTCATCTGGACATTCATACTGCCTGTTTCTTTTTAATGTTTGCTGAATATTTAATGGTACTTATTATGCACACAGTGTTCCTCTACATGCTTATTTAGAAGTGAGTATTTCCTGAAGATATAGGAATGCAATAGCAATGTGAAAGGCTTTGTATTATATACTCATCAAATAATGAAGCTTTTTTTTTTTCTGGACTGTAAGCAATTCAATTATTTTGTTTCTGAAATAAATTAAGTAAAGCTTATTGAGTCCAATCAGCCCTTGTTTCTAGGGAATTGTAGTTCAATTTCATTTTTAATTAGATTGAACATTGTGAATTTCTTAGCAGTGGTAAGCAAGATCTGGCAATAAAATATGCACTCAATTTGTATTAAAAGTTGCTAAAATCTAGTACAGGGAACTGGCAGTATATCTGGCTTCTGTTTAATTGCCCAAATATCCTATTGTGAAAAATTCCATTTTTAAAACCTGCTGATGTGTAACAAATTACTTTTCTTTGATAAAACTGTATAGAAGATGAGCAGGCAGCAAACAGGGAAAGGTATGGGACAAACAGAACATGCAGTTCTTGATAAGCTTAATACCACATGTAGGAGCAGGGTGTTAAAAACTTTGCTGTGCAAGGATTACAGAATTAAACCCAGATGATTTTTGGTTTAGAGAGAGTGAGAGGAAAAAGTCTCCAAAGATTTTTCAACTGCCACAGGTTTCCAGAGGTCAGTGTGTGGATTTCCAGTCAAACCAGCACACAACAAACTTGTGGCCAGTGCTCATTGAGGAGTCTAATGTCCTTGGCTAGCACTTACCTGGCAGAGGAATGTGCACAAAAATAGAAGGGATGGTAAACTGATGTACAAAGTAACTCTCACCCATCACTGCCATACTGCTCCATTGCTCAAAGGCAGATTTTTGTGATTAACACCCTAAAGTTTCTTACCCTTCCCTTTTGTTTTTTTTCCAGTATTCTCTAGGACATCCAAGAAATACAAGAGGAGACTCTCTCTTCCCTAGAAATAATTTTCTAGATATTAAAAAAGGGACAAAATTTTGATAACTGGAAATTGTGAAAGGCAATTCTAGTTTGGAAAGTGATTACAGAAAACATCTTAAAAGATATGCTTGTCAGATTCTTTCCACAAATAAATGCACTTCATGTTATCATTTCTCTGGTAGTAACTACATCACTCTTAAGGTCTTGCCATGATACAGCAATTCTTTGATTTTGTATTGTTCCTCTCTATGTCACTGTGTGGCAGGAATAGTTTCAGAAATTCCATTGCAATGTGTTTCCCCCTTTATTTATGGGACCACCATGCATGCCTTTATAACTGTTTCCAGCACTAAAATTTGATTTGAAAATCTCTCTACAAGTGGTGGAATGTATTTGGAAGTTGCTGTGTTTTAAATCAAGTTTTCCAGACACACTGTTAGTGCTACTTGTTTTGAGTAAGACTGGAACCTTCCACGATGGCAAAGTCACTTGCTGTGTAAAATTGTAAGGCAATGTATCTTGTACTGAACTGCTTTATCTTAAATAATGTATAGTCAATAAAAGAACAGGTTGTTCCATAGATTAGTGAACAGGTTTTTCACAGCTCTGTTTCTTGAAGGCTGGATTTTGTGTGTCTAATCTGTGGACAAGTTTCTGTATTCCTTTACATCTGTCTCTCTGTCAAACGATTTCTTCCATGTTTTTTCCCCCCTCCATTAAGGAGTAAGCTCTTCAGTTTTTATTAATGCCTTCTCAGTCATGTTTTAACAGCATCTGCCTCTTGTCTGCCCAATATCCCATTTCCATTAAACTTGCAGGGAATATACTGAGATACCTCCTCCTGTGAAATAAGTTTTCTGTGCCAACTAATCAGTGGCACAGCCATTTCTGTGGATCAGGACACATAAATGGGCAAGCTTAGGAAGTGGACTGAGGCAGTATTTGTCAGGAACGGGGCTGGTGGTGTGCCTCATGCAGCACAAGCTGCTCTGCTGATCCTGTGAGCACCATGAGGGGGAGAACTGTCTCTACAGTGGGTTCCCAGAAGGCTTGGCCATATTTTGGAACCACTTGCAAATATGGTGAGAGGACTTGCTAATAGGGAGAAGCTATTTTAATATGCTGTTATATTTTATGTACTAGGTTGATATAATCCACGGTTACTGACATAATCTTTTTTTCTTTTCTCCTGGTGCAGTCATAAGCATTGCTAACCATCACTGGTAGGAATATACTGTGTTGTGATGCCCCTTGTTGGCTGATCATGCATTGCTACTTTCTAAATTATTTGTAAGCAGAACTGTTGCTGGGAATCTACAAAAGGGAGGGGAAAGATGCCATGCTTAATTAATTATCTTGAAACATTGGGGTCTTGCTGGATCAGAGGTTCTAGAAACAGGATCTAAGCTGTTCAGATGCAGAGAGAAAATAGTGTAGGAAACCATTTCTTAGCTGTCTCTGCACTCGTCGTTGCTGTAGTCCAGGTGAAACTAAAGCATGTTGTGATTTTCTGCTCTCTGCCCATGAAATGAGAGCTCAAACTCAACCCCAGATGTGGCTCCCATGCACAGAACATCAGAGTAGTGCTGCTTCAGTCACGCTTTATTTTCAGCTGGAAGGCCAGGGTGCTGCTGGAACAGCTCCATGCCTCAGTGTGCATGTTTTTAATTTCCTCAGGCTCTGGGGTTAGCAGGTAACCAGTCCAGTGTAGTCCCTGGAAAATAATGAAGGCTGATTACCTGATTGGTTTGGTGCTGTTCAGTGCTTACAAGGTGCAAGGTCTCAGCTGAGGAGACCAGGGGAAAAGATCTTCAGAGGCAGACTGTGCACTCAGGTGGAGGATAACAAATTCAGCTTGAGGCCAGTACCTGCTGCATTGCTTCCCTGCTTATCACCAGTCACTGATGGGCAGCTCTTATGCTTTATGCTGGAGATCCACAGAGGCTGCAGTCTGTTCTCCTTGGTGGGTTTGTTCTGTGTTCAGATCATTAATATAACCCCCAATTAAGTGTTTATTCAGGAGCACACTGGCCTTAGGTGAGCTAAAACACATTAAAGCCACCTATGAAAGGTAGTGCCCCCTGTTCCTTGTTGCTTCTTTTCTTTTTCCTCAGCAAATAGTCATACTCAGCTTGCTTATTTTGGACCCAAGACCTGCCAGTAGATTTGTTTTGTGGCCGAGGTCCCACAGTAAGGCTTGTCTGAAACTTGGGGCAGAGACCTGCTCTCTGTTACCTGTGTGTCACTGCAAGAGGTGAAGGTTTCCTCTGCCACATCTCAGAGATGGTGCAGTTAAAAAGGAGGAGCAGCTTTGGGTTCTCCCCTTAGAGCCAAACAAAGTTCTACAGACTGTTGCAATCTGTCTTTTCACTGCTTTAGCCAGATCATCTTTAAAAGGCAATTTAATGGTGCCTGGTGGTTTGTAGAGTTTACAAGGCTAATCTGTCCCCAGGTACATGACAGAGCCTTTGATAAAGCAGCAAGTGTCTCAGATTAGATTAAATTGAATCCAGAATGTTTTATGGGGTGATTTAATACACTGAATTGAAACAGTCACATTTTTTTAAGGTAACTCTAAAAACTGAGGACTTAAGCAGCCATAAATAACTAAAGGGTTAACAGCGGGCACCAGCATCTATTTTCAAGGGTTCTGCTGTTTCCAGTTTGTTCTGAGATGTTTATGGCTTTGGGAGAGGGACAGTGCATGCATCCAAAATCATAAGGAGTAGATTTTGCTGTTGGGTGGTTTTGCAATCTAAAATAATCCATTCATTTGAATAGATGTGCACTGGTTTACCTGAAGGAATTAATCTACAATCTCCTGCCTTGTAAAAAAATAATATTCAGAACCTTCTTTGGCTTCTTTGTGCTCAGACAATTTATGGCTGGTAAAGTGTTGACGTATTTAAGATGAAAATGGAATCAACAATGCACATTTATTGTTGATATAGTTGTGCTGTCACTGTTGTAAAGTTAAAAAGCAGCAATTATAGCTGAAATCTGAAAGCTGTTTTGTAATTTCACGTGTGACACAACTCCTTTCTAGAGATTGTAGCCATGGCAGCAGTGGTTGCTGCACTTTGTGAATAACAGACGTGTAGTTACTTTCTCTCACTGAAACTGAGGGATTTAATAGTGATTTTTTTAAAGTACAAAGTTTTTAAAACTCTAAAAAAAAAAAAAAATGCATCTGTATTTCCTATTTTGTGTACTACTAAATAAACCAGGGATTAATAAAAAGATTCTGGATATGGAGGCAGGAAAAGGCAGTTGTTATTTTAATTCCTGCCTGTTACATCATTTAGCTATGATGTGTCCCTAGTTCTCCCACCCAAATTTTTGTGCAATCCTGTCTGAATATCTGAATATAAACACGAATTGAAAACAGAACAAAACAACAATAAATGAACCTTCCATTTGGGAAATCCCTATTTCTGATTACATTTAAGGTCTGTAATATATTTTCAAGCATCTGAGCTTATCACCCTCTTGCACTCTCCTATTCATCTGACTGGAGTTCTCTCAAAGAATCCCTTTTCATCTGTGGGTTGCTTGTTTGAGTAAGATAGGTAGGATTAAGTGACTCACAGTTTCAACTTGCATCTGCTTATCTGATTTCAGACGAGTGTCAAAGTCTTAGCAAATGGCAATATTAGATATATTTACTTACAGAAATGGCAAATCGTAGTTTGCTATTTTTATAATATTGCAAATAGTAGGCTGCTATTTTTGTATTTTTTCTGTCTTAGCTGTTGAGTAAAGCAGAACTGAACACCAAATGCTTATGAGACTCAAACTGAATGCCATATATTCATGTAATTTACATGCTTGTAAATCCACAGAGAACTGTGCATAAACATTGCTTAATACTGGCAGCTAGGAGATAAATTGAAAATTATATACATACACCAGAAAAAAAATGAGGCTTTTAAAATACAGAAGGAGGAGGACAATTGAACTGAGAAACAGAGGTGTAGTAAGAAGTTCTCAGGTTCCTGCAAAATCACAGTTGTGTAGAAACATCATAAACCTGCAGTCACTCTTCACACCACTCAGAGAGTTCTGGAAAGTCATGAGTAGAGCAGCTCAGGGAATAGTAAGATAATCCTTAAATACCTGAATTACTTCTGTCTGAAAAATTAATATAGCTTTGTATCAGTGAGTAGTCTTCAGTCAATTCCAAATATGCAGAGCATTATGCAGAAAGGTCATCTCATTTCATGGGAGTATTTGCCACAGCACAGTTCCATTTCGTCTGCTTTGGAATAAAATCCCCTTATTTTTCAGTTCTTTATGAAAGAAAAAACCTGAGGTTTTTCAATCAAAGAAGCTGCTGCAGGTTATGGTACTTGGCTGCTTTTGTCCTTGACTGTGGGGAAGTTTGCCTGATACTCCAGTCCAGATCTGTGGATTTTTGGAAACTCTAATTGCCAGTTCCAACTCAAGCTTTGATGTTCTAATGAGACAAAATAAAAGCAGTTTGTCTGACAAGAGGAAGATCCAAACATTTAGGTGAGATAGACTGGAGTTATAAATTTAATTTTATTTTTTGTAATGTTTTGTAAAATCCTGTTTTCTCTCTTAACTGAAGAGTAACTGCGTCCAAAAATTCTGTGGAAGACTGATGCCAGTGTAGGCAAATATTCAGTATGAAGAGAAAAACATGATATAAACACCTTACATGATACAACATTTTCTGTGTTATATCTTACAGATAACAACATGGAAAACAGGGAAGGTCAACTCAAGATGTTTTAGCGAGATTATTTTCAAAAGTGAGGAATTTCAGGGTGGTGTTTATCATGGGACAGCCTGTTCAGGTGCTACAAGCCCTTCAGCAGTTCAGGCTGGCACAGAGCAGTCTGTGGTGAGAACGTGGTGCACAGGAAAGCCTCTATCTCAGCAGTAATTAAAAAAACAATGATGTGTTCTGACACTGTTGGTGTTAATGGTCTCCTGTGTTGCTTTGTTCCCTCAGCTTTCTCTGCTGGAAGATGCAGGGTTTGGTGGTGTTCTCCTTTACACTGATCCCTGTGACTTACCAAAGACTGCAGACCTGGCTGGTAAAGCTTTCATGGTCTCCTTGAACAGTGGAGGAGATCCATCCACACCTGGTTATGCCAGTATTGGTAAGTACTGGTCAGGGCTTGGTCACTTAATGTGCATTTTAATTCTCTGTGGGTTGTAAGTATGGGAGTCAAAACAATAAATCAAATCCTACAGGAAACAGGCTCTGAGTAAGGTAATGCTGTGTACTGCAGCATGGCTTAAAGGATGGAATCCAGTCTCAAAAGTGCTTTAAACTCTTGGTACAAAATCTGCACTCTCAATAGCTTATTGTATTTTTTACTCACACACTGAGTATTCACACATTATTACTGCCTGCTTATTCTTATCTCATGAGCAAAACCCAGAACTGTGAAGTACTGATCCAGTGGTTTCAGAGCATTTCCCATAGGATCTGTCCCCACTGAAAGAATTATCCCCTTCATTCTGTTTTCCTCTTTCATAGTATCAGAAATGAAAACTTTTTGATCAGTAGGTGCAACTGAAATGTAATTACATATCCATATTTTTAAATTGTTAAGAAAAATAATGTTCATAGTATCTGTATGCCACTATATATGTTCTGTATGAACACTTGACTAGGATGTGTTGATTTAGCCTTGCCCAGATAGACTTGGTTATTAATGATGCTTCTCTGACTACATGTATTTTTGAAAGATGGGAAATACAGACTTGATTTCAAGGAACATAGTCTCAAGGAACAGCATTGTGTTCTATAATTTTACATCTTGTATAATTTTTGAAGCAGTGTTAGCAATAAATAGTAGCAGCAGCATATCTGACTTGTATGTGCTACTTGAATCTCCATTCTGGCAGTTCAGTGAATGTGTGTTCTGCTTCTCTGCAGCTTTCTCAGCCTTACAGCTCTTTTTGCTATCTAACTATTTGAAAATGTATTAAGCAGCAGTCTATGAGTTTGTGACAAGGTTTCATCAAGAATATTTTGTCCAGTTACTGGCTCAGACATCTAAAGTTTGACTTGAATTGGCACTAAATCAACTGAGGCAACGTGGAGATACGTCACGCCTAGAATGGCAGAAAATAGAAATATTTGCCTGGTTGTAAAAGAAGGGTGTTAGCTATTCACAGCATGAATGCCTTGACAGCTCAGTGGGAAAGAAATTGCACATTTTCTCAGTGTCTCAGTGTACCTGACCCAGTGTTCTTAAAAGTGCCCTGGGAGCTACAGAGGTAAATATAACACTCTTCAAGCTTTATTCTTGCTCATTTCATGGAGCTATTTGTAAAACAGTTTGTGGTGTCTCTGTCTGGCTGACTCCTTAATGTTTTATTTACCCTACATGAAAAGTAAAGCTAATTAAAAAAAGATACACCAACGTGAAGATGCCACTTCAGTGTTTAAACCTTATGTGTTAGTTTTCTGTCAATAAGTGATCTCATCTGCAGTGTGCATTCCAATCTCCAGTTTGGAGAAGCTTAATGATATGGATAATGGTGTTACAAGTGCATTGATGGTTTCTGGTAAAAGCCTTAGTGTGGCTTGCATCTGGTTTTAAATCTCTGAGCAACATTCATAAGCAGGAACAGGTTATCATGTTTAAGATCATTTATATTTTGACCATTGAATGCCGTGAGGAGCTGGAAAGAGCTCAAAGGAATGCTTGAGAAACCCCATTTTTTATGGTTTTGTCACTGGAAGGTAGATCAGGTGGAAGTCATTCCTGTGTTTCTGATGATGATTTTGCTCCTCTGGAGACTGAATTGACTTGCTTAGAGGACAGACACAAACACATCTGGAGTGCAGGCTGCTCCCTTGGATGTGCAGGAGTCCAGCTGGGGAATAAAAGGGCCAGAGAGCCCGGGCTGCCCCTTTCACTTTGATTCACACAGTGTAATAAGCACTACAAGGGATTTTATTGGAAGCTCCTGCTTAAGTTATTGGCATCTCCTTGACACCATCTGCACCTCACACTTTGCCAGAAGAACTGTTACTATCAAAATCTCGAGGCTGCTCCTACCAGCATTCTCCCTTTTTCACTGGGAAATTCCTGGTAAGATGAGTGATCCAAAGCTGGTCTTGAGCTTGGGTGAATAAAAGGTAGGAAACTTGGATTTTCGTGCTGCTGTCTTTGTTTCTCATGTTCTTTGAGTCTGAAAACAAATTTCTCAATAGTATCAGAGTACTGGAATGCTTCAGTTTTTTCCTAGAAAAAAAGTCTTCAAGAAATGGTATAATTTACAGATCTTTTCTCAAAGTTGACAACATTTTAAAATGGGATTTATGTAATAGTTCAGAGAGAATTTTGGAGTTCTCATGAGGTTTCAGCTCACATTTTCTGTTTCATGAAGAATAAATACTGCAGTTCTGCATATGAATCATCTTGAATGTATAGAAATAGCTTGAGGATAGGTTTGAGATGCCAGCTACCTACGAGTAGAATGATTTTATTGATCTCTGTTTAACAAAGGGGAAAAAGTAACGATGACAAGGGGAAGTGAACAGCACTTAGGTGAAAGTTTCTGCAGCTCTGTTTCATAATTTAGTTCTTCTGTTCTTAAGACTCTTTCAATCCTCAGTCATCTCAGTCCTGAAAAAAATCATGGGAGCCTTTGTGAACATCATTTCTGTCTTTGTGATTCTGATTGCCAAAGACTAGTGGCCTTCATTTTTAGAAATCTTTCTTTTGTTTTCCTGCTTTGGAAATAAAATAGATCCAAAGGGTAGAACTCATTGAAGTAATCATACAGGATTAAGAAGCTTGATGAGGAAATAAGAGATTTGCGTGGCAAAAATTGTCTTGAAAATCAAGTTTGGAAGAATAGTGTAAAACTTGAGTGCCTTCCCCATCCACTTTTCTTTTTCCATTTTGACTTTTTGAGTGCTGCACTTCCTTTCACCCACCTTCGTATGGCAGACACATATTAGATTTCTCCATCTCTAGACTTCAGAGCTGTTTCAAATCAAATTTGTTTCCACACAGGAAATGGCTCAGTAAACAAAACTGTGGATAGGATCTATTTGTCAGTCCTGCTATGTAAATAGAAAAGTGGCATTGTGATAAGCACTAAGAGCCCTGCCCATGAGATAAGGTGCCTCATAATAGAATCCCTATCTGTGCAGAGGGGGAATAGAAATTATTTCATGAAGAGTTCAGATGGCATCATAGAAAATACAGTGAGCTTAAAAATGCTGAAATATAACAGCTGTAAAATACAATCTTACGATATCAGGTGGAGTTTGAAGTGTAATGTTGTTTTAGGGAATTGTTATGGAGAGTTTGTAACAGTAAGAAAAAGGGAAGTCATGCATGGTTTGGGTTATGGCTAACAGCTGCTCATGTTTGCCATATTTCAGGAATTTGGGTGAAAATATCAGTGACATGGGAAATGCACTAGAACTGTGACTAGTGAACATTATTCAGACAGAAGAATTGACATGAGCAATCCTCAAACATTGCTAATAGGATTTGATTTCAGAGGAAGGGACAAGGAAGGGAAGGAATTGTTAAGGATTTGATCCACTGCAGGCCACAGCAGTCAGTGATGCCTCTAAAGTGTATTTGAGAAGGGACAGGATTGCTGGACAGGTGGGAGGGGAAACTGAGCCTGGAAAAGGGCAGGGTGACAGTGCTGTTTGAAACTTTTGGGGTTTGTTTCTCACTATCCAAATCGGAGATTGCTGACACTGTTTTGCCCATGGAGGTCATTTATGAGTGATCTCTGTCTTTACCCTGGTCTTTTCCATCTTACTTTCCTCTTACCCTGTGGTATAGGGATGAGGAGAGCATGGCTGGGTAGGATGTGGAAGCTGGCCAAGGTTTACCCATGACACTCAGTTCAACAAAATTTAAACACCTAATATGCATCATAAAAACCCCACGACGTTTACCTCTTTACAAATGTATCATTCTTTAATTAAACTTAGCCAATTCTCTACAGCAACCACAGGAGCTGCTTGGCCTGTGGGTGAGGAGCTGCTTGCTGGGCTGGCAGTGAGTGCCTCGTTATGTTTTAGTCAGCCCTGTGGTCCTGTAGGTTTAGGTGTGCCCTGCCTAATATCTGAGTTTGTCCTTTCTGTCCTTCACTTCTTGATATTTTACTCCTCTGAAGCCAGCAGCTGAGCAGAAGTTAGCTGGAAAATAGAACGTTGTGTAACGGTTTTAACCATGCATATGCAACATATGTTCTAAAATGGTTTGTTATAAATCATCATGACTTTTTACAAGATGTCCTCAACCCTGGTTTGTCTGCTCTGTTTGAGAGCAAAACAGTCACAAGAATATATTTTCTATGCTTGCCTCTGTGGATGTGGAAATGATTCCGGGAATATTTTTTTCTTTTATCAAAAGTTGTGTTTGCTTTCTCCTAATGACATCGGATAATGAAATACAAAGATAATTTGGTGTAAAATGGCTGTCTACAGCCACACTTCTGTGCAGTATGCTTTGATTTTCCTTGAGGACAGACTGAACCTGAGGAGAAAGAAAAGCTAAAGTTTGGTATTACAATTTAGGTGTGTGTATATATGCTTACATGTACTCTTGATCATTTTATTTTGGGCTTACAACATAATTTCAGTGGTTACCATAAGAGTTTTTCAGACCAACTGCACTGCTCTGTCTGCTATACTGGGTTATTTTCTGTATGACCAAAAATCAGTGCTAATGCAATAGAGAGGGAAATCTTTGGAAAATACTGGCCTTTGAATAGTGAGTGCAATAAGTAATAATTTCAGCAGATTTTCAATAATGTCTGTAGCACTAATGGTTCAAGAGATGTCTAAATCCATGATCTGCCTCTTGAGATTTTTCTGGATATAATAAAGTAAGTAAGTTTCTATGTAAGTATCAAATTACATACTCTGAGATTTTTGGATTTGTGGGTTTTAGCTTTTAGTTTTTCCTCCTGTCTGGCTTTAGGTTAGGTTTGCATGTGTTTAAAACTGAGAGAATTAGTTGGACATTGAGATATTTTAGGCTCAGAGGTTTGAGTGTTTGTACGTCTGTATTGCATATCAGATATCACTTTATCTTCTACTAAGCTGCCTATATTTTCTTCTTGGAAGCAAATTTTAATTGAAAACATTGTGATTTTATTAATTAGAGTATTAGAAGAAGAGAGGAGAAATCACTGGCAATGGTACTGGAATAGCTTGCTAGAACTGTTTTCATCATTTGACTTTTGCAAATGCCATCATGAAACATATGGTCAAAACTTTCCTCAGTTTCAAGCAGAAAGTTATTAAAAAATTCGAATTTATAAGAGAAATGGAATGTACAAGTGATGAAGACCAGATTATTTGAAAACAACAAGTCAGCACTTCCTATGCTGTAAAATTAGCTCAGTGGAAAACATAATGACTGAATTCTTCCTGATGCCTTGTAAGTTGCAGAGGATTTCTCAGTGTTTTCGACATTTCAGACAGTTTCAAACTACTACAAACAGCTGTGACTCGCTGCAGAATGTTTTCCAGTGAAGCTGCTTTTTCTCTCGTCCAGCAAAAATAACATTTTCAATGGAGTCCAGATTAGACTTTTGAAGCTGCCCAGCTCACAAGTGAATTTAGAACATTCAAATCTTCTGTGCAGTCGTGATTGAAATGAATCCTGCCGTGGCTTTACTGACACACTTCAGCCCAGCATAATTTGTGCAAGTGAGCTGATTAATTTTGTGCTCACAAAACAGCAAATATCCCTGCATGGCAGTGAACCCAGCTGGTGTCTTGGAATCTGCTCCTGGAGGTTGAAATCAGTTGTCTTTGCACAGATTTGGGATGGGAGGATCCTTTTTATGGACCATGAGCTCTGTGGCCAGTTCTGTGCTACCTGACTCCCTTCTCTGGCATTACTGTGGTTTTTTCTTGGTTTTGTCGGCCCCTGTGTTTCCAAATAGTTGAGTCTAATTAAATTATCACCTTCTTCCATTGCACGTGATGTATTGTACAAAGTTGATGGTTGCCAGAATTTAAGATTCCCTCCAAGTAAGACTGTGTGGATTTAAAACTGGCTGTTAATTTTTCAATGAAAGTTTAAGTTCAATTAAACAAAATGCTGGGTGGCAAAATATTTTTGTGAAATTAAGCTGTATTTAGTGGTTTATTAAGTGTTTAGTTTTGTTCACAGAAAGGAAATTTTGAAAATACATTAATTTCTGTTTAATTTTTTTTAAAAAACTTGATTTTTCTATGTAAATGTTGATAAAATATAGGTAAGGGGTAAGAGTTATGTGGTTGAACTATTTGAACATTTTGTTCAAATTCACTGTAAGCTATGCCTTTTTCTAATTGATTTTGTATGTAAAAAGCAAGTTTTTGAAGAAGACTATTTTATTCAAGCATGCTGCTAAGATGACATGTCAGAGAAAAAGACAGGTTATTATCTGTACATAATTATTAATAGTGCTGTAATTGCCAGAAACAAGACTGTCTCATAGAGCAAACTCTGATCAGATTTAACCATGATTCTGCCCAAAAGGGAAAAATGTCTGAACCAGAATAGATATCCCTTACAGGAAGATAAAGTAGATTTTTTAAAATATATATATATATACACTTATACACATGTATATACAAACATATATAAATACACATATATATATACATACATATGTATGTGTATATATATATTTATGTATGGAATTGTGTTTCCTTATAAAGCTTGTCNTACAGGAAGATAAAGTAGATTTTAAAAAAAAATATATGTAGTTATACACACATATATATATACATACATATGTATGTGTATATATATATTTATGTATGGAATTGTGTTTCCTTATAAAGCTTGTCCATCTTTCTCATCCATTTGTAAGTGTCTGTATTCCTGTGGTATTTTGCCCTCCCAGTGCTGTGCTGAAGTTGGGATACCACAGTGTAACTCTTACATGTTGCAGTCAACACCTGCAAATACACCTGCACAGTAGCAAGAGCACCATAAAGTCAGCTGGCTGATTGTTTAAGCAATTAAAGATGTAATTAGTTTTATAATTGAATTTTTTTCCTAGTGCTGTTCGAATACTGAAAGCCAGATTAAACCAAACCATCTTTAACTTGACTTGATCTCTGTTCCAGCCCACTGCTTTACCATATCCAGCAGCTGCATAAAAAGATAATAGCACCTCTTCCTACTTTCAGACAGGTAGGAACTCCCCCAAAAAAGGAAACTTAATCATCTTGAAATGGAGATGTGAAAAATACTTCATTGTTGCATAAACGAGTATTATCATATTATACAGTATTCATCTGCAGAGCTGTAAAAGACATGAGCAATTCACTGCAGTTAAGGTTTGGCCAATTTTTCAAAGCATTTTGCTTGTATTTTTCAAAAATGATTTTGTTGGGTTTTTTTGGTTTAGTTTATTGGGGATTTTTTGGGGTTTTTTTTTGCAGTATTTTCCTTTCAGAGACAGAAAAATGCTCTGCCCAGGGGAACTGGGAAGAGGTGGTGTGGGTGGAAAAGAAGAAGGAATTGATTTGAGTGGCAGTGTGCTCCAGGGTGTGGTGGATCATGGAGTGCCTGGGATGTCCCTGACCCTGATGTCAGTAAAGGGGCCACAGGAGAAAAGAATTGCACAAATGCTTGAGCTTGGAAAGGGACCTGATGAGATTGTTGAAGGACCAGCCACCTGCTCAAAGCAGAGTCACCTAGAGAGAGTTTCCTGGGTCATTTTCCAGTTTTGAGCATCTCCAAGTACATGTACAGCCTCTTTGTGTCCCTGATTACTGTCACCATAAATTAGTGGGGTTTTTTTTATGTTAAGGGGAATTTCTTGTATTTCACTTTATTCTTGTTGCCCCTTCTCCATTCCCTGAACACCACTGGAGAACAATCTGGCTCCAGTCCTCCACACCCCCATCAATTATTTACACACTTTGATAAGATTCCCCACAGGTCTTCTTTGTTCAAAAGTAAACAGATTCTCCTAATAAATGCTCCCTTTCATTAGTCAGCTTCTTACCATGCCCAGTGATTTTCTTGTCCTTCATATTTTTTGGAAATTATTTCCAAGATTATTTGCTCTGTCACCCTTACAGTGACTCGTGTATGGCTGATCCCAGATCCACCTTCTCAGAGATAATAGAAATGATATTTGCTTTCGTCATGGCCTCCTGAGTCTCTTCTCATCACCATGAGCTTTCTAAGATCTTCATGACCTCAGTGTGACATCCATGAGCTCCCTCATCACTCAGGGTTTCCAGGCCAGCAGGGCTTGCCCTGATGAGTGAATTTGCATTTTCCTCCAGCTGGTGCTCTCTTTAGCCCTCTGTTCCACCCCTAACACTGCTCAGCATCACAGCCCACCCCTGCTGCAGTGTGGGTGATGAATGTTCCCTAGGTGTGGCAGAATGGAGCCTTGGAAAGTTCATTTGGATGGGGAAGAAGTGAGGAATCATCCAGTGGAGATCCATGGATGAGTGGAGCTTCCTCTGCCTGGGTGGCCTTTAGGTGTGATGTTATGAACCAGTGTGGACAAGTTGCCAAAATTCACATAACTGAAGGGATGAGGACTTCACATTTTAGATGAATTTGCTGTTGCTGGTACAAAGTGCAAGACTCCTTTCTGTAAGAGGCTGCATCAGGTTTGATCCAGATGTGTTCTTTTCTTTCCTCGACAGAAACAATTTAAAATGCTCTGGTGTTTGCTGTGTGAAAATACAGAGCTTCATTTCAGGAAGGGGATAGTGCTGGGAAAAAACACTCAGAGATGGCCAAGGGTCAGCTTGTGCAATAAAAGAGAATTTCATAAAAGCGTGTCTCTGCCAAGGAGGCAGTCACAGCTCACCACGCTGGTCCCTTCAGTGCTCTTGGGTTGTCCTGTATGTATTGGTGCCAGCCAATATTTGCTCTGTGTTGGGTACAATTCCAGTGTGAGAAACTGGAATTTTGTTTTTCTGACAGGTTTTTCATGTGTAAAACCAGGTAATGGGAATTATTTTGATAAACCTGTGAAACTTTGAGAACTGTTTTGGTTTGAATTAAGAAAAGCATTTGCACAAAGTGTATGTAACTTCCAATATTTCTTATGTAGTAATTTTACATAGCTGACAGGTGGGTCTGTTGAGTTAATGAAACAAAAAAAAGAGTGAAGCCCCTTGGGTTATTTAAAACCTCGTTGAAGTCATAGATCTTTTAGAATAATAATATAATGATTTGCATATTTATTTAAAATATTGTGCTATAGGGACCACCCTTTACAAAATATATAATGAACAAATTAGGTGGCTTGTGCTGCCTAACTTGAGGGAATTTTTTTTTTCCTCTAGCAGATGTCAGCTAAAGCTGACACGTGGTGACAGTCTGTTCCTTTCTGGTATAATGCTTATAAAAAAGAGACTAATTTTAGAACAGCTGGCTTACTCATGTTTTAAAATGCCTAGGTTTGTTGTGGTTTTTTCCTTGAATTCCAAGCATCAGTGGTCTTTCAGCTAGTTCACTGAGTGATTTCTGCCAAGCCTAGTTTAATCCATGACTGCAAGGGATTTTCAGCAGTGTTTTGCATACTCTGGAAGAACTGAACCACACATTGCCAAGCCTTTTGCAGTTACAACTTGGGCAGTAGTAATTTTTTCATGGTATAAAATCCATTTTCCTTACTGCAGTAGTAAATTAGGTATAAAGGTGAGGTAAAACAAATTAATTCCCTTTTAGGTTACTCTGCTCCCTCCCAAAACTGCTGCATTAGATTTTCTGGTAAGAGACAAAGTATTTCTCTGGGCCAGTAGCGAAACATGCTGCTAAATCCACTGAAAATTGAGATACAACACCTGGCATGGACTTTCCTGAGGAATGTCTCTAAAGTTCCCCTGGAAAGGGAATACTGAGTTTACAAAGACAGTTTGAGTGGGAAATCTTGAGTTAACATCAGGTAACTCGTGTAAGGAGAGTTGTATAAATGTTAGCTGGGTCATTTCATAGAACTGTTTTTGGGTTTTGTTTTTTTAATTTTTTAGGGGTGGGGTAGATGGCATGGAATTTAGTACTACCAAAAATACAGGTACAAAATAACCATTGCTATGTTTGATTAATTTTACTTTGAAATCATCTTAGGTCATTAGATATTCATCTCTTTTTTAACACTAATATCCTGGTTTTGAAGTGAAAGCATTACTTCCTCAGCATCAAGATACTGGAGGAAGTGTCCTGCCTAAAAGTTCAGCTTGACTGCTGTCTAATGCATTAATTAAAAAAACAAATAAATTCCAAAACAGAACACAAAGGAGGAAGACGTGCATGGATTTTAAGTAGGTATTGTAACTGCCAGGCATCACTCATGCTTTTTACATGAGATTTTTGTTTTTTTAGTACAACACACCAAAGCCTGGTGAAGAGCTATGCTGAAAGGACTTAGGCAGGAGCAGTAGTGTGGTCAACAATGTTTTCCAGAAGTTATAGCTTCAGTTTTATTTTTTGAGTTGCTGGCAGTTTCATCTTAAGCAAAATACATCTGTGTTTCTAGTCTGGGTTTATCCTCTGATTACCCAATGGACCTGTAATTGTGAACTCTGAAGCCCTGATTTAGGAATCAGTGCTTTAAGATAAGATTTAGGTACAGCTCTCATTTGCTTTGTAAGATGAAAAGTTGAATTGCAAATCCTGTAATAGATTTACAAATCCTAAAGCATATGTAGAAATACTGCAAGGTACTTACAAATTGTAACATCAGTCTTGATAAAGTAATTTTTAGCTACACAAATCTATATTCATTTCTAAGTTAAAATCTCTGTGATCCTGGAAGAGATCATTCTTGAATTTTAATGTCTTTCCTGGTTTTGGGTCAGGTTCTTTCTGCTGTGTTTCTACAGGGCTTATGTTTATTAAAATACTTGGTCTCAATTGTTCGTTGAAATTCATAGAATTGAAAAAAAGTTAGACAAGAGTTGCCATTCATAGAAGCTGCTACAAAACTGTTCCCTGATGGTTCTACAGCAGAAAAGGACAACTGAAACTTGCAGGAAAGTGCTGGTTTTGTGAGATGTTCCTCTCCTGGCGTGCACACAATTCCATGGGTCAGCTTGAGAAAAGACATCTTAATGTCTTGTCTTGCCTTAAGATGAAAAAAAAAAATCCTGTCTTTCATTTTCCATCGTTGTTTTCTTTGGTTGCATTGTGTATTGAATATTTGAGCACTGTGAGCACCAGGTTTGCTGTAGGGTGGGCAGACACTGAAACAGATTGCACAGTTTATTTCTCAGAGAAGATTCCCAAAACGCTGGTCCTGAGCTGCTTCACCTGACACTGCTTGGAGCAGGTTGGGCTGGGTGGTCTCCAGAGGTCCTTTCCAACCTGAACTGGGATTCTGTATCAGGGAACACAATTTTGAATAAATTCAATCTGACAGCTGTTTCTTTTCTGACACAATATTAAGGTAAAGTAACAGTAAAAGTGAGCTCTGACAGGATGGCCGAAAGGAGCCTGAGAACTGTGACAGGAAGCCTGAAAGCCCCAGAGCTGCTGTACCTTACAGTGGTGTAACAACACCCCTCCCTTACAGCCCAGCTGTGTGCAACACTGTGGGAAAGGTGTCTGTGTGACTGGAAGGGAAACAAATTACTGCACTAAATGTAAGGAGCATGGCCTGAACTGCACAGTTTCTTCCACAGTTAAATTCTGACCCAAAACATTAATCAACAGAATGAGATGTTCATTTTAACTGAAGCTTAGACTTTTTTTTTTTGCCTTTTGAATCTGCTATTATTATTATTTGAATCAACTGTTATTATCAGCTATGCTGTATGATTCATTTCCTGATCTTCACTCTTGATCCATGGTTTCAGGATTTCAGTGAGGACAAAGAAGGAGGTGCTTTTTGTGTTGGTGGTGTGCAGCCATTTAAATTAAAATAGGGGAAAACTTCTGTGGCACCTGTTGTAATTGGCAGTGGAAGAAATGACTGATTCACCTGATTTAACATGTCCATCTCATGCAATTACAACAATGGCAAGTATTCATTCCTGTCCCAATCTAAAAGATAAAAATAGCAGAGTGGGAAGAAGCAGTGAATGTTTTGTGTGCTTTTAACTTTAAAGAGAGAATTGGATGGATGAAAAGTGAGTATTTATATTGTTACATCCTGTACACTGCAGGCATTAAAGAAGTTTTTTTCAGACAGTGTACAATAAGGAAGATGACAGGATCAAATCTAATTTTAAGTTTTTCATTAAATGGTACCTGGCATGTGAGAAAAACATTAGTCAGTTATCTGACACCCTCTGCAACTCCTAATGTTTTTTGCCCTGACTTTAAGAAATTGTCTTAATAGTTCATAAGCAGTTTCTGAAAGTGCTGAAGGAATCACACCATCTGATTAGGGGTTGGATCCTTTGGTTTTTTTTAGAAATTATGACAAAGAGAAAAGACTAAAAAAATTGGAGGTCCAATAGTGTTTGTTTTATCTGCTGCAACATCACAAAAGTCTTCATGATTCTCCTGTGCAACAGGGATTGTGCAAAGCTGCGGGGAGGTTTTCTGGATGAACATTTATAGTGACCATCACACTGTTCTGGAAGGTGCCACAGTCACTGTGTGGTGTTCAGAGTTTGTGTCTCAACAGGGAAGAAAATTGTCCCTCCTGAAGTAGTGCTTGCTTTGTTCATTTTGTTGCTCAAGGCTCTGGGCACAGGAAAGTTGCTCAGAGTCTTGGAAATCTCCACTTTCACCTGTGCTGCACTAGCTGAGACAAATTCTTATGGTTAAAGTAGATTCAACACTTGGGTTTTCTGAAATATGGGATTGCTTGTGCCTCAATGTGTATCAGCTGTGTCTGTCAGGATCTGCTGCTTTGCTTGCCCTGGGTCTGACAGTCCAGCAGAGCTGAGCTGATGCACTGATATCCCAATAACTGGCTGTGATATGAGGGCAGATATCCTCATATTAATTGGTTTTCACTTGGTAAACGTGACTTTGCAATACCCACATTCCCTGTCTTCCAGCAGGACTCCAGAACTGCTTGTTCACTGACAAATTAAATTGTTGGAATCGTTTCTTAGTCTCTTAAAAAAACCCCAACAACTTCTAAAGGCTAATGGATAACCTGCATAGCAAATTGATGTGCATTTTATACACAGTTCATCTAGAAAGCTTTGCAAGTAAAGTAAAAACCCTGTTTTGGACAATTATTGACTTTTTCGTGTCATTTTTCTGACAGGTTTAATGCTTAATAATTTCTTTTTAACACATGTTTAAAGAACAAGTGTTGGTATTCAGAATTCCTGAACAGAACTCCTGTTTTCTGAGTTGTGCAGGGAAATGCACAGAGCTAAAATGACCTTCAGCTGTAAAGTTAGTTGAAGAGACACACAGTGATTGCTGGATTAATTAATTTTGCCCATTGGAATGCGCTGCTTTTCTTTTGCACTCCTTTTGGTTTATTTGCTGTGTGAATGCAACAACATTAGTGCATTTTAGTGGAAATTAGAAAAATAGTGTTCCGTGTGACTAATCAAAACAAATTTTAAAAATTTATCTTAAAATAAGGTTTTCCAATGCTGTGTAGACACGATCCTGAGCAGTGTGCTCGGGGAGACCCTGCTTGAGCAGGGAGGCTGGACTAAGTGACCTTGGGTGGATCCTTTCCAACCTCACCATTTCTGAAATTCTTTGAAGGTAAATGAGTTGTAAGAGATGTCCTCATGACACAGATATCATTGCAAGTTTACTAGGTTTAGCTTAATAAAAATATTTATAGAGAGAGGTTTAATATTTTAGTAATTACTATAATAGAAATTGCCTCAAACTCAAACCCTTGATCTATCTGTCATTTGTGATGCTGAATTTAAACTCCTGTTGAAATTCTTATCCTACCAGGGGAACAAAAAAAATGGAATAAAGCAGAGGGAATAAAAGAAACTAATGTTTAAATAAATACCCATAAAGCATCCAGATGCAGACCTGAGGCACTAATGTGTACTGGACTAGATTTTGATGTGAGCATGTTTCTGTTCCAAGTGTGAAAACATGGATTTCCCTTTAGCTAAAAGGTGATGGATTTTTTCATATATCCAGTCTTAAATAAGGTAGAAGAAAGAGTCTTTGCCCTTAAATTACAGTGATGAAAAGGATGGTTTATTTTTGGCTTCTAGAGAACTGCATTAGTAGAATTTACCAAGCAATATTCAGTATGATCTAAGGCTTGAAGGAGCACTTTTGCAGCTAAATTACCTTTCTTGTTCTAACTGTAATTGTGCCCGTACATTGCATTTCTGACTGGGTGTGGGTGCTAATTTGAATACTCATGCCTGTGGTGATTTGAGTGTGAGACTAATTAGAAGCACAAATGGGAAATCAGTGCTCCAGTATGCTTGGATAGTGTATAGCAATCTCACCTACTTCTGTTTCAGGTTCTCCCTTCCTTGGTGCTGTCCTTTGTCCCAGATGTAGAATTCACTTCTGGAGGGAGTATATTGGAGGAAATACATGTTGCAGCTTCTAATGCTGCCTTCTGATATTGCCTTCCCAATACTGGGAGATAATGATGCTCCAGTTGTTGTGGAGTGCTTCCTGAAAAATGCTGATGACTCTTCAGTCCATTGATCTGATTGAGGCTGGTGGCTCTGCAACATCTTGCATGTGCAATTTGCAAAGACTAAGCTTTATTCAGTAAATTGTCCTCAACGAGAGACTGTTAATGTTCTAATTGCAGACACTGACTTGCTCATCCAGAAAAGAAATTCAGTTCACAGGGCATCTCTGAATTTACTGAAACTAGAGAGGAGGGAAATGCCTGACTCCTGTGGAAGGGAAGCTTCAATTGTTCCAGAAATGTCAAGGCAGAGAATACCAGGCCAGTGACTTCTGTGTTCCATTGATGATGAGCTTTTCTGAAGCTTCCATCAGTCATTTTCTGTGAATTAACATCTAGTGTCTTTTATTTTTGTGTTGATAAAGAAAACAATAATGTTCTCACTGTTAAATGCTTGCTATAGATTACCTCCTCCCCACCTTTTTTTT
>VZTB01012111.1:268567-374390 GCA_013397245.1 Thryothorus ludovicianus | reverse complement strand
TTATAAATAATAATTCCTTTGTCTCAAGGAGTTCCCTTTGGAAATAATCAGGGGAAGCAGAACCTTTGTCTACCAAGGTTCCTAATGCAAGTTCCACTCACACTGAATGTGGCCAATCCTTGTCAAGAAAACCTCACAAATTTATTCCAAAACCTCTGAGAAACATTGCAAAAGATGATTTTAAGAAGATTTTGATCTAAGTGGAATGACTTTATCTTATCAACCCTTGGCGTGAGATATGTGTCCTTCATAGAACACATTTTTAGTTAAAGCTTGAAAAATGTGATTCCGTGCAGAGCCTAAAGAGCTCATCAATATAAAGGACTTCAAGTTAAGGATTGAAAAAACCCCACAACAGTAATTGAGTTGTATCGGTGGTTACTTACAGAGATTTGTGTTGTGTTGACTTTCTAGGAACAGAAGAAAATTATTTCATTTTATAATTCAGTAGCCAGAATGCAGGGAACCAACACTTCTTTGCACATTTCCAAGCAGTGGTAGAAAAACACCACCTTTCATAGAGGGAACATCCTTAAACTAGAGGTTAACTAGCAAAATTTGAAATATTTACTTACTTAGAGTAGGAGACAGGAAAGTATTGAATAAATTTAAAAGAAAGTATAATTAAACCAATTAATCTAAGGCAATACCTTATTCTGCTCAATAAGCTCTGATGGGAAAATTATTATTTAAACAAATTTGCATACGTAAAAAAAATCTAATTTTGTCATTAAATTATATAGGTTTATAGATACATGAAGTTTCATCAATACAGGTCTAATACAATCTAATTATATGTACAGCAGCATTCTGTAAGGAAGATAAATAATAGCCTGTAGCAAATTCATATTAATATATTAAATAATTAAAGTGATTGATTGTTTCAGGTTTCCTTTTTCTGTGTTTTCTCTTAGCCCATTAACACTTTCCAAGAGTCAGTACCACTTTTTCAACTCCTATTCATAAGTAGGATTGGATTTTTGTGAGAAATGAATCAAGTAAGGGGCTGGGTTTTTTTAAAGTAGTTTCCTTCTGTGTTTTTTTATCAAATCATTGCAAGCATCAATCCTTTATACACGTGTGTGTCTCTTATTTAAATGAATTTGTCATCTGCTCAGCAGCTGGCTTCACTCAGCACTGGTGACTGTGACTGTCAGGAAAGTAATGGAATATCTTTCAAGGGCTCTCTCCCTGCTTCATTCTGAGCTACCATTTCAGTTCATTTTTAGAGATAATCAGGACTCTGAATTGCTTGACCAGATTAAGCTGCAATTGAAGAAAATTTAATTTTAATTAAAATAGAGTTGTAGCAAAGCAATAGCTCATGCTTTTTCATGTAATAAATTTTTGCTTGGTTCAAAGCATTAAATAAGTTTTCCACGTAATTGTGTTGCTCTTTGTGCAAAAGCCACAAATGAAGGAAAAGCACAGTTTTTTTTACAGCCTCAAAGAGATTTTTTTGCACTATGGTCTGTTATTACTTAAGTATTAGACATGTTTACTGCAGTTGAGCTACAGGCAGTGAAATTGGTAGCCTGATACTGTGTGAAGGGGTGCTTGATTTTTTGCCCTCTGATGAGCAGTGATGGACAACTCAACTGCAGATCCACTTCTGTCTCCCTGACTGGAGTGCCCTTATGCACCAGGCTTGAGAATGAAGTGTTGACTGCATGGGAAAATCATATTTGATCTCTGAGTGCCTTTAAATATTTGTTTCTGAGCAGAAAACAGATACTCGAGTGCAAATTGCAACTTTCCTACAGCACTATTGACAGAAAATAGTTATTATAAAGCTGCAAATGCTAGTTTGCAGTCTTGCATGAAATACAGTACCTGTGACAATAAAGAATGGTGCTACATGGTGTAGAGGCAATCCCAACATGAATCATCTGTCACTTCAGCAAAACAGTGCCAATTGAATTTACAAATGTGGCATCTATTTATTTCTACCAGTACTGAGAAGGAGACGAAATGAAATGGAAGTGATGATTACTTGTGACACATTCCTTTTATGAAAATAACTTCTTTAACTCATGCTGTTGCAACAGACCATGTGTTCTTTTTATTTGTGTTTCTTTCAGTGATCCATATTTCTGTATATTTCTTAGGCTTTTACTTATCAATATGATGGAGTTGTGAGCATCTACTACCTATAGTAGAGCTGTGGTGCTGGCTCACCAGCTTTATGTGCCTTGGAGTAACTTCAGGGAAAAAAAACAACAACTATGGAACTGAATTGTGATAGTAAATGGAATCAGAACGGAGACAACACTGAGGGCTAGATTGTTGATCATGTTTTGACACAAGTGCTGAATGAACTTTCCAGTCCTGATTAGGTGATGTAGGAGAGTTATGCTGTGCCTTCCTCATTGCCAAAAATCTTGGTGAGGTTTGTGTTAATACAGCATCAGAGCTTTGCTGGCAGGTAGGATGGATGTGCCCAGACTGTGCTCCCTCTCTGGCAGCTGGGGGTTCTCTGGTTTGTGGCACAGGGTTGGGGTGTGTGAGCACGTCTGTGTGTGTTTGCAGGCCATAATAGTCTGTGAGGGGCCTTCGTTCACAGAGTGACAGGAGCAGCCAGGCTTGAAGAGAGCTCCAGGATCATGGAGTCCAACCTTTCAGCACTCACCATGACCATTCACCACCTGCTCCACTGAACCAGGCCATGTCCAGTCAATTCCTGGACACCTCCAAGGATGGTGACCCCACCATCCCCATGGGCAGCCCAAAAATGCCATATTCTGCAATCATGCTGCTGCTCTACCTTTCTTCAACAAGGAATTATCATTTTTTTTTCAGGTATTGCCCTATTTTCTGTTTTCTTACAAATTTTCTTTGCTTCTGATCTTCCTGACTCAAATCGTCCTTGAATTTCAGGGACTTTAGCCTAAACGTTAACCAGCTCCTCAACTCTGTTATTTGAACAAAATTATTAATTTTTCCTGCTCATCTCAGGTTACACAAGCTCGTTGGAGGATGTAAAGCTCCTTACAGGAGATGGTTCAGAAATCATTTAGGGCCAGGGACTCTGTTTGGAGTTTGGAATGAATATTCACAGTAAATGTGCTGTTGTGCACAAAATAAGATCCAGGTCTCCTGGGTGTTTGTAATCTCCTTCTGAAGCTGAATCCAGCAGTAGCACGAGTCAGCATGAACATAATAAAACATTGCAAATACACGAGCAAGTTATTAAGTAAATTAAATACCAGTGTTTATATCTCCGAGGAGTGCTGCAAATAGATTATGGTTTGTTTGTCTCTGTTCTGTAATCCAAGAAATAAACCAATATGTGTTACAAGGATTTCCAGAGCTTCAGAATTTTAGGAATTTCTGAGCATTGCTCTCCTCTCTATGAACAAGATTAATAGGGGTCTTGAGAACACCTGTATCTTCATTTCAGAAAACTGCCATTTGAGATTGATTTACCAGGACATTTCTTTTTCTTCAGTAGTTTTAATCAAATTATTACTGGTACATATCCACATATATCTCCTTTATCTGATCTCGAGTGTGAAAGATTAATAAAGATGAACTGAGGACTTGGAACACTTCCATTGCAACGTGGCTTTTTAAAACACTGATTCTTCTCTGTATTTCTTTTGATTGGGTGAAAGCCCTTTAGAACAAGATAAAAGCAGATACTATTTTTTTTATATTTTCTTGTATGCCTTTGGTACGTATAGTTAGAATTTAATGTGAAAATTAGCATCACTGCAGTTTCAATAGCATGCTCCACCAAAACAAAGCTAAATGATATTAACGTATTTTGCATTTCTATACATCCATTATTAGTAGATTTATCTTCTTTTACAAATTTTTTGACATTAATATCATGCAAGTAAAATTAATACTGCAGCTTCTTTTAACTGCTAAAACAGCAGATGCACATTAATTATCATTTTCAGCCAGAATATTAGAGACTTCCTTTTTTTAAATGCTTTTCTTGAAGTACGCTATAATTTAAAAAAAAAAAATAGAGAAAAATTAAGAAGATTTTTCAAATATTTTTTAAAATCTGTAAGAAACTGTTGAATTTTCGTTTGTATCTAAGTGTCGTTCTGTGTTTGGGAATGACTTTGGGTCCTAGAGGACAGAGGTGTCCCCTGGAACTGTGGCTTGGGAATAGAAGGCTTTGAGTTGAGTTGGGGGAATTCCTGCCATGCCTTTCATATCCTGGTCCCAGCTGACCTCTTCTTCTGTTCATTTATTTAAGAGCACTGATTTTTAAAGTGTGCTGATCTGGTTTGTGGCTCCTGTGCTGGCACAGTTAAACTGTGAAGAAGCCAAAATTTGGCTTTCAATGGCTTGAACCAAATCTGGAAGAATGCCTCAGAGATGTTTATTGCTTTAAGAAAAGCATCCTGTACCACAGATATGCAATTTTATTTCATGTCATCCTCCAAATATGTACAGACAGCATGTGATTGTGAGTCATTGCAATGTTCACTACATGCTATAAACAAAATAATTGTCATCCTAAACCTGCCACTTTTGGTGTTTTCTTACAGATTTTCTATCCCCATTGCACTCCTTGCAGAGCGCTATAGGGCTTTTATTATTTTTAATAACAATAAGGCTCATCATTGTGAATAAACAGGAATCTGTGCTTGTTGAAAATCAGAACAAGGATGGTATATGTTAGCTGATGTCTATTCTGGCAGCTGCAAATGTATTTTGCATAAAGCAAAACCTTTTTTTTAACTATATTTAGTCTCCATCATCACTGGAGGAAAGGAAATCTGTATCAGTGTCTCATTTCCATGTTTGTTGTTTGCTCTGTCTATGGTTGCCATCACCAAAGTTTAGTTCATGAGGGAGCGAGCTCCAAGACCAGCCTGTTAATGTTCCAGCAGTTCCTTATTTCATGAACACAAAACATAATTCATGCAGGAGGGGCTGTGTGCCCTCCTTGCTGCTGTGACTCCGTGATCCCATTCCATTACAGGGTACTCCTGCTTGGCTGCTTGGATCAGGAGGGAGAGAATTTTTTTTTTTTTTTTTTTTTTTTCTGATGGAACTGATAACAAATTCCATAGTGTGCTTGGCACTTGAATTGAAAATGTTCTGTAATATATCAATTTTAAAATCCACCTCTGCCAAGCTTAGTTCGTCAGTTTGATTTGTGTTCCCTCCTGCACAGGCAGACACACACACGAGCTTCCCTCCAGATTTCAGTTCAAGAACATTCTGTAGGATTCCTCAAGTAGCTTTCCGTGAGATAAAGATTAAAAAAAAAAAAAAGTCTGGTGATACTTGAGATACTTGTCTGGTACTTAATAATTTGAATTGTGAAGTTATTCTGAGCATCAGAGCAATTGCTTCAGTTAGTTCTGCTGAACTCCATTGGATTAATACATCTGCATATTTTAAGAAAATAAAATATTTCAAATTATTATACAAATTAGGATTTGGATAAAGTGGTTGCAGCAGTTTGTGGTCAGCTTTGTCATTCTGAGTGTTTCCAATCTTTTCAGCATTGATTATTTACATACTCCCACCCCCTTGCAGTGGGTTGTACCTATGATCTTGAATTTAATGACAGTAGAAGGTGCTAAGCAATTGTTCTGCTATCAAGAATACCTCAAATAGAATCCAAAATGAAATATTAAAGTATTGAATAAACAGGTTTGAATTCACTATGGATGGCAAAAAATAAGCTGTACAGAAACCTAAATTTATGATTATTGGATTTTTAAAATAAGCATGTTTTTAAAGCATCAAGAGATATTTATTTTTTTCTTGTAACCCATAAGACTTCTGTCAACCCTTTTGAATATCTACCACCGCTGTTATAATGTTGGGCAGTGTTGTTTTTTGGTTTTTTTGTCACATGGCCAAACCTGCTGTCTGTTGCTGGAGAGTTTCTTTTTGTTCAGCAGTGAGACAGACATTTGCTAACACAGGAAAACCTGAGAATTGTCTTATCCTTTCTCCCCTGTTACATTCCATTGTTAGTAGAACATAAAAATATATTTTAGCTATTTGTAATACGTGGAAGAAATGCTCTTTCCTTTTCATGACTTAGTGGTTACACAATTGTAAGATACTTAAAAAGGAAAAATTTTACTTCATGTCAATTGGTGTGGAAATGTTACATAACGTTGCTCTATTTTGGCCACTTCTGTGTCATTTTAATTATCAACCACTACAACGAGCTAAGTGGAAAGGGGGATTCAAAATGGTGAGAGCATTGTGAAAAGTTGTTTGTTTTTTCTTTTTATTGTTGCCATTTTATTAAATATTCTCAGAAAGGAGCAGGGAAATTAATGAGATGGTTTTGCATCAGTGTGTCAAAGCAGTTTTGCTTTTACACAATACATGCGTTGCTTTTTATTCTATGTATCTTAAAAAGAAACATGAGTGACAGTATTTTTAAAGTACATTAAGTAGGCATTAAGACAAGAGTGATTTGCAGCGAGAGGGGAGTGATTTTTTTTTTGTCTTTCATGGTGGTTAAGCACATTTCCTTGTGAGGGAGGGGAAAAAGATGACAGCAAGTTCTGGAGGGTCTGGGTTTTTTCTGTATTAACTGTAGAATATTTATGTTTGTTTTTAAGGATGACAGAAATCTGTTTAGAGTCTTGAGTAATACATACACAGATTTACATCCACTCTGTTGACAAAATATTATGTAAACAGAATACAGTGAATACACTCTGTAAAGCAAACCAGTATTTCTGTAGGGTTCTGGTTTTCTCTGTGTATCAGTGGATGTGTTATTTTTATTTGGGGAGTTCATCACAGGTGATAGCTATCTTCAGTTTTCTTTGAAACTTTTTGTTAACTCCTAACATCATGAGCGTGTGATTTTTTTTTTAACAAAGTATTTTTTAAAGAATTCTTTTTAACTATCAGCAACGCTAAGACAAAATTGAAATACAATTTTCAGATCCTTTCTGAGAACTCTCAATAGCTTGTTTCTCTTCTAGGTGATGCTCCCTGCCTTTCAGTTCTGTATTTTCTGTAAATGTGCATAAACCTTTCACAGGCACAGCCACCTTCCTCACCCATTTCTCCAGTCACTCCACAGTTCTGTCCATTTTTGTCCGTGATCCTGAAACACAAGCTGCCCCACAATTCTGTTGTGATTCATCATCTGCTCCATTGCCTGGGAAGCTGCTTTGAAGGGCCTTTCCTGTGGCTGTTGTTAAAATCCCTGGTTGCAGAATTTCAAAGTTGTTTTTGTTTTGGTTTTTTTTAACCAAAGAGAAGCAAATGTTTTTTTTTTCTCTCCCTCCATATTTCTACCAGTGGCTTATGAAGCAAAGCTCTTCAAAACTGGCATATGGTCCAATTCTAGTGGATAATTCATAGAGAACTGAATAAAGACAAAGCAGGAAATTGCCTGTTACCAATTCTACTCCGTAGGCACCTGCTCCAGCTTCTGCTCCTCTTGGGTAACTTTTCTCTGTCCCAGTTATTTTTTTGCTTTTCATTGCTGATATTTGAAAGTCTGAAGTTATGGTCTTCTCCTTGACGTTAATAAAATCCATTCTTATTTCCATTTTAAACACCTTGGAGTGTTCAGCACCATTTTTGTTAGAGGAAGAGGTCTCTGTTTGACTGAATATGCAGAAAAACCTTTGACTTTGGTGAGCAGTTGGGGAGTGCTTTCCCAGAATTTCTGTTCACTGCTTGCAGAACAGCACCAGCTTTTCTGGGTCAGTATTCTGACTGTATCCACTTCCAGCAAGAAATAACAGCTAGAATGGGTTTTTTTGTTCAAAGAGAAAATTTAGGAAGGCAAAAAATATGTCAGTGACTTTTTGAGGTGCAGCAGAGGTTAAGTGGGATGTGCAGGCTTAATTGAAGGCTGCTTTTTTAAGTTAGAAGAGTCTGTCTTGAAAATGGACACGGAGACAGTATTGTAAGCTGCTGTAGCTGAATATTTAATTAAGTAGCTGCTGCATGGCAAAATTATGGTGATTAGCAGTCGTGGTGTGAGTTCAGTACCCAGAGCCTTCCTGTTGTAGGTGCTGACAGCTCCTTTCAGCTTCTATCTTTGGTTAGATAAAAGGCAGAAAAAACCACAGATAACCTGATTTTTGAGAGAAATAGAAACAGATCTTCGTGGCTGGCTGCAGGACAGCCAGTGGGAGCTAACAGCTGTTGAACATTACCAGCAAAGGTGGGGGGAAGCTCTGTAACAAGTTCAAAGCACAAATAACATAAATGTCTATGACATGTCAGTTTATACATCTTTGGGTTTGTCATGCTTAATACAAGATCAAGTGCTGACAAAGGACAGTGCAGAGCATGCACTGGGAGTGAATAAATGTAAGAATGCCTCTTTCACAGGAATGCACTGCACTAACTGTTCACTTCAGGCAACTGAGTGACAGAACCATCTTATTTGACCAAATGCTATTCTGTCTCTTATGCTCTAATTTATTCCCATCACGTGCTGTGAAGTCCTGCTTGGAGTGTCTATTCTCAGCATAAAACTGTTTGTCAAATTTCTATTAAGCTTAAGGTGAAAAATTAATGAGCCGTTCACTTCAGATATTTCAAAACTAATACTGCTGTATTATTAATGCAGCAGAAAGTCAAAAATGTGGGTACGTACAATTATGGCTCGGTGCTTAGTCAGACAACTTTTTTTTGTCTGTATTTTTGGGGGAACATCATTAAAACAGTGTTTTAGGTCATAAAAGGAATTATTTTGATGAATTCTGACAAAAGCTTTTTAGACAGTTTCAGTTTTTAACTTTTTGTTTTATCTGGTCCTGGCAGAAGGTACCTTGAATAAACACATAATGATGAAATACAATGTTCTGTCCAATCTTCCTTTGAATCTGGAATTTAAACAAAAAGGAACAGAAAGTCGATTCATATAAAACAAAACTTCTTAGAGAAATGCAAATAAAAGACTATTTGCATAATGCTGAGGAAGCTGTGGGTGAAGTGGTATTTTTGAGCTGGAGTTGTATGACATTGTGACTAACTCTCTGATTTTCCAGTCTTCAAAAAAGACACTGAAATGATGATAAAATTGTACTTTTACTCAGAACTGAGTGCACAGGTATAAATCCAGGAATCTCAGAGCATGTTGTCAGTACCAGTAAGTTAAGTGATGGAGCACTGGGAAATGCTGGGTTGCAGGATTGTGGCCCAGTCTGAGCTGTGTGGAAACCTGTGCTCAAGGTTTATGCTTGCAGTGAAAAAGAAAACATAAAACAATCATTGCAAAAGTAGAAATTCAGGCTTTGCTTTTTGTGCAGAAACTTTCTAAAGTTGCTTCTTTTTGTGCTCCTAAAATTAACTTAATAATTGATTACCATATTTTCCTTCTCGCTTTACAGTGAGTTCTCTAGGGGCTTTCTGAAAGAATAGTGGTTCTAGGCTTGGCACAGTTACAAAGTTAGACTTGCAGAAAAGGAATTCTGCTTCTTGGAAGAGTTTCATGCCATAAAACTAAATTTCATTACAAGGAAAATGTCAAATTTAAATTATCCTTGAAGCATTTGTTGTTCCCACAGACCCTGAGAGCGCTCTGTGCCCCGAAGGGTTTGGCATCCAGCAGAGAAAGTGCCAGCAAGAATCCCCAGGTTCTTTCCATGGGTTGGTTTCTTTATGAAGTTGCACTGCTCTGTTTCACTGTCACCACAGCACCAAGCCCATGAGTATTTAAAACCTGAATGATTAGGCTGTAACTAGCAGCCCTGGAAACTCCGAGGTTTTTAAAGGTGCACTGGAGAGATTGGTCATGAATGGTTCAGGAATTCTTCTGAAATCTGGTCATGATGCACATTGCTTTCCTCAGCCTCCTTAACAAGTGGCAATTAATAAATGCTTGGCAGAGGGAAAGAACTTTTTTTTTTTTTTAAGGCATTTTTTAATATTCATTCCAGTTGTGGGTTTTTTCTCTCTTAATAGTTCATCAAGTTTAGTTGCTAGAGACTTTTAGAGAAAGTAGGTCTGGAAAAGATGTCAAGAGGTCACCTAATGTAGCACCTTCCCTCAGGGAGGGCATCAGCCATATCTGCATCATTCCTGACAGATGTTTGCTTACACTTTTCTCTAAAAAGATTTCAGTTTAAGAGATTTTATCACCTGCCTAGGCAAGTCTTTATGAATTCCTCCTATTACAAGTTTTTTTTTTCTTCCAGATAAATATGTCTTTCCATAAATCTTTTTCCCTTTTTCTCCCATACTTCAAACTCTGTCTTCTCTTGTGAAGTGATTAATTTTTAATATGGAGGAGTTTCTCCTGTATCTTTTACAGGTTATTCAGATATGAAGCTCAGGTTGTAACTGGAGATTTTTCTCATCTGAAATGTTTTGAGCTTCATTGCCCCTGTAATACTTCTTGCAGATTGACAAACACTGGACAGAAAATAATGTCTCAATTGCACATCTCTGATGGACTTTTTAGGATTCTTTTTGATTACAGAAACAGACTCTCAAAGCTTGACCAAACTGATTTTGCCATCAGTTTACTGAAGTGACAACTTCAAGAGATTTTGAGCCCAGACCAACTTTAACAAGACAAAGCTTTTTTAAAAAATTATATTTTGAACCAGTTTTACCTTTCTACATAAAAATTTGTCTGATTCTTTCAAACTGAACACTGATCACCTTGCCACTGAGTATTAAAAGTGAGCAACACCTTTTGTTTTTCCATAATGAAATGACACAGCTTTGGTCAATCTTTACATTAGCATTAAAGGTATACTAGAAAAAGTTTCAGGAGTTTCTGGAACAAAAAAAATAAAAAAAAAAATAATAAAAAAAAAGAGATGTGTCTAGATTTTTTTTTTTTTCTTTGTACCGTGGTTTAATAACAGCAGTCCTAGTAATAGTTTTATAGAAATTCATTTGAAGCATGCTGCTGATTGCTGATAGCATTCCCCCTTTGTGCCTGCAGTCACACAGGATTTAGAGGATGCTTTTGGGTAGTAAAGAACTCGGTGTTGACAGGAAATACAGCGTGTGTTTCACAGAGGTCTCGGGGGAGGCCTTGTGTTCTGAATCCCTGGTTGAAGGTTTGGCCATGGTTCAGCAGGGCAGGGGCATTGTTGGCTTTGGGGTGTTGCAGGTTGTGTTGGAGCTGTGTCCCACCCCAGGCTGTCAGCCTGCCCTCCTGTGCTGGCCTTTTCATCTGCCACAAGTGTTCCTGCTTTCCGTGGGAAGAGGTGATCCCCATATTAGGCTACCTGAAATAGCTGAGAGAAACAGGTGTTTCTTTCCTGAAGTGTTTCAGAGCATTTCTGTGTGCAAAGTTAGGCTTCTTTTTTTTTAATTCTTTTTTCCCCCAGTTTTGTTAGTTGATCTCCCAAAGTAGCTCATTATCTCATCAGAAACCTTTCCATGATCAAATGTCAGACAGGCACGTGAATGGAATCTCACATTTTTTTCAGTTAAAGGGAGATTTCAATATTTGCATGAAACTGCTGATATTGAGAGGTTTGTGCTATGTCTGCTTAAGATATTTCAGCTGTAAATGAAATATTCTGATGCTTTCTGATCCATACCTTTCTCCACTCAGTTTAGTACTTTCTTACTCCAGACCTCCTTCAGCTCTTCAGTTTTTACTTGAATTTACTTGATCATTACTTTTATTTTTCAATGATTCCTTTAACTACACATAATTTGTTGTGTTTAATTCACAGCCTAATATCTGCTCGGACTCTTAACAGTTTATTCCTTGTGGAACTATTGCCCAAATACCATAATATGTACATGTAGTTTTGTAGTACATGTTCTTGAATAAGCTGGTTTGTTTTTTTTTTCAGTATTATAAGCACAAAACAATATCTGTTTATCCAAATCAGTTGTTTTAAGCTGTGTGGTAGAGATTTGCATTTTTGTGTTCGGTTTATGAAGGGGAGAAATCTTATTTTCATCTACTAAATTGCTCTTCCCTTTCTGTTATTTAAGATGGAAGCTACAGGCAAAATCGAGTGAACCTCACGACGCTGTTGGTGCAGCCAATTTCTGCAGAGCTTGCCAGGAAACTTGCTTCCCTTCCTGAGGACACTGCCCAGACAGACAGATGTACACCCCTCCAACTTCCAGCTGCAGGTAATGCTTTCCAAATGCCCTTCACCTGTGGGATGTTCCCCACAGGCTCTAAATCCTCTTTCTACAAATACATAACTAAAGGGTTCAGCTGATTTTGGATGTTTTGCTTAGATGCTTTCTAGAAGAGGCTATGAACAGTCTAACATTGTGCTCCTAAAATCTGATAGGTGGAAGTTGTGGTTTAAAAAATAAAAATGGTGGAAGGCACTGAGCACTAATTTTTAATGTTAAGTTAGAACCTCCCCTGTAGATACCATCACTAAGGGAGGGTTTGTTACTGCTGCAGTGTGGCTTGTTAGGCCTTGTTGTACTCCTAATAATGTGATTTTGACATTTAAACATCAGTAACTATATTATTTTGTGGGATTTTTTTCTCTTTCTGGAACAACTTAAATTCTAAGTGTATCTCCATTTTGTATAATATATTGAATAAACAGTGAATTGTTGCCTGGACCTTCAGGCTGCTTTTTCTCAGTTTCACCAGGAAAATGGGTATAATGATAAAAACAAAATACCTTGAGTTAGATGAATGCATTCATTGTATCTCCCTAGAAATAATGCCATTAGCAAAGTCACACAGATTATTTCTTGAAAATACTTATTGCTGACATAGGAGGGGAAAAAAATTAAGACTGCAGTCTTCCAGCAAAGATACTGCACAGTGTTTCAGCAAAGGGACATCTTCCAGAGAACATTCTAGATAAGGTGCATGTTTAAACAGTAATTCTTCAGTAAACAGTCTTCAGTTTTATTTTGTACCTGTCCATCTTTCACCAGAAAAGAATGGTGTATTTCACTATGTCACTATTTCACTATTTTAATGCCCATTTAAATGAATTTATTTGAAACTCTGGTCTTGGAAAGGAGGAGGCAAATTAATTTAGCCACTGTATCCTATGCTACACACTGTGATGATAACAGTAAAAACAAATTTTGAGGGTAACCAATGTACTATCATGTGCTGCATCCCTTGTTTATTGCTTTTGGAAAGTTATTGTGGAATAGGAGTACAATACAACAAGACATAAAAAAGGTTGATTAATTTTATGACTTGTGTTAGCATTTGTTGTTATCCATACTAAAAAGGAAGGCAGAAGACCTCATGCTTCATGGCTTTAGCTGCTGTGGTTAGGCAGGACAATTGTTCTCCATGCATGGCTGACTAGATATTTTAAAAATGAACTTTTAATTTTAAAAATTATTGTCCCCCACAACCAGTAGAAAAGGCCATTTTGGAAAGAACAAGTGCTTAACCATTCCAGGTAGGATGCATGAAGCTTGTTAGTATTGAAGGAATTTTCAACAGCTGAAGTGCCTGGAGCAAAGCCTGAATCTGGGCTGGAAAATGACACTCATTTTAGAAAGATAAAAGGCTGCACAGTGTCTGTTTCTCAAAAAGCTTTATCTGGAGGCTGCAGGACAGAATCACCCTAAAGGGCAGCTTATTCTACTCTTTCTGTGACAGGTGTGGCATGTCTGTTTTATTTCCTGGAGAAGACAGGCATTCTGTGAGAGGAGAATTTCTGGAAAGAAAGAATATTCCAAGCCAGCAGTCTAGTGAGAGCCAGTCCATGTCTGGTTTTCTCTGGGTGAACACAACAGCTTGTGCTTGATTTTATGTAAAGCTCCTGAACCACAGTAATCAATGGGGGATTTTTTTAAAAGTCTTAATTTATTGAGAAAATAAGGACTATAAAAAGAAGCCTTGTATAATTCAGTAATGTATTATGATATATTTTTCCTTGAAATAATGGTGAAGCTGTTGATGTTCTGGAGCACAGAGTGTGCTGTTGTTCAGTAGGAGCCTTAATGGAAGAGATAAAAGACTGGTCTTATAAAAAATAGTATATAAGTATTTAATACTAGCTGAAGAGATACAGCTGAGCACAGCAATGCATTTGGGAAGAGTGAAGGTTGAATTTTCAGCCTTCCTGTTGATTTGAAGAAGCTTGAGAGATATTTCACTTCTGACGTAGGACTCATCACTTATCTGTCAAAAGAGGTGAATGAGCAATTCAGATGATTGGTTGGCTTAAAATTTGTTAGGATAAAATGATCATCATTCTCTCATCATTATGTTTCAAAAAGCTGAACAGCAGATTCATCAGTAATGATTAAACATTTATATATAGTTTTCTCACATTGCTGCTTTTTTCCCTTAGCCTTGCAGTTTTCCAAATGCGACAGAGGGAGTGGGAGGATGGAGGCAAACATCCCACACAGATCGAGTGCTCAGGACCTGCAAAGCAAATAGTGGGAATTGCAGTCAGCTGTTAATTTTGTGTTAGATGAAGTCAGTAATTAGATTTGCTTTTCGTTTGGTATAGTACATTATTGTTAATCCTCATTAATCTGAAATTGTGTGCTCTCATAAACTTTTTCCCAAAGACAGGCAATTAGAAGGAATTTCAGAGTGAACTTCTGTAGAGAAACTGTAAACTTTAGAAGCTTCCTTTTTTTTTTTTTTTTACAAAATCTTGCTAGGATATTTGCTAGAACATTGTGAAGGTTGTTGTAAAACTAAAGCACTCCTATAAACATAAATGAAAAAAAGTCCTGCTGTGTACAGTGAACTGCTTTTGTTGTTGTTAAGTTCCCCACTATTTGGGAGATTGCAGTAATGTACAAATTACCCTTTTTCAATTAAACTCTTGAGTAATTAACATAAATCTATCTAATGGCAATTAATTTACAAAGTGTTTTTGACACTAATGACCATATACTTTGGTTTGAATGGAAATCTTGGAAGCCTGGTATTTAAACACAGTGTTACGTGCTTAATTTTTCCCTTTGGTTTTAAGTGTCAGTTTTCATACTCAACCTGATTAATGTCTGAGAAGAGAGAAGCTGAGAAAAATCCAAGATTTCAGTAGTGATCAGTCTCCAGGTGTCTGGGGCATCATCCTGTTCTGTGGCTCATCCTGTTCTTCCATTCCTCTCCACATTTATGTTGCTGGTGACTCTTGGAGATCAGGAGTAGATGTGACCAGGACTAGCTCGGGTCCCTTGGTGTGACCCAGGATGGCTGAGCAATGCAGCTCAGCTGGCCGGAAGTGTAATGCAAGTGATCTCACTTAAACATCCCATTTCTTACCACCTCCTAATGTCTTTTCCTGTGCAATAGGTGTCATTTTTCATCCTTCTAAAATTACAAAGGCAAAGCATGAATAGTTCAAGTAACTTGAATGATATCAAACACTGTGAGAATAATAGAGCCAGGTATACAAAGACTCCCAGCATTTCTGCTGCAGACAGTAAAATTACTCAGATCAAAATACTTTTCTAGGTAGAATCTTTTGATCTTTTTTAACCTTTTCTTAGTCTACAAAATGCAGTCACTGATCAATAGTGAATCATCAGAGTGACTGCAGTGCAGAGCTCTGTTGTGGGCTGCAAACAAATCTACAAATCTGCCTCCTCTGACAAAGTGGGAGAGTGGAACAGATAACCAGCACTGGCTGGTACTGGAAAGGTTTGTAGCACAACACAATGAATTTTTATGAGACTTTGAACATTTATCTTATGTAGTTCCCCTTGTCAGATGTTCATTACACTGAGTTTATTGTTGACTCTGATCATATGAAATTTGAATCATTAATTCCACGAAAGGAATAATTGGAAGAGTCTGTTACTTTCCGTATTAGCCGATTCTCATCCAAGATAAATAAAGTTCTCTGCCAAGTGCTGCACTGGTGCAGATCAAGCCTGTCTTCTTTTCAGTCAGAGGAAGGGCATGGAGTGATAAAGGATATATATCACCTCCTGTTAAACTGCAGCCTTGTGATAGTATTATATGTGTTTCTCCTTCATAGTTTGCTACCTGTCAGAGAAAATAAAGACTGCCATATTTAATAAACTCTGGCTGGGCCATCTCACACTGTGATATCAATATGCAAACAATGCCATAATTTCTGGGTATTTGGACTATGCTAAACATGAATCCAAGGAAGGAGATAGAGAAAGATGCCAGCAGGTTTTGTGGCAGTGCATGTTACTGACTCTACCAAATCTGGAGTCATTGTACTTAACAGCAGAAATGTAACAAAGTGCTGCAGCTGTCTCTTACTGGCATTTGAAGGAAGAACAAGTTAAATAGGGAACTCTGATCTAATTCAGACATCCTGTATGTGAAAACTTACAGACATTTATACCAATGCTCTCAGATTTTCTCTTCACGATCACTTTAAATCCTGTTCCTTTTTTAAACAGAAGTTCATGGGAAGAATTAAGCATGAACAGTGTGAAGCATTTTTATGTATCTTGCCTCCACTCCCACCTGAAGCCTCGAGAGTTTCTCTACCAGAACTGTAAATGATTAAGATATATTTTCAGAATTCGGTTCTGTGCCAGTGTTTTCCTGTGTGATGCTTTGCTTTTGATTGCTATAAAGCAGGTAAAGAAGGAAAATAGTGCAAGGTTGTGAAATTCAACTGTACCATCTGAAGCTTTTCCAACTCTCTTTGATGTTGACTGTGACACATTTATTCTGTATCACATTAGGCCATCCTAGTTTAGAGCCTCTTTAAAGGACTTTATTCTAGGCATTTCTTATTTCAAAAACTCTTCATCTGAAGAGTTTTATTTCTGGATTCCTCACTGTAGGTCACAAAAAATGATCAAATACCAAGGAGTTTATTCATTAAGCTCTTCATACTATGATTGGGCTTGGAGAGTCAAAATCTATGAATATTTGTTCAAAAAGGAGACTGTGTTGTCAGTAGGCAACATAGTTGATTAATCAAATAGAAATCTATTAGGGAAAATTATTAAGGATATCAGACTTAGATGGTGTATTGTTTATACACCAAAAAAAGTGAAGGATTTTCATTACAAGGACATCTGTCAAGGAGTTATGACATATTCCTATACGAATAGTTTTATACTTCAACAATACTGTACATTGCATAAGACTCAGTATTGATTTTGCATATGCAATTTTATAGTATCACACAATGTTTTTTTGAGATTATATACATGAAATACATACTATTTTATATTTATTCACTTTTTGGTGTATACCATGTTGCATGTAGGTTTTTTTTTTGTAAATCCTGCTGTTACCTAAATGCATGTGATATTTCTTCCCCTTAAGTTCTGTGTTTTAACCTGAAAACTGACATAAAATACATAGTAAATAAGGTTTTTCACTCAAATTGACATGATCCGTCAAGTGCAGTTTTGTGCTGATTACTTCAGCTCAATTAGTGTCCCCTAAGTCACATGAGCATGGATGTTTGATGATGTTTGAAATCTCTAGTTCAGCTGTGATTTCCAGACAGATTCATGTTTATTCAAGTGTTGATTTCAACAGGAACTATTTCAAAAATTGCATCACTGCATTATTTGAAGTTATTTAATGTACTTTATTTCAGCAGTCTACTGAAATAACTTTGGATTTTATGATCCAGGAGTTACTCTACTGAAATCCTTGAATTCAGTTAATACTTGGTTTTTCTATGCAGTTAAGTGTGCATATTGAGAAATTTATTCCAATGATTAGCCAAAAATCTTGTCAAATGAGTTCAATTTTCAAACCTGAGTCCCTAAAGATGCTTTTTAAAATCCACCACTCAAATGCTCAGAACATTATCTGATGATAGGTGTTTAGCATGATCAGCACTCAATAATTCAACCACCATGTTTGAAAATGAGGCTCAAGCTTGTACTCCTCTATGCATGAGTTTGGGACAAAGTTATAAGCAAAAAAAAAAGGAGAAACAAGTCTAACTCATGCTCTTTTAACATAACTACTGCAAATGGAAGGTTTTTTGCATCTGAAGTACTAAAATTATAAATCAAATGAGGGGGAAAAATAGTCATGGATTTCTAAAAGTAACTATGTAAATGTGAGAGGAGAAGGTAATCATTTGGTGTGAGACAATTTAAAAATTCCAGATCAGGGAAAGAAATAAACAAAAAACATAACAGTAAATCTGTTTGTGCACTTCTACTCCAGAAGGAGCTTTTAGCTTACATAGAGGCATTGTATCCTGAATAATGTTAAGGTGAAGTCTCCTCATAGCTTACCAGAGAATATAGGAAAAAAAATAAAAAAGGAGAAAGTTGTCAAGATCCTTAAAATACAGCAATAGGAGGAGAGGTTTGTTGTCAGGACTGTTTAGAGGGGATTAAATTTTGCTGGTGCTGTGTACTCCAAAGAGTAGTTTCAGCCTTTTCATCTGGTGTTCTAAGCCTTTAAGCCCAAGTCACTTAAGGCTGACTCCTGTGTTACACGGCTATTAACTCGAGTATCTGGTGTTAGAATATGGGTATTGCCAGGAGTTAATTTTCTGTGTCTTTATTGTCAGTTGGAGACTGGCTAGCTGATGTTGATTAAGGAAAAACAGTAAAGTCAGTTGTCTTCAAAAGGATTTATCTCCTTTTTGTCTGAGAGGAGGCCTAAAGGAACAAACATCTGAAGTGTTGTAGGGATAGGAAAGGAAATCAGTTTTGACTTTAAAATCTCTGTTTTTGAGGAGAGTAAATTGGCTCTAGAATGGTTGTAGGTGAGAAACAGCAGCAAGAAGTAACTTGCATAGTTTAGATTAAATTTAAGCTGCTTAATGAACATAGATGGCTTGAGCTGTTTTCACTTGCTTTAAAAGACCCTTTGGGAATCCTTTGGACTATTTTTCAAATAAAATATTTTTTTTAAATTCTAAAATAATATCTGTGGATTTATTGAACAAATATAATTCATTTACGTGGCATTAACAAATTTTACAATTTATATCTTTGGCCTGTATGTTTCTTGCCTGGGTAAATAAGTTTAACATTTTCTTTTTTTTTTTCTCATCTTTTAACAGACAAAAAAATAATCAGTCTGAACATTCAATCTGTCACAACTTACAAGACAATTTCTAATGTCATTGGATATCTAAAAGGAGCTGTATTTCCTGGTAAGTATCAATTTGTCATTTGTATTGATCATTTGTTTCAGGATGAGTGGGAGTCATAGCTGGCATCAGGATCCTGTTTTGCCAGATAATTCACTAATACAGAGAAAAGAAAAATACTTTTTTTGTATTCATTTTGTGATTTATGACAAGACAATATGAAAGTTAAACAGAGAATGGAGCTGAAGGGAATACTGTAGTTACAAAAAACATATTTTGTCACAAGCAGCAGATGCTGCACATGGGGCACAGAGAGTATCAGTAGTTTGTACCAAGTAACTGTGTCATGGTTTTAATTTTAATATGGTTTTAACACTTACTGCAGCTTTATTTTGTGTCTCAATCATGCCTTAAGCTAGTTTCATACAATTCTAGGAATGATAATTACTTTTCTCCATGTCTGATGACTGAACAATGGGACTCTAAGAGCAACTGGGACATAAAGCACAGCCCCTCTCTGTCCTTTGATGCTGAACATAAATAATCAGAGTATTTGTAAGATCATTTTGAGATTATTTTGTTAGTTACTGAATTTATGTAATTGGTGAAGGGCTTCTGCAGAGTGAATGAGTGCTATTGCTGGTTATTTAAATAGTACAAACAATTCCTAGTGTGTAGAATATCATTAAAACATCATCATGCTTGCCTTAATACTTTTTATTAGGTTATGAATAAAGAATGGAAATTTATTTACAGTCCCATAGGAGGTGAGCCGGTCACTTCATATTTTAAGTAAAGGAATGAAGGAGGTGGAGAAATTTTGTTCCTGTTGGTGAAATAAAAACTCAGTTTTTTGCATGCAGAACTATATGCTTCTCACCAGACTTTTTATTTGTGTAAAGAAACAGAGGAAACAATTAGCACATTGAATTTCATTTCTGTGAAGGATTTAATTTTCTTCATGAATTTGAAGTTACCAGTCTGCTATTATTAATGTTTTGCAAATAGCTGTCATGGAGTTGGAAAGGCAGAAACTGCCATGTTTAGACATTCTGTCTTCTGAATTGTGAAACAGAGGCAAGAAAAATGGTAAAAAGTGTGCTTCAGTTTCTGTTTAACAAGTCTTCTATCTTCTCTATACCTGAACCTTTCATCTTATTATTACATTTTTAATCAGAAACTACTTTGTGGAGGTTTGCCAATATATGCTGAACTTTGGGAATCTAAGGATATATAAATAAATGAAGTCAGTACCCAGATGGCAACAGATTGCCCCGTGGATGTCTGACTCAACAAGAGCCATAACAACTGTCTCCTAGCATAGGCAAGAATGTCTAATGCACTGTAATATTTTGCACAGAGTCAATGTTAAACCTTTGTTTCTTTCTCTACTCTTCCTGGTTGACACTGCAGTCGTTCCTCCTCAACTGCTTTGAATCTTGATATTTTCATGGCATTGATTCTCCGTCATTTTGATGGAGTTTTGCTCGTTTCATACACATGAAATATTCACCTCTCTGTTCACAGAAGTGCAGAAGGAAGGCAGAATTTATCTTTAGTGCTTAATGAAAGACTGCAGAGCATCGCCAAGGGTGAAATTTATTTCTTTTTGCTTAAAGACCACCTAACACACAAATACAGACAAGCACATCTCTGTAATGGTGCCCTTAGCTGGCATTTGATCTGAGGAGTAAGAACGAGCATCTGATGTGTAACTAAGATGTGAAAATATGTAGGAGTAGATGAAATGTGATAGTTGTTAGCGTTTTAAAACCCAAAAAACGTAACGCTGGTTTTATAGCTCTGTTGGACATGGTTGAAGATGGGATGTGTAACAAGAAAAGACAGGACAAAGAGACTCTTTTAATGATAAATCCCTGTTGTCCAGCCCATCACTAACCTGAACACTCTCCTGTCTTATCACCTTCAAGGGTATCTGATGGATATTTTTTCTCTATATCTAGTTCTTTCTCTTCTATTCTTTTTTTGCCATGTGATTCTGAGAAAGGACAGCTGCTGCCTCTGCAAGCATGTCCATCCTTTCTCCCATGCTTTTCCTGTAGCCATTTGCTTTATTTGAGGGAAGGATATGCAAAGATGAAGAATTTCAAAGGCACCAGCTGTTATGTTTTGCCCCTGCCCATTCAGCTGGCATCTCCAGCAGTAAGTTGATGTTTGTGGCTCCTTCTCCATCAGAATATCCTGCATTATTTCAGTAAGGTCTCTCTCCTCTCATATAGTCTGTTCACAGGCTAAGCAGAAATTATTACACAGGCAGGCGTTGATCCTGTGTGATCTCCCTGTGTTAGTGGCACTTCTGTTAATGACCCAGAGGCATGTAAGGCCATTCATTTTGGTTCCTAATTCCTGTCTTTAAATGAGTTGAAGATCCTGTATTTTTTTATTGTCAGTGCAACCTATAATTAAGCCTTTTATGGTGCAACATACAAGTTGCAAATTTATGTGATTTAGATTTCATTTTGTTGCATTAAATTATTATGTAAGTTTAGATTGACACTTTGCATATCTGTTTTTAAAAAGAAATTCTTGTTTCCATACCTACACACCTCCCAAGAAGTTGCTGGAAAATATTGTGTTATGGGTACATAACAGATCCTCTCTTTGTAAAGCATTTTTGATTCCTTATTAAACAACATGTTCAAATATTATGTTGAACAATACTGATAAAACTCCAGGTTGATAGAGAATGCTTTTAAAATCAAAGTGTTCCATTAATATTGTTCTCAGGCAGCAGTCACTGCAAAACGTACTGGGTAGATATTTTAATTTTATAAGCAATACAAAATGTGGGCAACTTGCTGCAGTGTGATCAACTGACAGCTAGTAAATGAGTTCACTTGGTTAAAGAGAGAAAAAGAAAATTTTTGCACTTTTTGGCACCCAGATGACACTCAGGGATTGCTGTGGGTCTGGCATCACTGTTCTTCACTGCTGGTAACTCTTCTTCTGTTGTCTATTGATATCCTGAAATAGGGAAATAACACCTTTAAAAGTCCAGATCTTGGCCAGAAGGAGACTTTACAAAATGTCAGAGCAAAAGCAGTAAACAATCCTTCAAAGAGGGTTGTGAATTCATCTCACACAGAAGGTGTAATAGTTTAATAGCTCATTCAGAATAACTCTGCTTCCACTTCTTGATAGTCACACCAGTCAGTTGTGTTATTTCATAACACATCATTGGTTCTGAAGTAAAATAAGGATTTTTTTTTCCCTTGTGAGCAGTATTGGGGTTATATATAATGCCTTGAGTGATGAGGATTTAATTTTATTTCTCTGGAAAAAAAGTGTGTTATGGTGTTTTCTTTTCATGAGTAACCGTAGGCATATTCTTCATTTCAGGCTGAGACTTCTTGCTTTTCCTTCTCTAAAATGCTTTCTTCCAGCATTAACACAGCTGCTAGGTGTGACTTGCCATTTCTGTATCATTCATTATCTCTATCCCTCTGTCATGTCTCCTCTCTAAACCTGCAGTCCAGGTATTTTAATGTCTCCTTCCACAGAAGGCTAAGCCCTGATCTCTAATCTGCTTGCCAGCTGCTCCACGGCTGTTTCTGCCATGTCTTTTTTGAGATAGGGTGGTGAGCACTGAACACAGTCTTCCAGGTGAGGGAGTACTAATACTTTGTGTATTTTCTTTATGTTTCCCATTGTACTGCCACACCTTTTGGTTTTTTGGGTTTTTTTGTTTTTTTGGTTTTTTTTTTATGCTGATCTGTATTGAAGATCATTTCCTGCTTATTATTTCGTGGTTTTTTTGTAACACTCCATGTGAGCTCACTCATGTGAGCGTGGTTATCTGTATGACCTAGTCCTGACTGTTCTGTATAAAAATGTTCTATATCAGATCTTTAAGGAGAGCAATAAGCAAACAAGAAAGGCAAGAACATGAGGATTAATTTAGGAAACTGTATACATATATTTATTTACTAGTTAATTTTTAAGTAATACAGTTTTATGTAGAATTGTTGTACGATTGTCTTGCATGTCATCATAAACACTTTTGTTGACAGCTCTGTGTTTCATTAATGACATTGCCCACTACTAATGCAATTCATTTTTAGGGTTGTTTGGAATTCTTTTAATCTGCGCATCCAGAGAAAAAAAGGGGTTTTTTGTTGTTTTTTTTTTTATTCATTTCAGACAGATATGTCATCATTGGTAGCCATCACAGCCGTTTGAAGGGCTATGGAGGGCAGGGCTGGGCCAGCAGCACTGCTGTGATCACAGCCCTGCTGCAAGCCCTGCTGCCCAGGGTGAAGAGGGGCTGGAGGCCTGACAGGACCCTGCTCTTCTGCTCCTGGGGAGGAACAGCCTTGGGGAACATCGGCTCCTACGAGTGGGCTGAGGTAAAACTGCCCTGGGGGCGCTCCCTGCAGCGAGGATTCCTGCTGCTCAAAGTGTGGAAACAGTTTGAAATGACCACCTGGAAACTGGGGCTCATTATCAGTCTCTGGGGTCTGTCTGGGTTCATTCTTTGCACAGCAAATCCAGGGAAGACATCCACTGAGGCCGTTCCTGGGGACAGTGATTTGGCAGGATGTTTCATGGCTGGGGATGTTGCATGTACAGCACCTCTGGGAGCTGATTTCCCTCCCTCCCTCAGCACAGCATTGTGAAAGGGCATTGCCAGGGTCTGACANATGGCTGGGGATGTTGCATGTACAATTCCCTCCCTCCTTCAGCACAGCATTGTCAAAGGGCATTGCCAGGGTCTGACGGAGGGAGGAAAACCTCAAAAAGCAACACAGGCACAGAAAGAGCTTAGAGACCTCTTTCACCTTCTTGAGGGTTTAATATTGAGAAATTTTTCATCAATAGACTGAGTGAATCAAGAGAGAAAGAAGAGAACCATTTACATTAACTGGATAAACCTTGCAGTGTCTCCATGGCTGGTGCTGATTACTTCTCAGATTTGTGCTAAGGAGTTGGACACAATCCAAAACAGACAATTCCTTGGGCTCTTTCAACAGGATGGGAATCAGCTGGTTGAAAGAAAATACCTGAAAAAGTATTGATGATCACACATGGCTAAAATAGACTTCAGGTCATAAATTAAAGGAGTTGCTACTACTTTAAGCAGAGAATTTCATGGCTGCTTTTCCAACTCTAATGGTTCAGTGAATTAAAACAGTAGATAAAATAAAGAGTTAATTGCTTTTTACCGTGCATAAGAAGCAGCCAGCCCTCATTGAAATTTCATACTTCCAACATGATTATTCTTCAGAAACAAGAGGGGGTGAAAAAATCAAATTGAAAAGATCCAGGCTGGAAGCAAAATTTGTTTAGTTCCACTTCAAGTCAGCTTTGCATCAGATGTAATTGCGTTACACCCCTTCTGTTCAATATAAAGAGCCACTTCATGCAAAGAGGAACTCATTACTGAGAAGGCAAAGGGGATCCTTTTTAAAAAGAGATAATAATTGAAACAGTTTGTACATGCTATTTTTATAGTCTAAAAAAGAATAAAATGAAAACACTGGGAAAGTTATGCAATTCAAATCTGAATTTGGTCTCTAAATATTTGAGTCCATTTAACTGTTGATAATGATTGCTTTTGAAGTTTGTCTTCTGTCAGGCATAAGTTTAAAAGGCCATGATGTTGTTTCACAGTGTGTAATGTTTTCAATTTTGGCCTTACAAGTATAGTAATTTTTAATTCCTCCCAGACCTGTTTGCATTTTCTTTAGATGATGTGTGAAATGGAATTATAACTTCTGCTATATAGAGAAATAGGACTAAAATATCCTTTGAAGTTCGTAAGAGCATATTGTAAGAAGCAGTAGTTAACTAATGCTTGGGGAATCACAAAGGGTGGAAATGTAGGGTGCAGTTTTCCCCTAGAAACAACCAAAAGAACAAAACCAGCCTTAATTATAATGATGCAGAGTAATAACCATTTTTCTGCTTGTGTTGTAGGATCTCAGGAGCGTTCTTCAAAGAAATGTTGTGGCCTACATTAGCCTCCATAATCCAGTCACAGGCAACTCAACTTTACACCCCGTTGCATCCCCTTCTCTTCAGCAGCTGGCAGCAGAGGTTAGAAATTAAATATTTGGTTTTACGTGTGGTTTATGGGGTTAAATGGTTGACCTGCTTAAGATCAGTTGACCTTAGACAGCAATAGGTGGTTATTTTGTTGAAGAATTTTAACCTCACAAATACACATGCGCTGGTTTTTATTTTTAATTAAGCGGGTTACATTTTATTTTTAAAAATAATAGATTAAGAGGTTGAAAGGGAGAACTTTTTTCACCTGTTTGTTAGACAAAGTCTGACCATACTTGCTTGCCCTACAGCTTTTTTACCTTTTGGCAGCTTTAAAGTAACATATTTGTTATTCTTCAACACAGCACATTTTTCTCATCCTAATCAGGTCTTTCCAGACTGTTTCTCAATTTGCATTTAAACCTGTATATTTACCAGATGTAACATGACACACAGGGAGAGTGTTACTCCTACCATAATAAACACTGTCTAAAGTGAGTATGTCAGGTTCAGTGCTCAGTGGTGCCTGTGCAGCTCATCTGGAGGCAGAATATTCCAGAGGTGCACTGGTGTAAGCCCTTACACTAATGACCCCATTGCTGTTCCTGAGGTTTCTGAATTTATCAGTATTTTACATGAATGGAAAACAGTGTAAGGCACTTTCTAAATTACAAAACCGGTTTGAAGTGATGTGCGTAAAAGGGAGTACAATTTCACTTTCATAAATTATGCTTTTTAGATTTCTTTTTTCAGTAAGTTTGCCAAATGTATTCTTAATCTGATGTTTCTTTGACTTTCCTCTGAAGCATTTGGTAATAAACACTCCTCAAAGCTGCATCTTGGATTAAAAGCAGTTTAAGACTCATCTGGCTTGGCAATTGTTCAACTAAGTTAGTAAAATGATATCAGTAAATTGCTTCTTAGTAATGTCTTAACCACTTCTCAGTGTTTGTCATAATTTCCTTATAGAAAGAATCTGATTTATTCTATGTAAGTATTACATAAAAAAATGTGGTGCAACATCGTTTTGGAGAATGAAAAGTTTCCATTTGTTTTGGAAAATTATTTATAACGTTGTATATGTGAGTCTGCAAGTGTTATGGATATGTCAATTCAAATTTTATTATCAGTTTTAGCTATTGTATTTACAAGAAATACTGTCCTGAAAAGTTGCTAGTCTTTTGCTATCCCAGTGGTGTTGGCAGTTCTCTCTCCATTAAAGCAAGGATTTGCCATTTAAAGGAATAAGATTATTACATTAAGTCCTTGAGCTATTTGGTTTTTTTCTCATTTTGTTTCTTTGACTCCACAACACAATCCTTGGCAGTGATCTGAAAACTAAATTGTCTGGAGCTTTGCAGGAGTCTCTTTATTATCTCTTTATCACTTTATTAAGACTCGATTCTTTCATCCTAATAAATGCCATATTAGTTTGAGCATTACATTCAAGCCCTCTGTTCTGAAAAGGAAACAAACTTCTGCTTTATTTCTGTGATGTTTAATAATATTTTGTAGTTCTTGTAAAAGCAATTGTGTTCTGTTCAGCACTATGGAAAGAGCCCCTCTTAGCAGCCTTGCCTTACACCTGTTAATTAATAAAATGTGACTAGAACATCTTTTTTTTTTCTTTTTAAGTCCCAGTAAACACCTTCCATCTCACTTCTGATTCTTTAATTTTGAGTGCGCATTCCTTCTGCATGTTTATCCCAAAACCCCATTTAAAAAGTAAAGGATAAAATGCCTGTGAGCATTTTATCTGTATGCCTTTCCTTTCTGTGCGATATTATTATTTGTAATTAATATAACTGTCGTACAGTTTGTGACATAAAAAGATTTATAGGAATTACTGTTTCCAAATGCTGGCTAGATTTCTGAATTCTTGTCAAATGTATTGACAGTGATAGAACAGCTCAGCACAGATCCTTGTTTGCTCCCATGGGTGCTCACAATTGTGTCCAGAAGATTGTCTCTGGGAGACTGATCTGCTTATAAAGAATATTGATATTACTTCCAGTACTTGCCAGGAAGACAATGTAATTATAGATTACCTGTAAATTATGGCAGTGCAAATGGGGTGAGATGTGACTTTTGGAAGTTCAGCTCATCTTGAAGAAGTCGTGAGTCTATTCACATGAGATTCTTGCTGCCTGGTGCAGATTGCAAAGAGCTTAAAAACTTCAACGAGAGAAAAGGATAATTTTAATTTGTGTGAGCTCTGTATATAGGTTAGAACAGAAAATAAGGTGAAACAGGAATTTAGAATTAATGCTATCAGTCAATTTTAAAATGAAAAGATAGAGTAGCCTGTCTTGTTTAGTTAGATAGAAATTTTGCATAATTTGTAAATACATGGAAGATCCTGTGCTGTGCCTTTGGATTCAGTGGTAGAACTCATAATTTAATTCCATTTTTAGACCACAACAAAAGAAACCTTCATGCATTATTTTCCTTCCACTGCTAAACAGTGTTGTAACATTGTTTGGAGGTAAGGGAGACTGAAATCTCACCATTTTTTGAGTTTTGTTCTGTGCTCACTGTAGTGCTAAAGTTGTGTGTGAAAGAGGGAGAATGTATTCCTAGGGAAAATTAATACACTTTAGAAAAACCTACAGAGTGTAAGTGTCAGAATTCTAGGGATAACAATGAAAAACTATTGGGCTTGCTGTGGCAGAGAACTTGAGCAATAATCACACTAAGTGCAAAGCCCTCTGTGGATGCTGCAAGGAACATAATTTAAAGAGAACTGTGTGGAAATAGCAAACAAGGATGGACCAATGCACACAGCAGTGTTCGCTTTCTGGGCTGGTTTTTTTTCCTAAAATAAAATTTTGGACAGTTGCTAATCACTGCAACTTCCACAGTATTTTTTTCCTCTTAATTTATAGGAAATGTAGGGAAGAAGTTTTAGCTGAAATGTTGTTTTTGTGGATATTCTAAACTCAACAGTGAAAAGAAGAATCAGGAAACTTAATAAGTTGTCTGCCACGTGAGGTCTGGCAATCAGAGAATAGAATAAGTGCTTGGCTAATTAACAGAGACCTTGTTTCCTAAAGAATGTTTTGTATAAAGGGATTATATCTTCATATTAGTTGCAGGTTTCAAAAGGGAGCTACATAAGCAGTCTGCAAATAATCTATGCCTGTCTGTGGGATTCTGGTTGAAACACCAAATTACATGAAGAAGCGAATTTAAATATTTGGATTAATTATGCAAAGAGGAGCTCAAACAGTTCTGAGACCTTGACATATTTAATTCAAATATTTTTTTATATAACTAATTAGTGTCCATGTTAACAAGAGGGAAGAACTGCCAAGTTATATTTTTGTCTACTGTTTTTTTGTACGGAAAATGATGGTTAATTCGCGTGCTCAGTTGGTGAATCACCATTTGTTGGCAGAGTGTCATTGGAAAATTGGGTTTGTTCAGGGCTGGAATTCAGTCTCTGTAAATAAGGCCGTTAATGATTTTTTCTGTAATGGACATGTCACAAAGGAAAAAAAGTTATTATGAAACATAAATTTGTTGCAGTTGTCTTTTAACGGATTGTGTGACCATCAGGCTCCAGGTCTGCTCTTACTGCTGAGCCCAACAAAAGTTACTGTTCCTGTCTCCTGAGGAAAAGAGTGATTTAAAGCTATTGATGAACGAGTTGATCATTAAAAATGACTGTGCCAAGTATTGTTCCATGCTATTTATCAGTGTTTGTTTCCACTAATGGAGTAAAAGGCATAAAACATCTCTACATTTAAAGGTGATGTTATTGACAGAAAGCTCTTTTTTCTTTATGAAGTAGAAACAAAGATAAACTTCTGCATAGATGTTACTATCATTATTTCTTGATTTAAAAAAAAACAAAAACATTAATGTCAGCATCGATTCTCTTCTTCCAACTTCTATGTGTTTCTCTTTTTTTTTGTTCTGTCAGCATCAATAGTGGATCTCCTAGTGTCATATATCAGTAGTTGTAAATAAGAAAAAGCATGATTATTTGAATTGCTTTTACTATGCCTGATAACAGAAGGCTATTGCTTCCCCATGAGTTTTCACTCTTTACCTCTTCTCACTTTTAGTGTTAGATTTGATTGCTGGTGTTGCTTTTTATATTTGTGTTGAGAACTAAAGGAAATCTCTTGAGAATCAGAAGTTTATGCTGTGAACTCCTATCTCAGGAATTCCTAACTGTAAACATGATGCTGTTAATATAATTGGCAATACTTCATTGCCAGCTCTATTAAATTAGTAAAGATGCTGCTTCTCCAATGTGAAAAGTTTCATTTAATGGTGCATTTGATTTGCAGGAGGGTTTTTTGCATCTTCTAATCTCTTTTTCCTTTTGATAAAATGCTGCTTTGTCCATTGTTATGCATTTTTTCACTCGTCTTCCATACTGAATATTTTTAATACATAAATGCTGATTCAGACATTGAGTAATTTAACCTACTCATATATTTTGATACTATGAAAATACTATTGTTTCTTAAACATGGAGAAAAGAGTTTGTTAGCAGTTATAGTGTAATAATGAACCAGTTTTCCAGCTGTGATTTCATTGGAGATCTGGTACAATTCCTTTGTTCCTGGTGACTGAAGCTTTCTGCTTCCATGTCCTTCCCTGTATTTACATGGATTTCTAATAAGGGTAGAAATTATGTATATTTTCAGAAAGATTTTCTTGTTTCAAAATATAAATGTCTACTTTGAATGAAACTGAATAAATCTGACCATTTTATTTCCTTTAAGTGTAGTACTGGAGTAGGGAAGTGATTCTTTTCCTGCTGCAAAAATGGGGTTTGGATCAAGGTTTCTATTGTCCAATCGAGTTAATATTGTCTCTGGGCTATGTAAGGGAATTGTTTTTCCCTTCTAGACACTTCAGCCAGACTACAGTATTAGAAAAATTAACTTCTCTTCTGCCTAAATATTCTTTTGTTTAATTTCATCTTGATTATTTCCTTTCAGAACTGACTTTTTGATGATAATAGGAAGATGTTTTCTTAGAGATAGAAAAACTTTTCATGAAGAGAGTTTAAAAGTAAACTTTTAGTTCTTACAGAAGAACATAGATTAAGAGGTCTGGGTATTTTAAAGTTTCTCCATAAACAGAAATAATTGAAACGTTTCTGTTGATGTTTGTGTCATCATTATTAACTATGTTGCTGAGTGAAATTAAATTGACTCCTCAGGTATAAGCTCTACTACATAAACAGCCCATTGGAAAGAAATGCACAGGCAAAAATTTCGTGTATGGCCAAAAAACTAGAAAAAAAGGAAGCACTTTTAAATCTGAACTGGTAATAAATTAGTATAAACTGAAAAGAGACTTAAGTCTCTGTAATATTGTTTGGGCCACAAGAGCTGCAGCCGTGGGCTTTAATTCTGCAGGTCATGGAAAAAGAATCAAAATCTTGTGCAGCAAGTAGTTAGAATTCCTTTGATGAATTCTTTGAAACCAGCTGTGAGGAAAATCATCCCAAATCCATTTAAAACTGATAGTTTGAATAATCACAAGCATAAACTTGAACTGTTCTCAGGTTTGCTTGGTTTGTTCATTCTTCATCTGTTTACAACAAGCAGATTCTGGGGCTGGTGTCTTGTCCAGTGTGAAAAAAAAAGACTGAACAGAGCTAGAAGGGAGATTTTTGGGACACCATAAACAAGGAATATGAAATTTCAAAAGGAAGTTCAAGCCAATTTAATATATGTGAAAAAATCTGTATTTTCCAAATTATTCCTGAGGTTTTAATTAGTAAGTAGTTGTGATATAGTTAATTTTTTTTGTTGAGTCAAAGAGCCACAATTCCCATGGTATTCCTCCTGTCTTGAAGTGCACACAGAATGGGACTCCCCTGAATAGAACAGAGAAAATTTTACAGCAGATAATCTCAGATGTCAGGAAAAGCCAAAATGCAAGAAATAGTTCTCCTGGAGGTTCTGCAAACAGCTTTCCTTTGGCAGCTAAAGGTCACACAGAGCTCCAACCTTTGTCTCCTGACAGAGCATTGAAAGGATTTCAAAACCTGTTTTGTAGCCTTCTATTTTAACACTTTAAATGCAATTTGTTTTCTTTCAAGAGGAGATTTAGGAGAGCTGCTGACTTCTCTGCTTTATGTCTTTATTAGATAATTATTGTATAATTAAAAGAGATTCATTGTTCTACCTTCAACAGGTAATTCAGCACTAGGAGGGAGACTTCTAAAAACAAACACCCCCTAAAAAAATCAAATTGGGAACTAGCTTCCTATCAGCTTCAACATGTTCATTTTTTTATTTAAACATGAGAAGGACCACTTTTAATTTTAGTTATATGTGTTTTCAAAAAGCTGCACATTTCTAATTTGTTGCGATTGATTTTTTCCATAGGCTTTTGAGCACTCCTAGCAAACTGTTGTGTTCTGTGTCCAAATGGAAAAAGAAAATAATATTTAGTATTAATATTAATAAACAGCTAGTGGGTTTGTGAGAATAGAGATGTAAGTGATCTTCCTGACATTTCATACATTACCACTGTCTGTGACAGGCAAGGAAGAAATTTCAGTTTCTGCAGTTCTGGCTGACTAAAAGATTCAAAACTACCGACTAATTCTGCCATTTGAAATCCACAAATATGTCCAAACATTTGTGGAAAAGTTGCCCTTAGTTTATTCACATTTTCTACTACTGGCAGTTGTTTAATAAATACCGGTCTGAAGTCTCAGTAATACTCAAAAACTTTTATTTAGTTACCTTTTAAAGTTTCTCTCATAAAATGGACAAGTGACCAGTATACTTTTAAAAATCATGTAATGTCATACTTTTATAANAATGTCATACTTTTATAAAAAAAAAATAAATAAAGAAATTAAGGAGGTTGAAATTCAGAGGAAAAGTTGGAATTTAGGCTACTAGGCAACTTAAAAAAAATAAAATAGAAATACTTTAAGTTGTTTTCAGGTTGTGATGAGGGTGAAAGGAATGATGTTTAAGGTTGTTTTAACTCTGAAACGTAAATCTGTAGTCTAGCAAGTAATAAATTATGAAAAAAAGAGAATATAACATTATATGGTATAGGCTGACATGGTAGGTAGAGTACATGAACTCTGTAGCAATATGATGTTTTTAAATTTCTATTTTTCATGCTAGTTACAAAACATCATATTTGCTTTTAAGTTCATTCTTTTTAAAAAACTTCTCTTCTGGGTATTATTTTATTTCTTGCATTTTTTCTGTTGAATTTGGCCTGCTTATCCAGCCTTGTGTACTGATTAAATGTTTTTTTGAAAGTAGCAGTAGTTATTTGTAGATGTCAGTCAAAATACTTAATTAACTCCAAACATCACAGAAGTATCACGAATCTTATTTACAAAACATGTTCAAGAAAGCTTGTAAAAACAGTTCCCTGCACAGCTAAAAGGGAACTGAATGCTCAGGATCGAGGGTGCTTTGGAACCAATTATATTGGAGTAAATATTTGTTTGGGTTTCTGGAGAATTGGGGGTGAGATGCAAAAAAAAAAATTACATAAAATCTTTTTCTTCCTGTAAATTAATGGCTCGCTGTTATACATGAAACTAATGTGCAGTTTGCTTGATTTGGGTTTGTTTGGCTGTATTTTTTTAATAAAGGAAATGAGAATTTTATTTCACAGATGCCAAATGGGAGGTGTGGTGAGGTAGAATGTACATACAAATGAATATGTAAAGCACACAAAAACAAACTTACAAGGGCTTCAAGCAATCATTTGAGCCAACTCCTTGCTCTGCTGCAAAAACAAGTTTCTCTGATGTGTTTCAGCTTCCAGTCTACATGATTATAAAATTTATTCAGATGATCTGTGCTTGACTTCTATCACAGTGCTTCAATCACAATAATTTGGAACTATTTTATCATTTATTGAAGTCACCACAGTTAAAGGGCAATGTTTATTTTCCCTTTCTTCCATGGGTGATCTTTATTCTTCTTTCAGTCACCTTTTTACATTATGAACAAAAGCTATTATTATACACAAAAGAAAATTACACACTTTGTGCACTGACTGTCAGCTTCAGAGAATTGATACATCTTCCAAAAGTTAATATGAAATATGGTGTTTAAAATTAACTGATGTGTCTCAGACAAGCAAGGGAAGTGATTTTGGAGTAGTTTTTACCATATGACTGATGTTTTTCAGATTGACTAATAGGAAATCATAAAAATTGGAGAAGACAATATATATAATTTTCTCTGTCTTGCTACGTAAATATTAAATTTTTAAGTATGCACAAAATCTGTAATTGGAAGTTATTAAGGAGCCATGGCATCCTGTCAGGGAAATGAAGAAAGCTTAAATTAATTGTGCTGTAAAGTCTCAAGATGCCATAAGGTGACAGAGCCCAGGGTGTCCCAGGTGATACCCAGGGTATCTTGTCTGATATGAGCTGTGGGCTCTGAAATGTGGTGGCCAAGGGTGTTCCAGAAGCTGAAAGAGAGATAATATTGAATCAACATTACAAAGGAGAATTGCAATGACCTCTGTAACTGTAGATTGATTAATATTGATAATAACTCAAGATAAAATGAAGTGATAATTGATTTAAATGGGATTTAGCAAGAGGATAATTAATGCCAGTCAGATTTTTTTTCACAGATCACATCTCTGTGTCATGAAAATAAGCATTTTTAATCTTTTGAAGGAATTCCATGTTTCTTTTGTAAAGATAGCAGCACAGACTTTTACGTAGCATCTTCAGTGATACTCTGGAAATCACTATAAAAACAGTGGGTTAGGACAGTTATTAATGATGGATTTCCAGTTTACACAAACTGACTGATAAATTTTCAGGGGTGTTACATATCAATGGAGAACCAGCTTGGAAGAGAGCTTTTTCTACCAACATTTTTCAGAGAGAAGCACTGAATTCAGTTAATCAACACCTTCATTATTTATTGGATAAAAACTTGCCTCTAACATGAAAACAACTGAGCTCAGTATCAGAATACTCCCTTTTTTTAAAGAAAAGGATAAGGTAGACAATATAAAAATCATCTCTGCCTTCAGACTCACAACTCTCAATTGTGGCTGAAAGAATGTTGTTAAATATATCTGAGTTCTTACATGTGATCTCATATAAATACCAACCATGGACAGTGAAACAACCAGGACAATGAAAATCATGTTCTGCAGCTTCCAGGCTGTTTATAATTTGAAAATATGAGTGTGTGTGTTTGTGCAAATGCACACTTGATTTTGTATCTATGTGAGCTTAGGAAAACTGTTCCTATCCATACAATTATTTGCATATACAATTATAGTAGTGAGGCCAGAGATATAAACTGTGGCAGGTGGAGTGCACAGAGAAAGATTTAATATTGAGGAAAAAATGAGCTCATGTTTATGAGATTCAATAGCTTTAGTCCATTAAAATATATTGGGTTGTGAAGTAAATTTTTTCCACTCTGCTGACTAGAATCCACACCTTTGAAATTTCATGTGGATGCTGTATTATTTAGTTTTCTCAGAAATATATATGTAGCATTCATTAGTCTTCCTTACCAGAGTAAATAGCTTTAGAATGCACTTTACTGGATTTGTCAATTTGTTTTCTCAATTTGTGCAGTGCAAACATTTCTTCCTTACAGACTGTGAATGCATTGTTTGAGAAAGTTCAATTTCATTGCATCAAAATTAACTTTTAAAGATCAGAATTTGGAGGATGAAACCTAAAATATAGTGTTATATATATTTTTCTTTGGTTATATTGTGCAGTAATTAAAAGCTACCAGTCTGTATTATAGAATTCTGCTAATGAGTTCTGAAATAAAATATATTATCAGCCTTTCTGTGATTTGATTGCTTAGTGTGGAAAACCAGTGACATATCCCTGAAACCTTATTAACAAAACTCCACATTTTCTTAACAGAATCTAAATGTGTTTTTAGTTTTCTGGTACTTGACACTACATAGAAATTACAATATCCCTGTTCAATGCTGTACTTAGGTTTTGGAACTATCTCAGATAATAATTTTCAGAGCACAAAGAAATACATCATTTAGATGTGTGATGAGTTTTGGATAGGAGCTGTCTTCTACTGTGTGTTTTGTTGAAAATCTTTTCAAAGTTCCTTGGACTAGATCAGATACATATTAAAACAAAATGTTAAACCAACCAGATCCTGGTTAAAAACACATTTTATTCAAGTAGTTGGAGTTCTTTTCCCAAGCCCTAATATTTCATAGCTCTTGAAACCAAGGTGAGTGAACTTTCATGGAAACCAGAAAAAAAAAGTCGTTTGACCATGTGGCTTTCCCTTCTCTAGGTTCTTCTCTTCTCCTTTCCTCACTGCTATTGTTTCCTTGTACAGAAGCAAGGATGCTTTCTTGTGGTTTAAGTAGATAAAAGTTGGAAGAATCCAGTCAGGAAAAGCATATTACAGTACCCTGCTGCTGTAAAAATAAAATCATTTGACATCTTTTGGATCATTTAATTTATCTTGCAGTGGAGCCTGGAGACCTGCATTTGTGCTGCTGACACACTTTAATAAATCTGCTTTGTGATTGTCTTCCTGAAAAATTCAATTTCTACAGATACTTGATATCTTAAGTGCAAATACTGTTATTATACCATTTGCTCAATTCCCATTGAATTCCAGAAGAGGGATTTTATATGAAAAATATGATGGTGCTTTATTGACCTTCATGGTCTGTATGGGGTGGTGGGGGTGACTTTCCATTTCAAAGACTGAAAAACAGGTTTTGTGTGTGGCTTGGAGGGGGTGATTTGTTCATGCATAGTTGCTATTAAGAAGTTTCAGTGTCAGACTGCACGTTTCAGGGCAAGGTAAAGCTTTGTCAGTAAATTCCTCTGGGCTTTTTCCAGGCTGGTGCCAAGAGGGAAGATTTGCTGTAATTTACCCATGTGTCAAGAGAATTCTTCCAAAGAATTACTGATTTTTGGTGTGTTGTGCCATACAAACGTTTCTTCATTTGTGTCTGTTACAACTGAAATTCAGTCTTTGATTTCAGTAATAAAGGCAGAGATTTTGATGGCAAATTTCTCCCCCACTTTAAAAACCTTGACTTTTGCACTGGCTGTACCATGGCTGTTTATATCTGTGTCCCCTCTTACCTGGACAGTGTGGTGTTGGGGTCTGTCCTGCCTGTGTGTGCATTGTTAGAGGTGTGCAGGATGATGCTGTAGGATTCTTGGATCCCTGAAAAGAGCTGATACAGTGTTGGACATTGGGAATACGTGTGGAGGAGCGAGGAATATGAGGCATGTAACATGTTCACTTGTAGGACGAGGATAAATGATCTTCCCTTTTATTTCCTAGAGAAACCTGTGAATTTGTGTCCATAAACAGCAGCTTGGAGACCTCAGCACAGAGGAACAAACCCCTGCAGGGGGAAAGGGTGGCAGGCAGCTGAGCTCTGCACAGCTGATGGATCTGCTTTTGATAAAGCCCGTGAGGGTTTCTGCTGAGCTGATCTGCACGTTGGCCATTGGTGTTTTGGGGAGTGGTGCTAGCAAACATTTCTGCTGGAAGTGCCACACATCCTGACTTCTGTGTAGCTCAGGAAGTGTGGCACGGGAATGCTGATAGTTGGGGGAAATGTGAATTAGAGTAGTTACAAACAGTAGTAAATCAGAGTAGTTACAAGCTGGAGTATATCCGTATTACACCTGACTGTGGGCCTAACTGGGTGCTGCAATGCACACACAGATTTTGCACACACAGATTTTGCACACACAGATTTTGCACACACAGATTTTGCACACAGATTTTGCACACACAGATTTAGCTCTGTGGGTGGTGTGCACTGAGGTTTTGTTTTCCAGAAGAGGGCTGGAGTTCTGGGGTAGTTTGAGCCATTTGGTTCCTTCAGTGAGAGCCACAGCTCCTGCAGGTGTGTGCTGTGCTGTGTGTTTAACCCCAGGAATTCACTCTCATGGTTTGCTTTACCAGGTGAGCCTTAATTCACTTTTTACTGGGAAGTGTGTTGTGGAAGCTTTATCTCCCAGTTTTTTCTCTTTGTGCTGTTGTGTTTGGAGACCAGTGAGCAAAATGATGCTGTTCCAACCTCCCTGTGACAGACCTGTTTGGGATACTTAGGAGATCCTGAAATATAACTCTCCAAAAAATAGAGTGAGTGTACATATCTGTCCCCTTCAGAGTGATAAGTAACATCTTTCCTTTTTCTCCTGTGGGGTATGGAGAAGCAAGACTGTAATCTCACTGGCATGAATTATTTAATATCTATTTGGAGGGTTTGAATGATGAGTCCCAAAAATGAGTAGCACTGCAGAACCTGATCATCACAAAGTTAGGCTACACCAAAATGGGTTCACAGTCTTTCTGATTCTACATATTACAGAATGAGAATGCCTTCAGGCATTTAAAATGCTTTACAAGCCTCAGCTTGGAGTACAAAATATCAACCTTTTGAAAATAAGGCTTTGTTGTCAAATCCTTTTACCCACTTAAGCAGTGCTTTTATATTAGCAACAAACCACGGCACAAAACATTTGGGAAGTCATGCAGTTCTTATCAAGTCCCAGATTATGCTTTATACTAAACCAAATTAATTTGCATTTTATTAAATGTAGGTTTCACAGTATCTCAGTATCTATGTGACAAGTAAGAGTGACCAGTATTCCTGCTACTGAATAACAGCAAGAAAAATCTTGAGCACCGTTAAGTCTGGGAGAGTTCTGCTTTTTACTTTATCAAAAAACAGATTGACTGCATCCTTCAGTTACAAACGTAACCACTGCATGCTCAAAAAACATTTATTTTCAAAACTAGATCAAAAAGCGTAAGCTCTAAAGGAAAAAAGCATGTGAAGTTTTGAGTGGTGGGTGGAGACAGGTTCCTTCTCAATATGGTATTTTCTGGGTTGTCCATCATAATGGAATACAATTTTAAGGCGTTTTCTGCAATTTGCCATCACTAATTGTAACTCACTGAATAGTGAGGCTGAGCCTGTGGTCATGGAAATTCAATCTTTAGTCACTTTAGCCAGAGCTTTGGAGAGTTTGCCTTTTCCTGTGCTGATGGAAAAGTATGGTAGAAATTCTAATGCAGTATTTTCTGGGATAAGTGAAGACTTTGGAGAAACCTAAATGTGTGTGCAACAGTTCCTCAGTTATTTTTTTTAAACTTTATAACTCTATATTTTTCAGCTACTTGGAACTACTGATGGCATTCCCATTGCAGTCTTGCCACTTATATAATTCATGCTATGTAATTTTAGCTTTAAATATTTGATTGCTCTGAAATTCTCTTATCAAATGGGAACATACTTGCTTGATTTTTACCTTCCTTATAAAAGCCATTAAAATTCCTAGCAGTTTGTACTGAATGTTGGCAACAGGTACATCTGACTCAATGAGGCATGGGACTTCAATTTGGTTGCAGGAAGGATAAATGTAATTCAGAATCACGTAACAAGCATCAGGAATCAGAGAAGGACTGTCAGTAGATAAAGTTAAATGTAGAAAAAGTGCAGGATAGAAAATCAAGTTTGCACTATATAATTTTTTTACTGCCTTGCTTTTGTATTTCCTACCAGTTTGATGTAAATTTTGCATCTAAAATGTGACTTAGTCCTGTGAGGCACCATTTATTATAAAGACTTGCGCTGATGATCATGGTTTGTTGCTTTTATTTTAAATAAGACAAATATTTAAAAGTATGCAAATACTGCTTAACAGAAACCAAAGCCTTGAACAAGAATTACAGGATTAAGTTTGTCTCATTCTTTCTAGCTGTAAACTAAATAAAAAATACCTCCAGTTTGCAAAGTAGTACAACATATAACAATTTATGTAAATATTTTGTTCCAAGCATAGATATTTTTCCACGCTTTGTTTTATAACCGCTGGTATTGTAATTTCCCATTTTTTTAGGCAGTCACCATTGAAATGCAGAAATTGCTTCACATGATTTTGAAAGTTAGAACTGTAGGTTTATTTCTAGCAGCTTGTGTTCCTTAGGTAAGCTGGCTGTTCCTTGGTTCTCTAGAAGCCTGAATACAATATCAGAACTGGGTTTTAGCTAATCTTGCTTTGACCTGACCTTTTGAAAATATTCTTTGTCACCATTTTCCGTTTCTTTTTCCCCTCTGGGTGAAAAAGGCCTCCTTTGTCATGCAGAGCACCTGCAGGCTTTTTGAAGGAACAGTTATTTTAAAGCCATGAGGTTTATCTAAAAGGAAGTGTTTTTTTCTGTGGAAATGCAGTTCTACCTTCCTGCACAGCCTAGAAAAGTTTACTCCTGGAATTTCCAGGTGTGGTGCTTCCTTCTATGAAAACACAGAGTGCTTTGGTGGTGGGGGGATTTTAAACGTGATGGTGATCCCTGGGGTTGTGGGGGTCTGTTGGAGAATCACCTGCACTGCCCCTGAGTCTCAGAGGGATTCAGATGATGCTGAATTCTTTGTCTCCAATGACTTTCAATAAACCTAAGTCTTGAGGGAGTTGTTTTTCCCTGGTGACCAGTTCCTCCCTATGGAATATGTGCGTGTGCAAGGAACATCTCTCACTTTACTGTGGTAGTCCTGAAGAACCCAAACTAGGGGCAGTTTCTGAGCTTTAAATTTCTCTGTTCTGTGACTGATTTTGCAGTGCTACAGAATTTCACCAGAGCCTTCATGTTGCCCTTAAAGGTCATTAAATAATACTAAGATTTTAGATATTTTTGTAAGGCTTCATACAGGTTTAAATGAAAATATGTGTAAGTGGGAAGGAAAAATTGCTAAGCAAGTAAGGAACCAACATTTTATTCATTTTTAAATAATTATTTCAGTCTTAATATAACATTAATTAAATCCAGCAAGGTTAGTCACTCTACCTCATAAGAATCCTTGGTGTAGTTTTAATCAGGTAATCCAATGATCACATTGTAGAAATAGGCAAATACATCACTTTAGTGGTGTGTAACATTCAGGCTATTTAAACCACAACTACTCTCCTTCTATAGCATATTAATTATCACCAGCACATTCAGATTTTCTTTTCTTACACAGAGAAAGAAAGAGTGAATATAATTTAGAATTTTTTTTTATGCACATACTTGAATCATGTCAGTTTAATAAGGCTCAAAACTGGGGCAATGCTGTGCATTTAGTTTTCATGTAGTTGTTTTGCTCTGTGATGTTGGGCAAGACAGAAATGTTAGGTACCTTTCTTGCCTTTAGCTGGTTTGAAAAGCACTTTGAGGTCTATAGGGCAGAATGCCATATTAAATCTCCCTAATAATTTCATGAAGAGTTGATTTGCATTAATAGCAATCAATCAATAGAGACAGAGCAGAACAGGATGTTTATAGCCAAAGCTGATAGTCAGCTGGGAGAAAACAGAGAAGTGTGCTTGCCATAGAATTAATGCAATTCCTAGGAAATCCATGATTTTTTTTTTCATAGCCCTTGGCAGTCATCTAATAATATTTTTTAACCATCACCTCTGCCTCTAAGGATCTGTTTGCCAGAGTGTGGCAGGTGTTTACAGATGAGAGTTGCAGAGCTGTGATTCCTTTGCTGTGCAGCTTCTCTGGCCTTTACTGCCTGCTGTTGTTGATTTACATCAACAAAGTAAGAAAGATGCTCATGTCCTGCTTTCTGCATTTTTACAAGGTTTTTGATGAATTAAACAAATTCTGTAGCTCTTTCTTAAGACAATTTTACTTCCTCTAGATGGTCTCTTACACCTCAGGTCCTTAATTGCACTGGTCCCTGACACAGGTGATGATTCAGCTCAGAAATAGAGATTGATTATTCATGAAGAATAAACTTCCTTGTTGTGGTTCTGAAGCTGGGATCACTGACATACTGTAAAAATAACTGTTCATTCTTTACTTGCCCTGTTGAAAGTTCTTAAATGTTTTAATCCATTTTCAAAAGGTGGTAATGCTTTAAGTGAAGCTGGAGCCAAGTAAAGAAAAGTAGTAACCAGAACTAACTAATAAGATCTGCAATGAAGTCCCACTTGATTATACTTTAGATGTGTCAGAGCTATTTTAGGACATTACCTCAAATTCAATGTATTTAATTTGCCATATGGTACTCTTCATTTTCTCAAATCTGTAACATAAACCTGTAAGACGATGCTAAACACAAAATGAGCTCCAGAGGAATGAAATGATTCAGTTAGGAGTAGCATGTGAATCCTTGCACTGACACAAGGCACTCCTTGATTCCTGCCTCACCAGTGCCTTGGTTTGCCTCCAGTCTGACACCCTGGAGCCCAGCCTGAGCAGCTGAGTGCTCTGGATACAGCCAGATCTGGTTTTCCTGTGAGCCTAACCAGCTGAAGAAATACAGTTTGGCTACCCTGCAAATGGGAGATATTTGTGTGTTGCTAGTAGTTTATTCTAGATATGTTTTTAAAGATTTTTGGAATTAATTTTATTAATTGCAGAACATTTAATCCATTAGTCCAGGGAAACATTTCATTTGTTTAATGAATGTGAAACACACTATATGAACTTTGCAGTTGTTACCAAGGAGTTGAAGAATGCTGGGGGTGTAGAGTCCTCATAACAATAAAAACAGATTGGAAGAGCACAGTATCTTGCATGTAAAGCATTTTCCTATATTCGTGCTGGGTTAAATATTTATTGTTGGGCTTGTGTGTCAGAACAGTGCAAGTGGGATAAAGCAGTTAAACTCTTAAAATGCTGAACTATTGAATTGAACATTGCTATCGTAAAAGTATTAATCCTACACTGTCAAGGATGGTGATAAAAACCCAAAACCACCATATTTTATAGTCCTCTTAACCAGAGCTGTAAACATTTCATATGTGAACTTCCAGGCGTGAGAAAAAATAAATTTCATTGTTGCTGTAGGAAGACATCTCTTCAGCTCTTGGTAAGCTGGTAGAAATGGGGGTGAGTGGATATTCAGAATTAACTGTCAGAAGCTGTTATTCACAATTTCACATCATTCAGTGAGCCCTTAAACATTAAAGGAAGAGCAGACTACTCATCCTTTATGAAACTTGACCAGCTGTGATGGGCAGGATGGAGTGAGGAGAGTCTGGTCTATGCTGCAGTGCAGAACACAGGGTGATCCTTAAATGCCTTCTAATTCCTGCAAGGAGCAGTGGTTCTTGTGCACAGATATATGCATAAAATCATAAATATGGCTTTTTGCCTGGGTGTTTGCTCTGCAATGGGTTTGAGTGGGAGACATTGTAGGAGATACAAGCGTGGTTATTAAAAACACCTTTTCCAATTAATTTGTTTGGGTTTCTGCCATTCCTGTTAGAACTTTTTGGACAGACCTTGAACATCTGTGAATGTATGTAAGAACGGCAGGAGCAGAAATGCTTAACAGATAATAATAAAATAAAATAAAAAAAGTGATACAACCACCTTTCAAAATTACTTATGAAATGGGAGCTATTTCTTGAAGGTATTTTAAAATAATTTTCTGTGAGACGCTGTAGCCTTTATTTAAACTATGTAATATGCAATTGCATTCTTCATAGCACTGAAATGAAACTGTGAAGCAATAATTATGCTAATTTTGAAATGGGAAAATACCAAGAATTGTCTCTGTCTAACATTTTCCTGATAACCTCGGAGACTTTAATATACAGAATTTGCTGTATTTTTGTGTTAAAGTAGAACCAATCTTAGGCTATTCTTCCAGAAAGCCTGTAATTTTGTAGGTAGAGGTGAGGAAGTTATGTTACACTATATAAACTGTTAGCTAAAAGCAAATAATCTCCAGTACTTCAACTTCCTAATATTCTTGAAAAGAAACCTAAGTAGCTTATTTTCTGTAATAGATGTTGCAAGCCATTACGCCTACTGTTTATTAAGTGTTTAATTACCTGATAGATTTAAAAGCTACACAAATATGTAGCACTCAGTCTGGGCTTGATTTACAGTTTCCATATTTATTACAGTTCTGCTGCTAAGATTTCACCATTAAATACTTACATGAAAGAAATGCAGAGATTTCACTGACTAGGATTGTTTTAAGAAACCTACACAGGAAATGTGCATTACTGATGCAGAAAATGTGTATTATGTACCTTCAGCCATTCAACTCTGTTTTTCTCTTAAGCCCTACTTTGCAATTGTGGGAAATTCTTTACATTGCCAGCATTTCAGAGACATATCATATATTGAATATGATAATCTCATTCAGCTTTTTGTTGTGGCAGAGCATGCTGTTAACTGAATAAAAAGCTGATTCCTTAGGAGCCATTAAAGATCTCAAAATCTTCCAAAAGGCTCCATGATGCCTTCTGATTTGGCCAGCCTGAGAAATCCCACGTGCCTTAATTCTTGCCTTGCCTCTCCTGCCATGTCAGTTAGATAAGAATTTCCTTGTCCTCTGAAAGACTCAGCCATGCTGCAGCAAAACCTCTCTCTCTGCCACATTGAAGATGCTCCAACCCAAAGAATGCTGTTTAAATGAGATACTGCTACAAATCTTCAAGAGTCTCACTGTAAAAATTAAATAAAGCTTTGATTTGTGTTGGTTTTTTTTCAGAGCCAGAGCTTCAACTGTGTGGAAAAGGCTCCATGTCCAGGATCCAATGTGAGTTCTGTGCAGATACAGGGAGATGCAGATTATTTCATCAACCACCTCGGAGTACCTGCCACGCAGTTTTCCTATGAGGACATCAAAGCATCAGAGGTAGCTATGACTGAAAATGAACAAACTGAAAATAGCAGGAAGATAGAATTATGTTTTCAAGGTTATGTCTTGTTGTAGTGGAAATTTATTTCCGTTAAATGCATTTTTTTAGGTCTTTAGAGGATTACCACAGAGCTTCAAAGTGACTGGTTTTGTAGGGATATGGTATTCAAAGAAATAGATACACATTGAAAGATGTTATATTAAAAATATTAATATTGCTGATAGTTTTATAAGCCACCCAACTTTTCAGACTGTTGTCACCACAGAGGAAACAGGTCTTGATGTGTATTTTTTTTACTGCACAGCAGGATGTGACAATCTTCAAAATGAACTCTATATCCATTTCCATACCATGAGAAAAATAAGATTCTCTAGGATAAACATGGGTGTTAAAGACCTGTATGCTTGATTGGAGTCTTCCAGACACCAGGTTATTTTTCAGTCCATCATCCTCTGCAAGGCAGGTGGAAGGAAGAGACATTTCATGCTGTTTGGAGTTCAGGTTGGAAGGAATTGGACACAAATAAATTGTTAGGAGGGTTTGTCCTTCCTCCACCTTCACCACTGCAGGTTATTTGCAGCTGGGCACCACCCTCAGTTGGTGAGCTGAGGATCAGGAAGCCTGGCTTAGGTATTTCAGGACACAGTAGGCAGGAGAAGAGGTGTTGTTTTCATGCAAATGTAATGATGCACTGACTTCATATTCTCCTCATTTCTTTCTTCTCTTCACTGTGCTCATGTCCCATGTGCACATCTTTCCAAGCTGAGGCTGGGTTGAGCTGGAATGTTTCCTGGCACTGCATGCTCAAATGCTTCTCTTTACTTAGGCAAAACAAAGCAGGGATGTGCCAAATAGGGAGCGTTGCTGATGTGTTGTTGTGTAGATGAAAACAGATTAAGTCAAGAATTTAGATAAATAAGGAGACTTCTGTTTCTAAACATCATGGCACCTCTCAGGCAAAGTTTTCTATTTCAGGCTAAACACAAGGTAAAGGCTGTAAGGAAAATCTGAAGGCAGGAGATGTGTGAGTGCAGTATTTATAGAAGGCTTGTGGGACAGAGGAAATTTTTGTTGTCACTTAGCAGCTGTTCCACATTGTTTTCATTCAAGATCTGTGTATGTACAATCTATAGAGCATGAGAAAGAATCTGCAAAGTTCAGTATATCAAAATAGCATTTCCCTGCAACATTTACAATATGAACACTGAAGGTTCCCTTGGCTATTGTCTACTTTAATCCAAAGTTATTCTTCATGTTCAGTTAACCTTGTAAATGTGCATTTTTGTCTCTCAGAGTAACTCATCAATGTAATTAAAATCAGAAGAGACAATATTTCTATATTTGCTTAAACATGACACTCTAAATTTGGTTCTTTGTTAAAAAATCAGCTTTTGTCCTTTTTGAAAAATCATTTCCTAGAAATAAACTTGGTAAGTGTAATCTGCAGTCTTGAAGCAGACGTACTGCACTTCTCAGACTGTAGGAGACCTTGACCCCATGAGATATGTTTTATGTGAGAAAGAAATCTGCTTGGAAAAATGTGCAAATTTCTCTTGGCAAGAGGATGGAGTTTTTCCCTAAAAGTGAAATTACACAGAATGATTATTTGGATTATTTGCTGTATCTTTGTTATTTATTGTACAGGTTGTTAACAGTCCTCCAGAAGATAAGCTCATTGTCTCTCCCATGTCCTATCAAACAAGCAATCTGTTTATCCTTTACTGTTTATTGTCATTGTTTATTGTGGATTCTATTTATTGACAGATATTACAAGGCAGACAAATTCTTCTGTGTTGACAGCCACATTAATAAACATAGTAGGAATTTCTGTTAGGCAGGTTAGGGGCTGATAAAAATCTGTTCATTTTCAAGGAGGGATTTTTGCTTGTTTGTTTCCATCCAGCTTTTTTAACTTTGCCTCAGCTTTGTCAGCTTCATTGCAAAACAAGATTTGGGCAAACAGGTTCAGGAATGGACTGGTTTGATGTGCTTTTGCAGGCTATCATTTTGCCAGGTTGGTTCCATCTTCTCTCTCTTTCACTGCTGTGACCTGCTCAGGAATCACTCTTCCTTTGGAACATACATCACTTGTTTGTTTTACCCACCTGTCAGCCAGCGTGCAGTGTCAGGTAAAACTGATGCTGTTCCACAGCTGAAAAAAACTGGTTTAGAATTAGAAAGCCCAAGACCTGTGCTTGTATTCTTCCTCCAGGTCAGCTTTAGAAATGCATTTCTTACACAGTCGGAGCGATGCCAGTCCGCAGAGAGGAGGTTATAAAAGCCTTTCATTGACAGCAACCTGAGGAGTAAATACGAGGGAATAAAAGCTGTAAGAGGAAACATTCAGGCCAGAAGAGTAAGTAAAACTGTCTGGCTTGGAATTACGTAATACAGTGAGCCACAGCCTCGGGGAGGTTAAATCTGCCTGGCAAGAGCCCCTGGTCGGGTCTGTGAGCCAGTAAAGAGCTTCCTGAGAATTCAGCCTCTGCTGAAAAAGTGAGCTGGGTGAAATGCAGCTCATTTATTCAGCAGCAGAAAATATGCAGCATTTTAGTCTCTGAGTAAGTAAACTTGGAAGATTTTTCTCAAGTGGAAAAGAACATAATATTGCCCCAATTTCCAAGGATTCTCTTGCAGTTGCTGAAGAAAACCACCTTCTCTTCCTTAGCTCTGGTGCACTGGCTTTTCCTCCACATGAGGATCAAATCCTGGTTTGTAATGTGTTAGGCTGCAAACTGGTCAGATTTGCCTAATATTGCTGATTATTTTGCTTTCAGGAGGACTTAGGCTATTCAAGATAATGATTAGTGTGCATCCAAGTGACTTTGTAGAATCTCCAGAGAGAAACCTAAATGTTGACTTCAACACTTTTTCTGCTACTGAAAGCCATGATTAGTCTTACTAGTCCTCACCCCAGCAGAGAATAGTGTTAGAAACATATCCAGATAGCTTTACAGCAACAAGGAAAAGTGACATAAATTAAGAGAGCTGTTAAATCAAATACTTGTCCTAGCCACTGTCTGTACTGCATAAAAGCTGGATATCAATCAAATAACTTAATTGTATGAACATTGGTACATCAGAAATGACCTGGAACAGGTGAGTGAATTCTGATTTTTTTCCCATGTGTGGACTATTCCTGTGCTCTTTAAAGTGTTAGTCCTGTTTGTCTAACTGTACTTTCAAACCCAGAAATGGTGTAACAGGTACAACACATACATGTCCTCCACAGTGATAGAAAATACATGCATGTAACAGATGAAAGAGTCTGTTCACCACAACCAGGCTTGGTATCTTAGATATAAATTCCTCACCTGTGGTGTTTTAACTCTGTAGACAAAATTATGTTGTTTACATGACTGAAGCTCAGCTCTTGGTTGCCTGACTGTAAATTTGGAATAATTCAGAACACTGAATATAATGGTGTTTGACCTCAGGGATGTGCACTCAGTTTCTCTTTGGATTCATGACAGTTCTAATTTTTGAATGAACATGCATGGATTGTGTGCCTGTGTAATAGGAAATACTGCCCTGTCACTTATAGGTCACTTTGTTCCTCATACTTCTCTCCCTTACTTCCTTAAGATTTGCATTGCTTTTCTTTTTGTATGAGCATCATCTCTGTAATTTTATGTGTTTAATTTTCCTCTTGATGAAACAAGATGATGGACATCTTAAAGTGTAGTTTGCTCTGCTAGACTCAACATTGGCCTTTTCTCTTTCACAAAAGGGGACAGGGAAAAGTGGTTTTTAAAAGATCTGTGTTTGGGTAGCAGTGGGCTTCTTCCCTGAAGGGAAAAGGTCCAACCCCCTAGTTACAAGTTAATTTATTTTGATTATTTCTTTCATAGCACAGTTTATAGCATAGCTACTGAAGTCCTAGAGCATAAGTAATCACAGAGACTGAAAAAAAGAGCCTTGCTGTGGCTGCCTAATGTTTGGGTAGTGGAGAAAATATGAACTGGGTTTTCCATGGTTTCAGTCTGAGATTTGATTTTTTTTTTTCTTCAGCATTGTTATTCAATCATTGAATTGTTCAGCATTTTGAGCTCTATCACTTACAAACTTCAGCTGGTACAGGTGTAGTTTGAGCTTTTTTCAAGATAGAAATTAATTCACTGTTGCCATCCATTTCTGTGTCATTACAGTCAACAGTTTCATGAGGAATCAATTTTTCAAAATTACAGTTGGATGATTTCCCACGTTATCTGCATTTTATTCATCCTTCTCAGTGCATCCTGTTGCAGAAGGATTCCTATCTGATAACACAGAATCTTAAATCCCCCCTGTGATAACATGGCAGGTTACATCAACATTAGTATTATCACTTTGTTTGGGTAAAAAGCCTGCTGCCTATGCACATTACTTGAAAAAACCCCCAACTAATTCCTTTTTTTTTTGTTATTTATTGTTGGACACATAATCACCATGAAACATTTCATGGTAGATGTCCACATTTGGGTATGCAGGACTCACAGAACATTTACTTTTACACCTAGATCATAAAAATTGTTTTCCGTATCTTCACTCAAACTTCAGTACAGGCAAGAAGTATAAAAATTACCTGTCACATTATTCACAGGCTACACCAAGGTAGAGTAATACCATGGACCACTAAGCTAATTTAGAAGAAAAATGAAAAGAGGTTTCCTTATAGAAGGCATTTGTATGTAATATATGTAGAAGAGTTTAGAATTTTGACAGTTTGAGATTGTATCCTCTTTAGAGAGAATGCATAATGATTTTTATTTCTGTTGAAATATGCATAACTTTCTGAAGGTAACTTTCAGCTTTCATTAGGGCCCTTAAAAGTGATTTTCACCCACACTGGTGTAAAAGAGAGGGCACTAAATCTTAACTTTTCCATGAATTTGGCTTCTCAGTTGTTTTTACCACCAGCTTCTGCATCCTCCCTCCCACCCTGTCCTGCCCTCTTTTCTTCCTTTTTGTCACTCTTTGGGGAAACCTTCCACGGTGTCTTGATTCCAGTATTTACATGCTTAGACTGACACATCAAGCACTTCTCTCAAAAGAACTCAAAAGCTTTCCGAGATTTCTTTGTTATGAGGAAAGGAACAGAGTAGCCGTCCTCGATGGAGAGAACTTAGGGTCTAGTTTACAAAACAATAACTCTCGTGTTACAAGCTGCTTTTGTCTCTTTGATGTGCTTGTGTTGGTGTAGAGGGAGGGCTTAGGCAGCCTAGAGTGCTCTTCAGTGCATCTCTCTTGTATCTGTTCTAAAGAGAGCAGGAAACTGATGTTTGAACCCCAAACACATTTTGGTTTTGAATGCATCTATCTATATAATCACGTGGCTTTGTGGAAGGAAGCATAGTTTCATCTCCACAAATACAACCTGGTACCTGTGTGTGTGCTCTTTAAAAGCAAACCTGAGTAGTCTGACCTGTGGTATTTTTTTGAGAGCTGGTTTTGTATGAGTAATGTAATCACTGCTCAAACAGTTCCAGGGCTCAAAGTCAATCCACTTTTATGTGCTGAAGTTCTAGAGCTCTCAGTTATCTCACCATCTTGAATCACACCATTAATCTCATTGTTGCTCCATGTCCAGGTGATTTTCTCCTTTACTTCTGGTGTGTCCTCCAGTTCCTTCCCAGCCAGAAAAAAGTTAATATGGCCATGTACACAGTCTTGAGATTTCTGACTGGATTATCTACAGCTGACCAGGTCCTTCTGGTAAATGTTTTGTTGTTTATCTTACATTATTATTTATGTCCTCCTTGATTAAGTGTCAGCCAGTACCAATTAATTTATCAGAGCCAAGTAAATATATCAAGAAATTCCATCAGAAGCATCACAGCATCATTTTCCTGGAGGGATCAAGGTAGACCACATGCAAACACACAATGTTCTTAATTCAGCCTTAGCTGCTCGACAGAGAGCTTTGGCATTTGTGTGAATGTCCGTGGAAAAGATTTAGCCCTGGTTGTCTGAGTCTGTAATTCCAGGGAGATTCTCACCCCAAACAGAAGCCACGTTTCTCCTCTTGCATCTAGACTAGGAGGGAGTTTGCCTAATAGCAGTGTGTTGCTGTGACAATCTGCAATTTGGTAGCTTTTCCATCTGGAAATACAGCTCTGCATGGCTCCCCTCATTCCCTGTTTTATTTCTCTTTTCTCCCTGGTACATGTTAAATTTTTTAAGGAAATGCCACAACTGGTCGTTGCCCATGGGGAGTTACTGGAGATGCTTCATGCCTGCATGAAAGAATCAAAGTACCAGTGTGCTTAGTATACCAGAAAGTCTTTGTAAAAGAGCAAATGTTTATCAGCCTCCAGATGGTTGCTTGGGAACCCAGGATTCCCTTTCCTGAGCTGCCTCTGGAGAGTTTGATGCTGTTGCACTTGCTGCTGAGTTTATTAACTGTGTGGCAGAACTTCATGGGCAGCAAGGTGCGTCGAGGTGAAGAGAGAGGTTTTGTTTGTGTTTGTGGACAAGCAGTGAGCTGTGGCAGCAAGGCAGTGTTCCTGGAGTCCCCAGCAGGTTGCCTTGGGGCTACCTGTGGCTCCAAAGCACAGCTGCCTTCCTGACTCAGGGGTTAAGCTGGCTTTATAATAGCTGGGCTGTTCTTTATTAAGACTGATTTTTTCCTGGCCAATATGTTTTTTCTGTCTCTAGCATAAATTAATGTTTTCTAATTTCTCAGTTCAGTCAGAGGTTAGTGTAGTACTCACCAATAATTCATTAATTCATTAGTCCATCTGTTCATTTGGACGCTAATTGAGTTGAATTTGGTAGTGAGAGCATGGTGAAATTGTTAAGGTTAATGACTCGGTGTTTTACAAGACAAAATGCATTTGATGTTCAATTGATTGCTTGAGTTGTTTTATTGAATAATATGAATATTTAGGTACTTAATTTCATGGAAGAGCATCTTTGTTATTGCACTGATGCTAGTGAAACTGATGACATCCTCATCAGTTTGGATACATTACTCTGCTCCAAAAAATTCTGTCTGGCCTCACAAATCCTAGTGCTTTGATATCCCAAACATCACACAGTGCATCCAGAAGGGGAAAATTCTTTATGTAAACTTGCCTTATGGTATCAAAATCACACATCTTCTTTAGCATTCATTCACACTGCATGAGTACATCTTGTTTCTGTGAGCTCTGTCCTTGCAGATTCTCTCAGAGGCTCCTCAGTGTCTTGGAACTGACTGAGGATTGTTGGAAGTCAATGGAAGAAAGACAGCCTGGGAGTTAACAGGATCAGTGGGATATGACAAAATATGAAAAATTTCTCTAGACACCAATTAATTGCTTCTGTTTGAAGCATCTAGTTCCTGAAGATACATGTTATCTGTGGACAGATGTCTCTCTGTTCTCCCTGGAGAATTAAATGGCCTTTTGCATTCGTGGTAATGTTTTACCACTGTCTGAGTGACTGAATTCAACTGACCAACTCAAAATCTTGTGGCAGAATATCTGGAATAAGTATCAGAACTTGTTTTGTGTCAGTAGGTAGAAGTAGTGTGACAGTTCAGTCCTTTAATTCTTGGGGGGGAAATTCAGGATCATTGGACAATCAAACAACTGTGTTTTGGGTCAATGGTGATAAAATTTGCAATATTTGGTCTGTCTTATCCTGTCCGTTAAAAAAATGGTTAATAAGGCTTTTGATAAATAAATATTGTTGTGAAGACATTATTATTCTTAGCAAAAGGCAATTTTCATTCTTACTGCAACATGATGAGCCTCCCACCTACACAACATCTGTCCAGTGTCTAACATTAGATCTCTTCATCCAGTACAATAATTTTTTTTCTGGAGCATTAAAAATAAAAGTGTGAAATAGGAAGCATTGACTCAGGAAATGAAAGCATTGATAATATTTGATTGTGAAATGACATTGTCAATGGGATTCCAGCAGGACATTGTTTGGGTGATCTTCCTGGAACTTCGTTTCTGCATAATTTGAGTGCTCACAATGGATCATAAAATGTTACAAAATGTTCTTGCACCCTTCACACAACACATCCAAGAAAAGCTGTTCTCTCTTAGATGTACTGAATCGTACTGAGCCTATTTCAAAGTTCTGAAACTTTGGGAAGAGCCTCTGTCAGGTTCCAGGTTTCTGACTTGGGCCAATCCTACCTAAACTGCTGATTCTGCTTTCAGTGTAAAAAGCACCAAGGGAAAACTGCAGAGGAATAAAGCCAGGCAAATATCCTGACATCCTGAAAGTTTCTTTCTTTGTGCTGCAGTCTGTGAATTTATAGCTTTACAGTGATTATTTCAATTCACTTACTAACATAAGGAAGAAAACATTAAGTTAAAAGAAATGAGAGGAATGTGCTTATATTCTTTTCCTTATGACTGTTGGCTGGGGTTTTTCTGGCTGCAGTTGAATTGAATGATAAAATAACTTGTGCAGCAGTGACTCCAATTCTGCCTCTCCTGTGTTCTGTGCAGTCTGGCTTGGCAGGCCTTGCTCATTTTGTCCAGCATTGGGTAGCATTGCAAGGTCACTGCACATCTTGACCAGAATATTCTAACAGAAACTAGATCTGCTTTTGTTTCTTTTTTAAAAGTTCTTCAGTAAACTGGAATGGTGAAAATACAGAAGAAAATACTCTTGTCAGCAACTCCTTCTAACAAGCCCATTTTCCAGAGTAGGGGCATTCTCACTTTGAAGACACATGTTAGGCTGTGGCAATTGCAGAGCTTTGCTTTATAAAAATAATTTTAAAGCACCTATTTTATGTCTTTTGCATCAGTGAAGCAAACTTTTACATAATTTGGTAATCCTTTGTGGATTTGGGAGGTGATATTTAATTAGATATCTAGAGCATTTACTAGGAAGGGTGAGATGGAGAGGCAGGAAATCTCTTCTGCAGTATATTTGCAGCCCTGTGGGCCTTTATTGGTGAGAAATCCTATATGCCTATTATTATTTCATCAATTCAATTTGAACCACATTTTTTTGCCTTCAATCTGTTCTATTCTACATAATCTATTTTTTCAGTAAATCTGCTTCATTCTGCAGTACCCTCCCAAGGTAAAAAGTAATCCAGATAGCTGATGATAAGCCATATTTTAGTCTATGAGATACCTTTTCCATTACTCTCCTTTTGATCCTTCTTACAGTCAAACCTCTGTCGCAACCACCCTGCCAGGCAGTAAAAAAAAGAGGAAGAGATGGCCTTTTAGCCTAGGTGAGGTGAAACAACTCTTTCACAAAGAAATGCAATTGTATATTTTCTACCAGGACACTGTATGGCAATTGCTTGACTTAGGGAAAATGGAAGAAGGAATTAGTGAGAGCCTGCAGTGCAGATTTCAGAGGTGTTTTTGTTCGTCTCGCTGCTCTCTCTTTATCTTTTCTCCTGACAGGGCTTTCTCCATCACTCTGTGACAATTTTTTGGCGCTGCTGTTGAATACAGATGCAGACAAGTCCTGATGCAGTTGTGAAGGCTCTGGGTTGCTGGGTGATGGTTTGGGGCACTGCACAGCTTCAGAGTGTGCCTGCTGTGCCTTCAGCCTGGCAGCTGAGCCTGTGCCCAGGCTGATTCTGCAGATGTGCAGAGTCTGCTTGGTGTGTCAGTGGCCAGACACTGCACATTCGTGTCTATCCCTCAGTTATCTGCAATTCTGCTTTTTGTGCTGTTGTGCCACAAAAAGAAAGAGTGCAACAGGTTAATAGCTCGTGGAACACACATGGCATGTGTTTATATTGGACAGGTAACAGAGCGGAGGGTCGGTCCTGTGCAGCAAAAGCAAACCCTAAATTCTCACCTTGTAGGCATTATTCTTTGGTCTGTATGAAGGAAATAAACATTTTTCTCTTGGCTTCTGTCCTTCTTTAGTGTATTTGCCTTGCAGGCTTTAGCAGTGTAAGATTAGCACATTTATGCCTCTTGCCTATCTGTACAAATTTCAGAAGGATTTCTGCTCTCAGTTGCTTCCTCTCTGTACCTTCCTGGGGCCTTCTTTTGTCTCCTGTGCAATATAAAATTGGTGCCATGAATATTGTGAAGTGCTGAAGAGCAGTGCTGGCCTGAGTATGGACAATTCTGACAAATGTTAACAAGGGTGAAGTCAAACTGGATAAAGAACTTTAGTCTAGAGATTGTTTTTCCATATTGAGCATCTTTATTGCTTAATGGGGAAACCTCCACTGCCTGTTACTTTCAAAACAAACAAACAAAAAAGCCTCCCCTCACTCCCCCTCCTCCTTTCCCTGCCCCCTAAAAAATATTTAATTCTGGAGATATTTGTGTATTATTCACCAGGTTAAGAACCAGAAGGAGGTCTTCTTGTAAAAGCTGGGGAATATTCAGCAGACTAGAAAAATCTGTTTGGGTATGGAATTAGAGCATATTAAGGAATTATTACTTACATAATTTGAGTACATAAATTCACAATTTCTCTAACTGGTAATTTTACTGTTTCTCAAGTAATAGTCAAGAAAACAGAATCTCTTGTGGATTCATCATTTTCATGGCCTAATAAAAATTTCACATGCATTTACAAAAATATTTCCAGTTCTAAGACAATATGTGGCAAACTTTGATATTTTTTTAAACTTTTTTTATTTAAAATAGCAAAGTAGATCTCTAAAGCATGTCTTGGTATTTATTGTTTTGCATTAAATCACCAGAAGTGCTGTGGGATTTTATTAGTGATTGAAAATGCATTGGTTGAAAGTTGGCATATAAATTGAAGGTATGTTATAAGACAGTACACAGGGGATGGCAAATTTAGTACCTTTAGAAGGTGAAATATTTTGTTCACTTAATTAGTTGAGGAAGGAGAAGTTAAGTTAGAAAAATGAGTGCAGAAAATCAGAAGTGAATTTTAGTGCAAGTGTCCATCATAAATAAGCAAGAGTTAGTCAGATTTGGGGTTTTAAGAGATTTTTTCCTGCATTTTCGATCTCCATTTAATTGATTCATAAATCAATTAATTACTGTCACAAGACCCGAGGGCAGCAGGAAATTGGGTTCAAATTAAAAAGAAAAGGAGGCAATTTGTTTTAAGATTGAAAGCTGAATGTTCAATCGAAGTTTAATCAGAAGTGACCCATTATTTGAAAAGTGGAACATCAATGTCGTTCTAATTTCACAGAATGCTTCATTAAATGAGTATTGAAAAGACCAGGTTAACTGATCATTCCAAAAGGAACGTGTGACAAAGGGGTGGTTTGGAAACTCATTTCCAAATACGTGTTATGCTTGTTCATGTCTCTTCTGGAGAGCTCACAGAGATACCAAATAATTTCATTGGGAATTCAAGGATTATTGGAGTGATCCTTTGTAGATTATAAATTTTGTTTGATAAAAACATAACTTCATAATCAGAAGGGAAAATCTTCTTAATCCATTTGGATAGCCATGAACATTGAGAAAAATTGACGTAACGCGATGAAAAGCAAAGGAGAAAATTTTCAAAGCACGTGTGGAAGTTGGACCTCCTAAATTTTAGGATGTTTCACAGTGGTCTGACCTTGAAAAGGTTTTTCTATAATTTGATGCCATCTCCAGAGCATTGAAGACTCTGCCCTCTGTCCAAGGTGAGGGTGATGCTGGTGCCTGGGGTGATGATTTGTGTTTGGGAGGTGAGTGTGGGAGAGAACGAGGACAACAACTGCAGCTGTAGCTCCTACTGAAGAGCAGAAAGGAATAATACAGTTGGGTTTAATGCCTTTTGATTAGCAGGTCTTTCTTTTGGCGTGCATTTACTAGAAATTTACTTAGCAAATTGCTGTTCAGAAAAAGCCGAAATGCAACACTCACTTGTTGTGAGCTTGGTGAAAGAACGACAGAGAAGTGTGATTCAGTTTCCAGCTCTTGGAAGGTGTTGCTCTTGCTGTTAAATTCTGAGAGGTGCTTTTGGAGCATCATCTGGACTCATCTCTCTGCCATGTGCTCCCTGGGCTAAAGAATGGGCTTCTGTTAGCTGGAGAGCTCATGCAGCTTTCTATGGTGAGCACAGTGCTCAAAAAACAGCAAAAGACAAGAGAAACAAGTTGGCTTTTCTAGCAGTTCTTTATGAGGAACAAAGAAGAAGGAAAAAAAAAAAGCTGCCACAGCTGTTTTAAACATTTGCTTTTACAAGTGCACAGCGAGATGATTTCAGATGTCAGCAAGTTATTTCAAACAGCAATCCTTTTCAAGATCTTTGCAAGCAGGGTCTTGATTCCTTCATGCTCAAAGCAGCTCGTCACTTGTGGTGTCCAAGTTGCTTTGATTCATTTGCTGATCCTTGCCTGTGTGTGTTGAGTTCCTCCAAAGGCAGAGCTGCTGGTTTCCCTGGCCCAGCTGGGGTCTGCAGTGGAGAATCCAGGTGAGCAGTGCCTCCCTGCTCTCCAGGCAGCTGATCCACCAAGCCTTAGATTCCAAAAAAACAGGATGTTTGTCTAGAAGGAGCAATAATCTGACCTTGTGTAGCAAGTCTAATTTGGTAGTCACTCCCTTCGCTGACTCTCAGCGAGATACTCAGGAGTGAATATTAATATTGTAACTCTCTTTAAGTTATTGATTGCGTTTTTGTGAGTGATGATGAGCAGCAGTAGCACCACCACAGCAGAATGAGGGTGCTCCTCAGCAGCCCCCCAGTCAAAAGACACAGCTCTGTAAACTGGTGTGCAAACTTGTAACAAAGATGAATGGTTATGAGTTAAGGCTGAAGTATGTATTTTATCTTTGTAATAAATGACTTTTGCATCTTCTCCCTGAGATCTAAAAAAAAAAAAAAAATCTGAAAGAAAAAATTACTTCATTTATTTTTGCGATGCTTCTGTGACAAGTTACGCAACACACAGATGCATCACTGAACACAAAAATTTATATGATGCAGTGCTAATTATTTTTTTTTAATTTTTTTTTTTTTTTTTTAAGAAAGTGGTGGGAGTTTGCTACCAGAAATAATCTCCTAGAAATGCATGGAAATACTGATACAATATTGATCATGAAGACATTAATTTATAGAAAAATTTAACAATTACATTTACCAGCAATGTAATGTAATTCCTGTTTTTAGGCATCTGGGCACCTTTGAGGCTTAGAGGTTTGTTTCTTTTTTTTTGCCTTTTTGTCCAGTCCACTCCTTGATATTGGGTTCTTGTTTCATTGTGTCAACAAAAATGCAAATAATATCATGCTTTTATTACAGTAGAAGAGATGAACATTCTGTACAAACAATATATTAGATTGTCTGGTGTTAAAAGAGTAGTCAACTTAAAGTATATAATTTTAGGGAATTGACAAAAATGCTTTTTTATGTAGATGATATTACTGCATAGAAAAGTAGGATGGTTGCAGAAGATAAAAGAGTATTCCTTGATTATTGTGGTTTCATTTCTTCTGAAGACTTAAATCATAACATAGTTAATAAAATGTCTGATTGCTGCTTAGCTCAGAATAAAGCTGTGTGGATATTTTTTTTCTCCCTGTAGGCAAAAATTTTAGCTGCTTTGGGAAGCATAATTACAAAGACAACTGCCATTCCAGAAATAAAGTCATAAGACTCAAGGGGTTTTTGCCTTTTTGGGGGGCTTGGAATCAGTTAATGAGATCAGCTAAATATATTTCATAACCATCAAAATTTAAGAAAGATTTGAAGGGTTTTTCAATCTATCAACAAAATTCAATAACCAATTGTAGGAGGAAATCAACGTGGAGTCCTAAAAAGCCCCTTCACTTGTTTCTCACAGAATTCCAGCTTTCTCTCTGAAGCTCTTTTTCCTGTACATGCAACAAAAACTGAAGAGCTGGATCCTTCCTTCAGCCTGCACGAAACGATTGCAAAGGTAAGAGAAATGGAGATCTCATCTATACATTCTTCCCTCTTGAATTTGCTAATAATTTTGAAATATAATCTATTTTATTTTCCTGTGAATCCTTTGAATATAGTTAAAAATTGTGGAATTCTCTTCACTGGGATCCACTGGGAATATTCTTTACATTGGCCAACTTTTGTGATCAAAGCAGTTTCACGTGCAAATGCTTCTTTTTGTGTGCTTCAGTTGTATTTTGAATATGTCACATTAAACTTCCTGGCATGAGAACAGGGCACTGAGCCCCCGCTGATGGCAGGAAATAGTGAATTTGTTGCTGTGTGTTTTGTCAGTGGAGAGGACACTCTGAGGGCACCTTCACACCCAGGTTTGGGTTTTGTGGGCTCTCACTGTGGTGTGCCCATGGCAGGAAGGGGTGCCCATCCCGGGGTTCTGGAGAGTGCCCTGCAGAGGGGATGCTCCCAGAGTTGATGTGTCCTGACTCCCCTCCCATGCTCCAGTGGAATCCTCCCTCCATGTTAGTTATTAACACAACCAGAATTATTCCTGCTGCTCCTGCCAGCTCAGCAATGTTTCTGCAAAGGGACACGGCTACAAATGAGCCCAGCCTAATGGGATCATACACTTCTAAAATCTTCCTACAAACCACAGTGATGTAGGCCTCACAGATTTCTTTCTTTATTCATTTCTTTCTTTATTCAAAGCTGCTTCTTTGGCAAAGAAGAATCGTTTGTTGAATCATTTCTTCAGGTCACAACAAAAGTAAATTCACAAAGATCAGCCACATGTAAATTTGACATGTAGGTGGCTCAGCATCTTTGGCAAAATAGACACTGAATGGTCTTGGGGTTGTGGTGGAGTTTATGTTTGTCTGTTTTTAATTGTTTTCTGCTTGCCTGGTTATTTAAAAAAAAAAAGGCACAAAATCCCAGACATGATTTTCAAGCCTGTCAAAATGTGATAGTTAAAGAACAAGCAGCAGACAAGAGTCTTCTCTGAAGCCCTATTAATGGAATTGATGTTTTTTAACCATCCTTGACAGCAAAGTGGCTGAAAAGATTCATCAAATCTCTTTCCAGAGTCTGAGGAAGATAGTTGTGTCATTATTTACTGCATGGTTAATTTGTGATTTACTAAATAGTGTGTGATGAACCACATGTAATCTGGATAATCTGTAATTTAGTATTTGCTCTATAATGTTGGCCAGCGCAGAAAAATATTTATTAGATACTTGACTTGAAGTATTTTGATTCTGTTTAAATAACTACATATTATTTTGAATAGGGTCATTGAATTTAAAATTTTCTTTAATAAAACTTGATGGAGATTGCAGTAGGATATGACTGGATTTCCATTTTGCTTTTCAGAATGTAGCACGGGAAGCTTTTATAAAGATGAATAGTATATGCAGCACTGAATGACATCCTCAGCATTTAAGGGAAATGCTATAATTTAAATAGTTAACCAAGCACAGTTAATGCTGTTCCTTAGTCTGAAATCTCCATATTTCGTTGTGGTGGGACCAAGTTATTTCTTCACAAGGTTATAAATCTCTAGCTTTATAATAAATTGGTCATTTTTGAAAAAAAAAAACCAAACAAAAAAAAATCAGCCACAACAACAAAACAGCAAACAAATAAACAAAAACCCACCAAAAAAAGCAAACCAAAACTGCTGAGAAATTCTCTTGTAGATAGAATTTCCAATCCTCAGCTAGAAGTTAATGCTTCTCAGTAGGTACCTGCCAAAGAACTGTCTCTATACTCCATTGCAATTGCAAATAAAACAGGTGTCATACCTGCTTCAGAAATTTTAACTTTTAATTTCAAAAGACTTTTCACAAAAAACTGTTTTTTATGTTAAGAGAAATTCAATATTCAAGTATAGTAAGTTCAACATTTGGTGATTTTAATTGGTTTGTTTTTTTCTCAGAAATGGTTTATGAAAACATTTGAAACTATAACTTTTTATTCATATTTTTCACTGCATATCATTCACAGTCTGCTTTGCTTGTATGGCCACTCAGGCTGGTGGAAAAGCTTGTGTTGATTTGAAGCCCTTCATCTCGTTAGGGAAATAAAATTTTAGTGTTTTTCGATTTTTTCCATTTATATGGCTTAATACTAAATAACAGTGTAAAAGTTTCAGTGTGATTTTTTACATGAGGTTTGGTGTAAGTACAAATAATCAGCTAACTGTGCCTGGTGCTCTCTGACATCAGTGGGTACCCAAATTTCATGGGCACTAAAGAAAGGAGGAGATTGATGAATGTGGCAGAAAAAAAGAATGAGAGAGATATGCAGCTGTTAAATAGATGGATCTGTAATCCGAGTGCTTAGAAGAGCTAATTTGTCAGAAAAAAATGTCAGAACAATTCATATTAAGATCTTGGCACTGAAGAAGTGGATTAAGGGTGGATTGCTGTGAGAACCATGCTGAAGCATTCAAAGAGGAGAAATCTGTACATTTCCTGGTGAGAAGAGCTGAAACATTCAGTAGAGTAGTGTGATGCAGTACAAAACTTGGGGGTATCTTAAGTGAGATTTGCAGACCTTGTGATTTCAATATAGCAATGTGTATAATATCAAGTGTTAAAATGGAGGAGTGTGTGCCAGTGTGGCAAAAAAGGGATTTTCCCACCTGACCAGAAGTCGGATAAATATCTGTTTTTATCAAAAGCACGCTCAGAAAAGTATGTGCTGTTTTTTAATAAATTTCATCAGTTACTCTGCACACTGTGTCATGGTACCAGTCAATTCAATGGTTAACCAATTTTAAAAATACTTTTATGTCCACTGTGTGCTCATCAGAGCATCCTCAGAGGACTGGGATCATGCAGTTCTGAAAGCTTGAATGGCAGACCCCTAACAGGAGATGCCACTGGAGCCACTTACCCAGGACCAGCCATGAAATAATCCATTGTTGATTTTTACTCTGTCAGGCACCAAAGTCATGAAAGGCACGCCAGAAGTGACATAATTGGTTTTATGATGAGTTATGGGTGCTGACAGATAACTCTTGAGAAAATTATTAGTGAACCTGATTATTCTGCACTCCAATTATGGAATTGCATAAAGTAGAACTGCTGTAATGCAATTAGCTTCTAAACATTAAACAAAACAGCAAGAGGGAGGAGTGTTTCCATTTCTAGAGGAAATCAGGGAGTTTTGTGTAACATACTGTGATAATTCCATTTTTTTTAAATATAAACCCTTCCAAGGAGATGACAGGCAGGTTCTCTTCCTGAAGCAAATGGAATGAAAAGTATGCAAATGGAATGAAGAGACTGCTGGATTGTTGGTAAATGAAATTCACATTTTGACCACAGATAAGGTGCAGCACGAGAATGTTGACTTGAGGCATTTTCTAACAGGATCACACTGTTCTGTTCCTTTGAAGAGTGGAAGGGATATATATTCCCATTTACCTGTTGTTTACTCCCATTAATTCTCTAATATAGGGAACACTCATTCAAATTGGCGACATCCATAACTTGGGTAGTTTCTTTCTCTGTAATCTCTCTAAAAATGAAAATCTGTGTTTTGGTACATGCTACCTCTGCCAAGTATTTTAATCTCCCTGCCCAATGTTTGCAAATGAGCTTGGGGCTTTTTGTTGTTGTTTGTGGGGTTTTTTTTTTGATCGTTGTTTGGTTAGGGGTTTTGTTGGATTTTCTCTTGTTGTTGTGGTTTTTGTTGTTTTTGGGAGGAGTGTTTGGTGTTTGTTTTCTGTTGGGTTTTTTTTTTGCATGCCAAGATGATGCAACATGTCTAAATTAGCATGAAGGTCTCAAAATCTTAAAATCCCAAAGACTTTTGTGATTTTACAGATTGTGAATCAAAAGAATAGTGCTGTGAACAGAATGTCTGTGTGTCAGAGTTTTATCAGAAGCATTTCTAACATTCCTGGTGTGGATACTTCAACAGAGTACATTCATATTCCTGTGTTATTCCTACTATATTTTGCCTTTCTGGGAATCAGATTATTCTTGAGAAAGCTCTGTGGCATTGTGCCTGGGCATGCCAATAGCTTCTGCATCGAGGCATCTCTACAGCTGTACATTCCATTGAGGCATTTTCCATTTTCATTTAGAAATTGCCTCCGTGTAGAGACACGGGAGTTGGCAGAATAGTTTGAGAGACACAATATTACTCCAGTCAGACTTACAGCACCTAAGGTGTTAAGGAGCTGGTTCAGTGTGTGCAGAACTCATCAGAAATATTGGGCAAACAGAAGTCTGATGGACCTGAAATATCTCACATCCAAGGCAAGACCAGAAAACATTTTTGTCCTTGCAAGGCCCAGGCAGATGTATGGCAGCCTTCCCCCATTCACTGTGTGGAGTGCTGTCTGGAAATTGTTCCTGTATGCTCTGATTTCTGTCACGAAAATGTGGCACTTTGGAGTGTCAGTTTTCACAGGTAATTTCTCCAGTTGGCTTTCTGCAGTGATGTATTGTGTTCAGTGCAATTTTTAAAATTCCTGTCTTCAGCCGCGCGTGCCAGACTTCCCCATCACCTCTCAGTCTCTTCATCAAAGGCACGAGTTCTGCACACACCAACAGAACTCTCACGTCTTTTTGGAGGTGAATTATGTTATGGTTTTGTTCTTTCAAAACGAATTATTCAAGCCTCCAGTCCACAAGCAGGACCATGGACTGGGGTTGGTGGCAGGGGGTTAACAAAGCAGAACAGGTCTCAGTGAGGACCAAGGTGGGGGCCTGATCAATATCCCTGTTTCACAGTCTACTGTTGATACTGAATTTTTAGATGTGGAGTTTGACCTTGTTATGAAACTACCAGAAATGTCTGAGGTACCATTTGTCTGCTCTGTCTCACATGAAAATGTGGGTTTTAGGCTGAGAAATTGCACTATGACTTGGGGCATCTCTTAATTTTTCTCTGTCTTCCCACTGCTGGCAGCAATGCATGGTTATTTCAGAGCTCTCATCTGCCCCAAGGTGATGGAGCACAGGTGTACTGTAATGTGCCAATTGCTGTAGTCACTCCCTAAGTTAAATTATTTGCTTTTTTTTTTTGTCCAACATCTCATATACTGGCTCTGAGAACCTTCCTGGTATTTATGGTTTGATGGTATTTGAGATTTTCAAAGCACAATTCTATTGTCTGTGGTGACACTATGAATACAAACAAACCCAAACTTTGTGTTTTCCTGCAAAGCAGCACAGGCACTCATATTTCACAGGAATGGTTTGATTTAGCACATATTCTCTTAAGCACACAAGTGAGACTCTGTTTTACCTTTAGCCTTCGTGCATGAGAGAACATATAAGCCAGTTCAAGCAGAAGGTAAATACAAACCTGCTGAAAACTCCCTTCTACCAATGTGCATTTTATTCTGTAGCTATTGTCAGCAATAGCTACAATAAAAACAAGAGTAAATCTGCTGATATAACTTGGCACCGTAACTTTGGGGATATTCTATTAATTTTGGAGATATTCTATTACTTTTGATGAATAGGAAATTCACAATATTCAAAGGGGAAAAAAAGAAAAAAATCTGTCTGGGGGTTTTCCAAGCATTAGATGTGAGAGGTGACTTTGCTGCTAAAGACATGAGGTTTTCTGACAGACAGTCATACTGTGTTTGGCCAGACAGCATAGTCTCTATCTGCTCCAGCCTAGTTAAGGGAGATATGCTTGGAATTTTTCAGTAGTTCTTTGTTCCTAAAAGCAAGTAGCCTCAAGGACTCTTGCATTTTATACTTGAACTCTGATGGATAAAGACTAGGTAATAAAAATAAGCTGAAATTGCAGAACCCCTGGTAAAAATTTGATGAACCAGCTGTACCATCCAACACAGCTCCACTTGGTTAAGTCAGGTATTAAAAAAACAGCTCTATTCCCTACCTTCTGAAATTTTCCATATCTTTTCTGCTGATATGCTAATATGCTTCTTTCAAAATGGAAGAATTATTACAGGACAGAACTAATTACATTTCCTCCTGTGACATATATTCGTGAGGTTGTGGGAAGATGTCAAGGCTCCAGTATTACAGGATTGTTTCTGAGCTTTTTTTTTTTTTTTTTTCTTTTGAGTCACTGGATTGTAATGCTTTCAGCTTAGAGAACTCTGACAGGTATGAAAATAGCAAAACAACCAGGAACTGTGAGAAAATGAACAAGAGAAAAATCAAGAAAAAAATATAGCAGCCATTAGTAGCATGGCATGTGTAGAAACCATCCCTGTGGATTGTCTGTGATCATTCTTACCTGTTCAGTTCTCTAAAATAGAGAATTATTTCTACATTCCTTAGGTGTTTTTGATATTGCAGTAAGACTGTATGTTCTTTTAAAAAGTTATCATTGGCTTCTGTCGGGATGTTTCTTAACCAGCTTGCTCTTCAAAACCATTAGCTCCTGAAGTCCTTTTTCAGACCTAAATTGTACTTGGTTACTTTCAAGATTTGTCTGCCAACTGTCAGTAAAAGGGGAAAAAAAATCATCCCATCATTTTTTCAAACTAGAGTTGAAATTTAAGTGAAGGAAGGAAATATGTTGGCTCCATCTGATCCAATCAAACCACAGGATAAACACATAAGCTGATACATAATGTATCATCCTAAATCTTGGGATAGAAAGCCAAGATTGATGTTGTTTGTGCATCTCATGGAGCACACTTTTTACTGCAAATTACAGTGATCTGAATAAGCAAAAGAAGATAGGTAGGAGTGAAAGATTGTTTAATCCCTGTTTTATATATGAGAAAATGAAATACCGTGAGTCAAAAATGGTACTTACAGTAACTGAGTAACTACTTCATTTCATCACCTGAATACAGAATGAACTTGTAAAATCTGATTTGTTTGTCACTGTAGACAAAGGCTGGAACATTTCAAAGCTGGAGCTCTATTTCTGAAGGTGCAATATGAAAAATATTTGGGATTTTTTGAAATTTCATCTACTCGCTGTGACCAACTGAACATTTTTTTTTCTCCGTACTGGGGCCACATGAGTGTCTGTGTTTGTGGGACTTACCTGCCTTGGAAAGAAGTTAAATTTTCCACAGCAATTCCTTTCTTTGTTGTGCCTTGTTTTGGTTTAGAGCTGACTGCAGCTCTGTCTGCATTGGTGACAGGCTCTCAGCAAAGATGTCTGTGACAGGTGTCATTTTTTTGGGAAAGTTTTATCTGCTAGTTGATGATTATGACTGTACAAAGAAACCACTGTATATTTATTGCACAAGTCAAATTATTGTTTTCAGTTTGTCCAATAGTGACTTTTCACTGTAATGAGAAAAATCTATTGTACCTCCTTTGCTTTTATTTCAAAAATATAAGTTTGCTGTGAGGGGTGTCAAACAATTGGACAAGTACATGCATTTTTTAAGGGAAAGTCAACACATGTAGTTATAGAATCATAGAATAATTTGATTTGTATTCAACCACTGAAAATCCAACAACTTTAAATCAGAACAAATCTAAAAAAACAAATCTGAAGCTTGCCTCTCTAATAGGTAGGAATATGCCTGAGGCTATTTGAATATTCCCCTGTTTCCCACTATCCTGTTCTTCACACATTTGGTTACTGAATTTGTCAGACTCTAATTTTATTAATCCATTCTTTAGCATCAGTGCTACCGTAGGGCATTTGTTATTGGCACACGTGTACTGAATTGGTGGCTTTACAAGGAAGATGAATTTTTCTTTAAAGAAGATGCCAACATTCTAGAGGAATAGTTCCTTTGGGTACTCTAAAAGTACCTTGTCTGTTGGAGCAGCTCTCTGTAGGAGCTCTTTTCTGTCTACAGATCTTTTGACAAAGATGTCAAATCAGACAGTTCCTTCCCCAGTGCATGCCTCTTAAAACATGAAGTTTCTACTAACATTAATGTAGTAACTACTTTTCTTTTTCTTTTTTTTTTTTTTATTTAGCATATTCCAATTTAAATTTGAGTGAATATGAGGTAAAGTCAGTGGAACTTTAGTACATGCTCAAGTGAGAAGGGATGGAGATAGAGTTAATTAGCTGGGTTTGCAAACAACTTGCAGAAAGACCTGGGGAAATACAGCTGCTAAATTGGATATTCCTTTGTTTGTTTTAGTTTTTAGACCATATCTATAACTTCCTTTGGTGTACAGTTGTACAGTATATTCTAGACATGTTTTTCTTTATATTGTTCTGTTACATAGCTACAATCACATTGCAGATGCTGAAGTTTACAGATAATGAAGTTTCCTTCACGAGCTCAGGCCTGAAATCAAAACCAAATTTTCAAGACTTTGAGTTGTCTTAAAGAATTTTAAAATGACAGATTTCCTTAGGAGACTTAGCCAATCCATAGTGGTTTTAATCTTGCCTTTAAATGTGGACAACTATTTTGGCATCAGAGGGATGATTGAACTTTTCTGCAACCGTGCTCTTGATGCTGAGCATTTCTTGGGATTGTAGCCACCCAGAGGGGGGGGTGATAAGACCAAAATTAAACATCTGGACAGTGCATAAAAAATGTGTGTCTTGGGGAAAAGCTCCTAAGAACCAACATATTATATGTCCTGAGCTGAGGGATGGGATGCCTAAAGGAACCCAAAGGTATAAATTAAGCACAAACTAATGTCTGCCCTTTTTTAAGTTTAGCCCTTAAATCCTGGTCAAGAGCCAAAAGAAACAGCTGAAACTTTAGATTTCAGTGTGCAGCACCATGAAATTCTCTACTTGCATTTTACATTGTGAGGCAGTAATAGGAGAGGCTGAGTCTGTTTCAAATCCCTGCTCTTTGATTCCCCTCATTGCAAATGTCCTGTGAAAATCTGATCCCAGTGGCAGATAATCTTTATTTGAAATTCTTACTCTGAACAGTTTTTTAACTGGTTGTGTATGACAAACCTGATGTATTCCCAGTGAGAAAAATCTTCAGGACGCTTTTGTAACATAATCCTGTGCATGAAATTGTACTCTGCTCTTGTCCTTTATTTTCTTCTGTTCTGTCTCATAAGATGTTGATATGCAGGCTGGCTATAACTAAAAAGCACAATTATATGTTTATAAATAGATCTCCTGAAATGAAGGATTGCAAAATTATCATGAAGACTGTCTTTTCAAATACAGTTGGACAACATGAAGAAGTTTTGTCAAGTGTAGAAGCTGTGAGACAAAACTAGTGTATAATTAAAAAATATATGATGAGTCAAAAAACATCATAAATGAAGGTATTACAAAATCCCAGCAAGAACATCCTGTTTGTAGAGCTGGTTTTGTTACAGGTTCTTGTTACAGGTTTTTTTTACAGATGTAATCAATAAGAGAGTATTGCCAGTTTGCTGAGACACTCAATTATTAAAGCAGCCAGCATTGCGCCAATTAACGTTAGTTTCAAAACAGATGATGAGCCTTAAATTAGAATTATGAAATTAGAAATGTCTTTCAGAGAATTGTGTGCTGGAGACCTTGTATCAGCAAGAATAGGGGTGGTTAAACTGTGTTTTTTATTCCAGTTGGGACAGGGAAAGAGATGATCCTGCAATAACATCAGGGTTTGCTTTTCAATCTGTTCAAAACCTTTGGGAGGGGAAAGGCTCTGCTGAGCCATAGGGAGCACTCTGTCTCCCTGTCTCACCTTTGGGAGCCTGAAACCACATTTCTGTTTGATGCTGGTGTAAAAGCACTTCATTCTCTGCCCCAGACAGCTGGTGCTAACAACACTGAGAGAACTTCAGCGTGTAATGTGGAAAAGCATTAAAAGTTCTTGAGTCCATTCCTCCTGCAGGGCCTGTGTGGGGCCTTGGGGCTCCCAGAGTCACAGCAGAGAGGAGGATTCCCACCTGGATAACGAGCAGGGGCACGGGCAGAGAAATTCAGGCTCCTCCTGACCAGGTCAGTTTGGCCTTCAGGACCCACGTGCTCAGGTGTGATCCCATTTTAAATTTGAGTCCAACAGAATAGATTCAAGCTGTGCTTGAATTAAGCACATTAATGTTAACATAAATGAGATTTAATTAACCAACAGGAGTGATCACTCCACCCACCTGCAGTTCCTTGGGCCAGGTTTTGTCTGTAGCAAACTAACCATAAAATCAAAGCAGTATAAAAGATATACTTTCCTACAGTGGAAATGGTATCTCTATTTCATAAGCAGATATCATGTGCTGGCTATGAAGCTATTTTTTATTTTAATACCTTCTTGTAAAACTAATGACTAGGAGTTACATAAATTGCAGCCTAATTCCAACCATGCACATATAATATTGATTTTAAAAGGTACAGCATCTGTATCATCTATTGAAATAATTTTAGTTCAAGATTTAAACTATTATTACAAAGTACTGCATTTCGACCTAAAGTGTTTCATGACAAGAATCCAGTAGCCAATAAATGAAAAACAACATTTCAGAAGGGTAGAAGGGAAGAAGGATTAGAAGTTGTTCTGGGGTAATGGAATAGTATATTCTAGTATGCTGCAGCCTTTTCCTCATCTAAAAGTGATATGACTGTAGAAATAGAGAGAAATTTCTTCAAAATCAGGTTATCAATAAAACAGCATGTCATGAATGGTGCTTACTTTGAGAAGTCATTCATAAGAAAAGTAGTTTTTTCTTAGTTATGTGATAACTCTTCCATCTCAGAGAGTGCTTGTCTTTTCCTTAGATGAAAGAACAGCCCATTTGTTTTGCTGCTGAGATACATCAGTAATAGATGTGCATGGATATTGCATGATATTCTGAGACACTGCCAAAGTTCTACTTAGTCTGTTTGAAATTATCACAGCTAAGCAGTAAAATAATCTCCATTTTGCTGCCATCAGATGTGATCCATCCACACTTGGGTGCTTTACTGCTTTAGAACAATCAAACTCCAAATGGATAACATTTATTTTCTTGTGACACAACAATTCTAATTCCTAAATGGCCAAATAAATAGCAACACATTTGCATCTGACTGAGTTTTTTTTAATTTATTCAGAAAGGTTAATTGGCAAAGTTATTCTTCTACTGGCTTATTTGAGTTGTGTATTTACACAGATTTCATGAAATTGAAATACTTGGAAAAGTATATTACTGAAGATTATCTAGTCAGTGATATTTTCTATATTTGTATAAGATATGTTAAATGTAACACAATTTATTTTTTTTTTATTAAGAGAGTACTGACAGTTGTAGACTGGCAAACTGGCAGACTTTTAATCACAGCTTTGCAAAACATTCAAGGCAACAAAAAATTCACTGCCTTCTTAAATTAGCTTATTTTTGCAACATATCATGATTTTAAGGACTGTATTGCTGTTTTTTTTTAATAACAGCTTTAAAATACAAAGGTGAAGATAGTGTAATTTTTAATTTCTTTTATTTCCTCTCCAAGGTGTTTACTTGAGATATCATTTTGAGGAATCTATTTTTAATAACATTGTGGCATCTGACAAGGTGCCAGCATTTCTTAATCATTCAGATTTCACTCTTTAAAACTACTGATTAGTGCCTCTGTTAGATAAATGCCTCTGACATAAACAGACGAGCCCAATAATTCGATTTTAGTCCTGGTTCTGTCTACTTCAGGGAAGTTCACTCTGGCTTCACCCAGTGCAGGAGCCAATGCTCGACATGAAGGGCTCATATAAAAAATATTTGTCAGTTTTTTAGCTGCCCATGAAGTGTTTGAGCCTGTAAGTGCAGATGCACTCTTGGATTTTCAGGTACAAACTGAGAGGCAGCAGCTGCATATCCACCTCTTTATATTTCAGAATAAAATGTGTAGTTTTGGCTCTGTGAATGACAGACCTGTTGGGAATTCAATTCTAAACCGTATTCTGGATCCTGTTGATAATCCCCCAGCACTGTGCTGTGCTTGAGACAGGAATTCAGTCCCAGGGCTTAAAAGGATGCAGAGGAGCACTCTGCAGACAAAAGGATAAATGCTTAGATTTGTGCAGCTGAAAGACTTGATTAGACTCAGTGCAATAAGTGCTCTGCTACAGAAGTTTTAAGTGTCATTAAAAAGCAAAATTGGTTGACTCAACATGGAGAAAAAGTTCCTTTTTTCTTGTCTTTGTTTTCACTTCAAATAAGGAGAACATTCCCTTGTATGGGCAAAGCTTGGGGCTCAGCACACTGTGCCCTTTCATTTTTGGGTACTGCTCTGCTGTGAGATGATTTGGCAAATAAGTTTTTAATAGAAAGCCTGTATGTAATATAAGGAATTATATAAATAGTATTAAAGTAAAACAATTTAAATAAGTACTTAAAGAAAATGTAGCTACTTTCACTGTTGCATATCTTGTTTTTACTTTAATGTTATAGAGGAAAATTTTTGGAATTTGTCAGTTCAGCTTTTTTCCTGCTTGTTAGAAGTGTTTCAGTGAGAGTAAACAATTCCTAAAATAACAAGAACTACTTTCTTCCACCTGTCTTTGCTACATCACTTCTGATTCCCTACCTCTTCCCTTCCTGTCACCTATATCCCATCAAATTCTGAGCCAAGTTTTAACACCTGCTGTTGGAACTGGGTTTTCAGAAGGCTTTGAAGCTAATGTAATAATTAGAATCATCAGATGTCTCCATCAGCTGAACGTTGCTGACTCTGGCTCCCCAGTCCCCCTGAGCCAGTCTGGATGCTGCAGGTGAGCTCCTGGTGAGCAGGGTTTGGTTTTTCTGGCTGAAAAGGGATGCTTTGGGCTTGCTGTTGGTTTTGCTCTAGGCTTTGTTTTGTTTGCAGCTCTCAGATCTGATTTGCCCTACGAGCTTTGGTGCCTGTGGGAAGATGAGAGTGAAAAGTGGAGCGTGGCACAGGGATTATTCCAGCAACAGCACAGCTCCTCTTGGGCTCTGAAAGTTGAACTGAAGGGCTGCTAGAATTGGCCTGAATTCTTTGCACACCAGTTCCATGGCAAGTTGATTCCTAGATCTGCCTAAAATGCATGCCATAAATTTAAATAGTCCTTTCTGCATCTGTTGTTGGTGTTATTCCAGTGGAATTGTAGGAGAATTGTGGCTAAACATATCATATAATGACAAATTGCTGCTTTTACAAAAAACAAAAACCAGCAACTGAGGTGCTTTGTGGATGGAATATGATTTATTTTGAACTTTGAAGGAGAACATGAGAAACAGATTACAAAGGCTTTTATGAAACTCATTATTACCCCTGGACTTCAAGAACTCAGTGTAGAAGTTCTGATTGGAATTTATAGAACATGATTAAGAGCTAATGTGTAAAGGCTGTGTGTGTGATTTTAAATTCTGATGCTAACATCTGAGCCCCAAAACAGTGATTTAGAAATAAATCTATTGCTTGTACTGGCAAAGTGCATGGGAAAAATCAAAAACTAATCAAAACTTTATTTAGGTTTTATTGCTAAGATTTACATATCTGTTATGCTTTTTATAAATCTGTTGTGGGGTTTGTAAATAGGCTTTCAGATTAGTAAATCCATTTGGACAATATTTGCTGAAAACCTAAGGGATATGTATTACTTGGCATTTAGAAAGTATATGGTTTAGTGAAATTCCTAAAAATGCTTTCCTGTTTTAGTTCTGGCAATCTTTATGGTGAGTTATTGAAAACTGAGCTCTATGAAAACAGATTTGCATCTTCCAGTTTTATTAGGGAGCCACTGTTTTTATTTACCACTAATAAACTGGTTTCATAATGCAGCTTTAGTGTTGCTCAGTACTTTAAGAAAAATTATTTTCTGTGCTGAATGTTTAAGAAACCTCCTTTTTAGAGTTAAATCAAACACAATTCTAGTCAAACTTGACTTTGTAGCGTGGTTTGCTTTTTAGTTACTCAGACTCCAGTGTTTTTTGTTGTGTGCTTTTCAATTTTTGCAAACTGTGTGACTTGCCACAAGCTGTAGATAAATAACCACTGTTTATGTAATTGGGGAAATTACATGAATAACTGAAAGACAAATTAATTTCATTTTTTTAACAGAAGGCTGTGTGTTCAAGGGTGCATGGTTCTGGTAGAATGGCACTGCCAGATGGTTTTCTCTAGCCAGGTTATCAGGTACAGAGAAGAGATTGTGCTGTACAGCCATTTAAAGGGTTTTGCTTTCCCATTCTGGGTATTCCAGACCAGCACTGTCACCAGGAGGACAAAGCTGGTGGAAGGGCTGGAATTTGGGCCCTGTGAGGAGCAGCTGAGGGCTTTGGGGTTGTCTTGGGAGAAAAAGGAGGCTGAAGGGCAACCTCCAGTGACAGGACCTGTGGGAACGGTGCTGAGCTGTGCCAGGGGAGGTTTACACTGGATATTAGAAAGCATTTCTTTACCAGGAGGGTGCTCAGACATTGGAACAGGCTTCCTAGAGGGGTGCTCACTTGGTGCATCTGCACAAAGCCCTTAACTGCACTCTGCAACCTGGTCAGCCTGGAGCTGGCCAGGCAGTCACACACAATGATCCTTGTAGGTCCTTCCTGAGTGAATCCCTCATTTCCATTCTGTTCTCTGCGGATGCCTTCTGCCAGGCTTTTTCTTTAACACTATTCACGAGCCTGGAAAGGTCTGAAAATGAGTTTTACACCAGCTCTGTGAAGTCTCATGATTTATAATCTGGTTACCCAGCACACAGAACATGTTTTTAATAATTGACTCAAGAAATTCTCCTGTTCCAAATATCAGCTCTAGGCAGATTATACAAAGAAAAAGGGCTGAACTCCTAGTGAGAAAAACATTTGTTAGGTCTGCCTCATCACTAGCTGTTATTTAAAATGGCAGCAAAGTGAAATGCAGTTAGTTTGCCATGTCAGAGGTCATTGCATGAGGTGAAAGCACAGTACAGAGTGCTGCTAAGTTCCTGGGAATTTCTGCATTCCTCTTCAGAACTTCCTTCTGGAAGAAAGAGCCGTGATCCTACAGCAATGCTCTGCCCTCAGTCAATGCTTTTATCTTGGCATAAAAACTAATAATTCATGCAGTCTCCAGAATTAACAGTTGCCATTCCTAACAGCTCTATTGTAATATAAAAAGTGCAACATGATAATGAATAACATTTTGTAAAATTATATGAGCACATTAAGACAGGTATGTCTGTTGGAATGGAAGATCTGATATGAGGAGCTGTTTAGCAACTGTTGCAAATACAATAAAAACAGAGCTGCATGAAAGAACGTGAATAACAGGAGTGTCTTTACTCCATGACTGGAAAGGAAGGATTAAATTTGAATTTAAATGAACACAGCCTGCAGAATATCCTGAGTTAAATCATGAGAATTTTTGAATTAATAATTTTCACACAGCCAAGAAATGCTTTAAGATTGAATATCTGGTCTCCCTGGCCAGTTCAAATTTGAATACTATTTATCTTTTGTGAAACTGTGATCCTAGAAAAAGTACTTCTCAACTAGAAAAAGAGCACATAATGAGAAATATGTGATGGAATCATTGACTGAATTCCTCTCTACAGCACAGTTTGATTTTGGGGTAATTGCAAGGCGAGGTTGGGCCTTTACATAAATACCATCTTTTCTAAAAGTGATGAAGAAAATGGGCCCACAGAAAGATTCTGTCTCAACTGACATGAGCAATATTCTTCTGAACTTGGAGTTCCAGCCAGTGCACTGCTTTTGATTGACATATCTAAGGGAAATTTTAAGCTTTTTTCTTCCTTTTTACTTGGGATAAACTGAACAAACTCGCAGCTGACAGGATCTCATATGAGATCCTAATGAGGCAAAGAGAATGAAACATTTCTTTTCATGCTGAAGTGCCAAAACAGTAATGACATTGTATCATGGTTTCAAGAAAAATACAAAGATAAAAAAATCTTGCTTGTAACTCAATAGATATTTTGCATAATGTCATGGACTGAATGCTGAGTGTTGAGGAAGAGTTAATCAAAACTTTTTCTGTCTCATCTCATTTTTTCCTTTTTCCACACGAGGTTGGGAATCTTCCATTGTGTTCTCTTTCTCTTTCAGGAAGAAAATCCCTGTCCACAGTAAAATCTCACAGAAGAAGGGAGAACCAATTATTTGGCAATATCAAACTATTTCTAATTGTATTCTAAGTAACAATTTTTTTCCAGATAAAATATGCTATAGATATTTTTTCAAAGGCTTATCTAAACCAGCCTATCTCAGAAACTCTGTGTTCTAAATGCTTCATTTATATCACTTCATTTTAAAATGAGCTTTATCCTAAATTGGTAAATTATTTGCTGTTCCAAACAGCACTACTATGAAACTGCACTACTCAATGAAAACCACATTAAAAAAATAGGTATGTCTGTAAAAAAACTAAGTAGTCCAAATACAAAGTAGATTTTGCTGAAGTAGTAAATTAAAAAAAAAAATAGGAATTTCACTTACTTCAAAACTTTGAAACGTCCTTCACTTGAAAAATTTTTATGATTCAGTTTTAAAAGGTCCCATCAATTATTGAAAATTTCTTTTCAAAATTCCCCACTTTGCCTTGTTATAATAAACAGACAGTGCAAACTGGCATAATTGTTCTTTACCCCGCTAAGAATATTGCTATATTTCTTTAAAAGGCTCCTCTTCCACTAATTTCCTGTTGAAAAATTTCATCACTCCTTTTTATGTCTAGAGCTTTGAAAGGACGAAACACCAAACAGAAATATTACTGTGTCAGAAGTAAACAAACTCAGANCCCCGCTAAGAATATTGCTATATTTCTTTAAAAGGCTCCTCTTCCACTAATTTCCTGTTGAAAAATTTCATCACTCCTTTTTATGTCTAGAGCTTTGAAAGGACGAAACACCAAACAGAAATATTACTGTGTCAGAAGTGAACAAACTCAGAAAACCTGGTCACAGTAGCAAAGAAGAGATCAAGAGTGTGTCAGCTGAAAGGGATTCGGTTGGGATTGGATGTTGGGAAGAAATTCTTCCCTGTGAGGGTGGGGCAGAGAAGCTGTGGCTGCCCCTGGATCCCTGGAAGTGTCCAAGGCCAGGCTGGACAGGGCTTGGAGCAGCCTGGGACAGTGGAAGGTGTCTCTGCTCATGGCAAGGGGTGTTATAAGATGAACTCTGTAACATATTTGATTATGGTCTACCTTAGAGATGTTATTTTTTTCCTAATTACAGTGTGTAGTTAACAGATAAGATGAATTTCTAATGGGAAAATTCAATTTCAAATTTTGTTTCCTGTTATCTGGCACATTTTTTAATTGCTCTGTGTTTGCTGGAGAAGGACCAGGATACTCCAGAGCCATTTGTTTTTCTTAGTTAAACAGAAGCAAACAAAAATAAACCTTAAGATACTTGAGTATGGCCAACGTCTGAATCCACAGCAAGTGCTTTTATCTCAACATACTGTCAGAGTTATTAAAAATTATCAGTCTCTCATTGCCTAGGTGTCACAAAAGAAATTCAGCTTGGGTTTTTTGTTTGTTTTGCTTTTTTTAAAGCAAAACTCTCTGAAACATGCAATTTTTCTGCTCTTGGTGCCTCTACAGCCATTTTTCCAGGCCATGGTGCAGGAGAGTGAAGGCCATGCTGAAGGTGCTTGGCTGGTGCCCTTCAGCCCCATAAATGTGCTGCTGGCAGATGTGCCCAGATGTGTCCTGTGAATGTGAAGGCCTTGACATTGGTCTTGATCAGCATTTGTGTCCTGACAAGAGAAATTAATGAGAGCACAGGTTCTTGCATTGGCAAGAGCATCCGAATTCTGACAAGCTTTGGATTGTTGTGGTTACATAACAGCCCATGTGGCTACACGGGCATATTTTTACAAACTGAGCTCTAGTTTCAAAATTAACCATTTAAATCTGTGTCTCATTTAATATCCTATGCATTCAGCCTGTCCAGAAACTGGTGATAGGTTGTTAATGATCTACTTTTCATCTTCCATTTCTCTGCGTGGTAAATTGCTGGTAGATTTTCCTGGTGGACTTCTAAGAACGGTGATCAATACTTGCAAATTCATGCAAAGTTTTTAAAGTAGCAAGCCCTTAGAAAATATTACAGTGCATAAAGTTGTTTCCCATCATATTCTAAATTGGATCAGAAACCAAAGCAAGGAAGTGAGAGTCTTGTTGAGGAGCATAGAAAAAGGAAACGCGTGGGTTTGATCAGTACGTTCATTTTTTTATTTTTTTCCCCTGCTTAGAGTTCAGCTATGTACTTTTATTCTGTTCTAACACTTGAAGGGGAGAAAAAGAAGCAGAAATTATAGCAAGAATTCTGTGTTTTTTCAGTAAAATGGGTTCTCAGTTTTCTTGCTTCTGTAGAGATATTTTATCCAGTAGCCTAGTCCTGGGTTAGGGATAATTTTGCTACACAGTAAGCAACTATTAAATAAACCTTGTGGGTGTGCAGCCGGGTAGCTTTTGGGGTTTTGCTCTTTTTTTTAGATGTCATCAAGAAACATTTTTGAAGGCTTGTTGTCTCCTTCTTCATATTCTGTCATGTTCATTGTGTCACTGTTGGAAGCAGGGTGATTCTATTTGCTGCTTGTGCTTTCTTTGCCTTAGTTCCTATTAAGGCTTACATCTACATTAAAGATAATTATGAGCATATAAGAAATAAAAAACTTGCATTGAACCAGTGGAGAATGTGTTACATCCTTAGTGTTCCACTCAAAAAGCTGTGACATATGCTGCTGAAATATGTTTCATTTAATTAAAAACCTTCAAGTTTTGTACATTTCTGCTTGAATTGCTTCAGTGATGTAGATCATAGAAGTAGAGCTGGTCTTGTGGGAATACTGTAGGAACAACAAAAACTACTTCTTTGCCTTAGAATACACCCTTTACTTGTCACGACTTTCTAGTATCTCATTGAAAGCTATTTATATCCTCATGCCTTTTATTGTATTTAAGTAAAGGGGATTTTAGTAGAACTTTTTAGAGCTTTTATAAGGAAAGGACATAATTGGCCAAATTAACACTGTCACAGTCCTCACTGCTGTACAGCATTAGTCTGAAAACCTTGGCAGTGATCACCTGCTGGATACCCATCCTAAACATACCAGGAAAGGCAATTCCCTATTACACATGAATTGGACTGAAATCTCTGTATTTATTACTGGAGACTGAATCTCCAAATTCACGTTTGAGGAATCTACACAGCCCTTCAGATATTATAACCTGGTTGTACTGCCTGTCTTTTTTATTTGCTTGCCTACAGCATCTCATGCTGGCTCTGAATGTTCTGTGACCCTGCAAAACATCTCCAGTTTCAAGCCAGGAATTGGGCTCCGTGGTTTTGCCTCAGGCTGCCTTGTAAGCAGAACTCTCAAGAAGCTGCTAATGAGTATTTTCCATATTCTGACTCCTCTTTGTTTCTTCCTACTTTCACATTGTCAAATGTAATCAGTTAAAGGTGTGTAAATTGCTTTCAGAGGATTGAAATATATAATATCTTGCATAATCACCTTTGTCTTCAGTATATTACTTGTACAAAGTTGTGTTCCAGACCATCAGATACTTTCACCTTAATTTTTAAACAGCAGCTTCAAAGGGATGTAACACATAGAGAACTCTCCTCCAAGATAGCCCTACAGTGTGAAAGATTGTTTTAATTTAATTTCCATGTAAACAGCTGAAGGTGTAGATTTAATTTCTCTGCAAACAGTTTAAGGTGTAGGTTTGTTCTTGCTTTTTTGGTTTTTTTGGGGGGGATGTGTTTTCATACACAGTCTTGTTCAGGTACTCCGTGCATTTCTGTTTGAGGTTGTTGGCAGGGTGTTAACCTGAGGAGAATTCTACTTTAGAGCCCAGCTTTTTCTCCATCAGAACACAGATCTTGTCTGTCACTCATAGGAGAAATATGGAAGCAATCATGAAAAATTGGAAAGTAAACAGAAAGAAATACAGTTGTTTGATTTACAGGCTGACACTTGTCATTTCCATGAGGAGGCAAAGAAAACAGTGAATTTCCAGAGGTTGTAAGAGTTGAGGAGAGTACTTAAAAAATTCTATTCTCAGCTTGGACACTTCCCTAAATTTTCATAGAAGCTATAGTAAACATATCCTTGTAATTAAGGTATTTCTATCAACTTTTGAGTTTTATTGGAACTTGTGAAACAATACAACCTTTTTGGAGGGAATCTAACCAGTGTTTAGTACTTACACAAGGATATTGTTTTTCTAACCTGACTTTGAGCCTTATTCATTCATTAAAATATTTCTTAAAAATGTAGAGACCGTTCATTCTTCTCACTCTTTGCATGAGCATTTCAGAGCTACTTGAACTTAAGGTAAGCAACTCATTAGCAAAGTTCTATGAACTTCTGATTTTTGGATCTGTGATTTTCCTGTATTTTCTGAAAACCAGAACAAACCATTGGGGAGTATAAATACTCTTGTAAAATCCTGCAGTCTTCTCTGGTCCATAATTGTTTTTCTTGGACTATTTTTACCATAATTTCCTTAGTTGGAGTGGACTTTCAAGCTTCAATTCTTGTATGACTAGGTAGGTAATAAAACTTATTAAAGTGTGACTTTGAGAATGAGCAAATAATAACTTTAAACTGTTCCAATAATCTTAGTTTCCAAAGTGTCTCAAAAGGCAGCCCAGGAGTCTTGCTTTTGGTGTCCATGTAGGCAATACTTGAGATGATCTTGAGCTGTGTGGTTTTAATAGGAAGATTTTTGATATTAAGAAGCTCTTTCTCACTTTCAGTTTGGCTGGTTTAGTTCACCAAGTTGTGCTGTTTTTCTTGCTAGGCTTAGTGGTTTTAGTTCAAAGAAAGTAATGAAGAGAAAAATGCAAAACACATCCTTTACTCTGCTAAACAACCACAGTAATATGTTTAGAAAATGTATTGAGCTGCCTAATCCAAAGCTCATGGAAGCTGAATGCAGATTGATAGCAGTGGGGTGTAATGAGGCTTTGGTGACTTTTTTTAAACCCTTGTGAGTTAAATAAGATCACTTTTCCAGGGAAGCAGATAGTGAGGGAAGGGATGACAATGGCAGAACTAAGAGCCAAGGTTGCCTGGTGTCCACTCAGGTCTTTGAGCAAGTTGTTGCTTTTGAAAGGTTATTGCAGAGCTCAGCATCCATTTTCACACTGGCAGATAAGCAGTGTGGGATCTTGCTGACTCCATCCCTTTTGGTTACCAGCTTTATTTAGTACCTGCCAGCTAACCTGGGCTAGGGAGACACATACTCCAGTTAACATCCCCAGCAGTGCAAGAGGATTCTTTTCAGCGGACTAAAACCCCAAATTAGTTGGAGATTTTTTGGAGGTTTTTTTTCGAGTCAAGTTTCAGTCACACCAAGCAGTAAGACACAGGACTGTGCTAAGAGTTCTGCTGACCTTCAGTGTTTGGAATAATGCTTGTGGGTAGTGCAGATGCTACACAGAGGTTTTTATTTGCGTTGGTCTAGACAGACTTTGTGACACACTGCTGCCTTTCTTCCCCCTCAAATGTGAATTCAGAATGAAAATAAAATACCATGGATGAGATACTGTGAACCATTATGATAACTCATGCTAATTGAAGTTAGATTTCAGGATTAATGATTTATCTCTGCTCATTAAAGTAAAGAACTTTGAGGTCATTTAGTCCATTTGTGCTGGTACATTATATTCACTTTCTTTCTTCCTAGGTTGTATTTAACTACAAAGAGAAAAGTCCTGTGCTGCTTTATTTGATGAACTGTTCCGCAATCCAAAATGACTTCTCACAAAGTTTTTTATTTCTCTTGTTCAATCAAAATAGTTTTCCCTTAATTACATCACTTTTGGTTGTTTCTTTTAATTTTTACTTGGAAACCTGAATTTCCTGTAACTACTGTGTTCCTAATTTCTTTGGTGAAAGAATCCTTTATTTTGAGATCAAAGAATTCTGATATACATTAGCACTTTAATTATAAGCTACAGAATGATAACTGAATGAATAGGGTGAAGGCTTTTTTAGACTAGCAAGGCTGACAATTAAAAAGGCTTTTGCATGACTTGCAGTGTAGCCTATTCTTTTTTTCCTTAAATATGGCTATTATTGTAAATGAAGATTAATAATCACTAATAGCTACTGGGCTCTTTTAATGGAAAATTCTGCACAAACAAACATCTCAGTTTAGATGGTTCTGGTGCCCCCCTTCATCTCCCCTCTTTTGAAAATGTCAGTTGTTACTTAAGCAGAGCAGGCAGAAAATTGACTCTGTCTACAGTCAAGTTTAACCTCTGTCTCAGGGACATGGGGGTTTTGTGCAGAGAGTTGCTGGAGGACTGGAGGTAAAACAAATATTAACAAATCAGCATAATATAGTGGTCTAATCTAATATTGTATCTGGAGTCTGCCGTTCTCAGAATGGAAAATTTAAACATTTGGGAACAGACAGACACTGTGATGCCTCCAGGGACAGCCCTGCTGACTGTGACCCCCAGCAGGACCCAACTAGCAGTGCTTAAAAACTGCAAGATTTAGGGTCAGTGACAGTTTTCCTCTTTCAAATGTCTTGAAAGGTCAGTATTGATAAAGTGAAATGGAGTTTAAATGGTGTTAGGAAACCTGGAGTTTGTTACTTGTTATCCACTCGTTTTGCCTAATGAATAAATTCTAAAATCTGTCATTTTCTAAAATTTGTCTATAATTGAAAACTATTTCTTTTTCTTTAAACCCTGAGTCAAATATAAATTCTGATCAATTCCTCATTCTAAAAATGTCCCATAGAATTATTATTGGATGAAGCTTGGATGAATATATTTTTTGTTAGGATTCAGAATCTTGCAGCATTATCCTATACCCAAAAGATCAGAACAGTTCCTGGAATGCTTTTTAGTTTTTCTGAAAATACGAGTGAAAAACTTTAAAATGTGTTTTGTGTTTTTGATGTATGATGTAGACATAGTGCAATATCTTCTAGAAATTTTACTTTGATATCAAAATTCTTTTGAAGATTATTTGTATTGAATTTAAAGCTATTCAGAGCACATCAAATGCCCATACACATTGCCTTTCTGCTGGCTGGGGGAGGAGGAATTCTCAGAGTCTAGAAAGTCTTAATGTATTTTTAAGTATGAAAGTTAATATTATCTGTAATTGCATCTGTCTTCAATTTTAACATTTGGAAGAGTTCTGAGATGAGTTTTTCTCTGATCTGTGAATTGAAGTGCACTTACACACATCCATGCCTATATCACTTTGGATGCTCCCACTAATTTATTTGTTCACTCTGGGTCAGTGCCATGTTCCACAGCACTTTTTTCAGTTTAGGGGGAAATTTATTTGGAATTTTACTTAATATGCAGGAATTATGATGAGTGCACACTGATTACAGTATGCTAAAGGACATTTTAGGATTCTGGTATGTTTTCATTCTGTAGAATTTTTTCAATTTTATCCTTTTCTCCCTGGCCTCTTGATCAAACCACTTCTCTGTATTGTAATTGTCTCTCATCTTGACAATTGCAAGTCTTTCAAGTCTTTTTTCCTCCTGTAATCCATGTATAGTGTTATGTCAAAATGATGTTCCTCAGCTGTCCTTTTAATCTTGCCTTCTCCTTTCAGACATTTCCCAGTCTCCTGTTGATGTTCAGCAAATTCCAACTTGTTTTTCTTCTGAACAGTTCCCTTTTTTCAGACTCCATCCCTTACACTCTCCAGACTCCTCAACTACTTCCTTTTCATCTTATCTTTCACTAAAGTGATCAGGTCTTCACCTTGTTCTCCTTATATTTGGAATAGCAAGTAGTTACATTTCCTGCAGTATTGTAAGATTATATTCTTTTAAAATGTGTTTTTCTGTGTAATATTTGCTGTTTCCATCAGATCATGCCGCCTTTGTCCCTTTGATGCAGAACCCACCTAAAGATACAGTGGAATGAAATGGCCATCATAATTTAATGATTTTAGTAACAGGTGTATGATTATGGACCCAGATGTGCTAATAAATCTCAATTTTACCTTCAGATCCTTGGAGCTTTACAGCTGTGGTTCCTTATGAATTTCAAGAACCATTCTATGTTCTGAGTTTCCTTTCTCTGTTTTATATAAATACTCTGTAATGGGAAAGATTATTGATTATGTCTTTAATCAGTGTTTTTCAGGGACAATTTAGAAAGATGCAAGAGTTGGGTTTTTTTTTCAGGTAAAATGGCAGTCTCAGGAACATGCCAGCCAATTAGAAAATACCTCAATAAGTTCATCAAACTGACCTGGGATTTCCTAAGATTCAAAGAGTTTGTCAGCCTTGGCATTTCCCTCAAGCTTGAGGGGAGATTGCTCAGGCTGAAGCATATTCCTCTTTAATTAATGTTTTCTTTTTAAAATAAACCAAGCAACCTTACCCCACCTTTATTTGTGAAGTTATACTGTTTAATTACAGATCTTCTGTTGAGGTTTAAATTTCAAATCATTACTGTAAGTCAACTGATTGCTTCTTATTTTAGTTATGTTGAAGATTGAATGTTCTGATATGAAAAACAGTGGGAAAAAATTCACAGAAATTCCGCCTTTGAATTCTGATACTAGTAAAAAGCTTAAATGCTTTTCTGGCTTGGTAAATCCTATGCAAGTAAATCCAAGAGCAGATTCTAACCCTAATTGAAGTAATTGCCTAAGAAGGAAATTGAGCCTCTGTGAAAGTTGCAGCAAACACTGATGTCTGGGGGCAGCCCCAGTGAATTCTCCCCTGAGGCAGAATGTGCTTTTTAATGTTGATGGGTCTTTTCTATGAGCTCTTTACTGCAGCACGTTGTGTTTTCAGCTTCCCTGGGATTCTCAGCACTGTAGTTCACTGGTGTCTCTCCCTCAGGGCCTGTCTGTCGTGTTTAATGAACTGTCAGTGCTCCAATCCTGACTGATTAGAGTGACCTAAGAGGAAAAATTGGCTGTACCTTTGCATCAAGACGTGGCAAGAGAGAAAAGAGCAATGTTTTCTCTGTGTAACTATTAAATATCTCAGCCTTTCTGAGTTTGAGAGAATAAGGAGACTTTAATATCTAATGTCATTAATCTTTCCATAATGCTTATTCCATTGAGCATGCTGAATTCACTGTCCATGTTTGACAAGTTCCTCAAGGAACTGTTTCCTCAACCCATCCTGGTTGATTTTCTTCAGATGTTTCAACTCCTAAATTCAGTTTCTTTCTTTCATCGTCCCGGGTTCTCCCTAAATTCTGTCTAAGGACTGGCTGCTGCCCAGCATATATTCTTCTTTCAGCATAGCTACTTAGAAGACATACTTGCAAATAAAATTTGGGCTCAACAAAATATAGTTTGAGGTTCCTCTAATAGCATTTCCTCATCTCACAAGCTGCATAGTCAGATCTGACAGATTTTGAAGGTCATGCAATGCAAAATTTCAGGATGGAGGTATATTAATGCATCTCAGTGTCCTGATACCATGATCATTAATGTTGAAAAAGTGTATAAATGAAATTGAGATAGATGAGGAAAAGCAGAAAAAATGTATTGTCACAATAATGGAAGAAAAATAATAATGAACATCAAGGAGAATGACTGTTCATTGGTGAAGCAGATTATATGCATTATTTTAATTAAGAGTGCTTAATAGTACGTATGGTTTCCCTTGAATAAGAATTGCATGCTGATGAAGTATGATTAGAGACTTTTTTTTGGAGTTCAATTAAATCAAATCCATTTCTGTAAAAGGAGAGTGATTAAAAAGATGATATCAAGTCTAAACTGAAGGCTGTGGTTGAAGCTTCCTATTGCACATTTCTTTATTATTGCACTCCTCTGATGACTATTATCTAGTTTTTAACAATGCCACAAGTTTCAGACTGAGTCCTGTAGATTCAGTGGAAGAAGTGGCTTTGCAGATCAAATAGAAACTTGGAAAGTACTTGGATGTCCTTGAATATGTGATCCTGGAATTGTTTCCATCCAGGAAATCTCTTGGTTCATGCATGTGTCTTGCAGAGTGTGAGGAGATACTCTGATTAATCAGGGCTGTAAGGCAACACTCTGTTTCTGTAGAGTGCTTGGGAACCTGGGTGATTAAATGCAGAATTGCACTGCTGCTTTTTTTTATCTGTAAGTCATTACTGTCTGCCTTGGAAGGCTCCGAGACCAGCAGGGCCCAGCCAACTGTCTGGGAACTGCGAACAGAATTATCAATTATCTTGTTGAGTCCCATCATCTTGTGCTTTGATTATCCTGTGAGTAAGGAGGGCTGGTTGTGCTGACATCCTGATTGGTGTCCTAAACACACGTCAGGCAGGGAAAGGGAATGATACTCATTAAGTGGGAGCAGACACGGGGAAGGCTGTCCAGTGGCATGTGAGATCGTGGTGTCCAGGCTCTTAATCACAGCCTGGTTTGTGTTTTTAAACCAGCCCACAGGAATCTGCACTGATGCCTCTTGTCAGGACTTTCACTTTCTTTACCTCAAACTTCCCTTTATAACAAGAAAAAAACGCATTTTTTGTGCTTAAGCGTGTGCACTGATAGCTAGCTGTATTTTTTACCCTGCAAATGTCTTTATTGCACATGCAAATAGAGAAAAGCAAGCTACGTAGTTTTGGTTTAAGGTAGTTAACATCTGCCCAATATGCAATTTCCTGACGTGATCATTGTCGCTGGAGATCTTTCACTCTGATCTGTGGGGATAAATTTTGCTTCATCTTTCATTATATATTTCTCTTTGTACCGAACAATAGCTAAATCTGTGTCCTCAGGACTGCCTGTAGCCAGCTTCAGGCAGCTAGCATTGCTTCTTTAAAAAGAACCCAGCACTGCTTCCCTCTCCTCTTCCACACCAGAAGAGGGGCAGAGAATGAAAGAATCTCAGAGGTTATTTCCAGTGCAGTGATGGTATCGGGATTTATGGGAATGCTGTGTGCAGATCATTCTGATTTAAAGCAAACTTTTCAGCATTTGTCACCCTCAGAGTCTGCAGCTGGGAACCAGAGCAACCTGGCTTTAACATTGGAGCTAAAAAAGAGTTAACACTAGAGCAAATTTTTAAAGTTCCCTGTAAGAAATCCAGCATGAGGGTTTGTAAAAATGTAAAGATTTGTATTGTCATGGTGTGGCCTCCTCAGCCAGAGCTCAAGAAATGCAGAAGACCATTCTGCTACATCCTTTTGTGTGCTCATAACCATGCACGCTGGGGAAGAGTCTAACTCTTTTTCCCAAGGTTTTAATCTAGTGGCCCATCTAGAAGTTAATTGAACAGTCTTTGCACACAGATGCCATGAGAATTTGACATGCATAAATATGAAACAGATGATTAGGAAATCACCTCAAGATTATGCAGCTTCCCTTTATGTGCTCCACAGCTGACTTCATGGCTTGCTGTGTGAGCAGTAACCCTGAGAGGCTCTGCCTCAGTTCCAAACTAACTGGGATGAGCACAGGCTCATGTACACAGTGCCAAGCCCAACTCAATAAAGCCATTATCTTGGAAGTGAGTTAATCATCCCTCTGCTCTGCCCCTGAGGTAACAAGAGCATGAGAACTGCCAAAAATGGGCCAAGCTCTGGCTGTGTGAGAGCAGTGTGATGGGGATAGAAGGTAGGAGTGGAAAGAAACTCTGGTTATTATCAAGGAGTTGTAACCCAGGGCATGGGGAATCATTCCCCACTATAAATTTATGCAAGTTAAAATAATTTTTTAATAGAATCATATAAAAATCCTGAGTTGGAAGGGATCTACAAGGATCATCAAAGTCCAGGTCCTGGGACAGCCCCATCAATCACACCATGATATTAGAAAATACACATAAATGCATTTAGATATACAAAAAATATATATCTGCATATACTTATACATATAATCTGAAAAACAGTCATTTCTACATGTACACAAAAAGCAAAGCAAAGTAGGAGTTCCTTTTTTTGTTCAAGAAACTGAAAGTAGTGGGATGAATGATCATTCCCAGCTGTGAATGAAATCCATACAAAATTTACTTTCACTGCTCTAAGTTCTGTATATTACATAAATTGGCCAACAAATTAGATTTTAAGCAAATTAATCATTTAAGAGGATACTTTTGACCTTAATTTATCAGTGCCTCAGAACCTCATCATGAATCATGCAGAAAACGTAGTGTATGATCGTGTAAATTGAGATCTGTATTCCAGAGCCAGCCCAAGCTACCACAGTTATGGATTATGTTAATATGTAATTTTGGGGATGTGCCACCCTGATGCATACAGTCAAGTGCTGCTTGCTGTGCACAGGATACCTGAAGAGAGGGAAAGTCCACATTTAATTCACAATCACTTTTATTTCCTAATCAATATTTTCTGTGCTAAGAGTAAATAAAACAATATTTAATTATTTCGAGGTGAGAGGTGTTGGAATAAAATATTTAATGCAAGACCTCACACTTTCCTTGTCCAGAAATAGGTATTGCTTATGAATTGCTGTGCTCTGGTTCACCTGCTGTAGCACAGACTCGCCATAGTCCTTTCTCAGAGAGCCCTCTACTGTCCTAAAATACAGCACGTTCCATTCAGTGGCTGATACCCCAAAATATCATTGGATCTGTGGCATGAATACATGCCCTGGTGCCAAGGTAGATTTCAGTAAGGGTAAGAAAAAAAAAACAAAAAAAACACCAAACAATAAACACATGATATTACTGAATATTTAAGAAATTTGAATTTTTGAAGTTTAACAAGTTTAATGCAAAACAAACGTGTTTATGGCCAGATTTCTGTTTCTTTGCCTAATCATGGGAATGTGGTTTTCAGAAAGATAGAGGCTTAAAGAACTGGTTGTTTTCTCATGTTCCTGCCTCTCATTTTTCTTGTGTGAATCAGTTCACTTTTTTGGAAGGAGAGGAATATAAAACAAACCCTGCTGTCTAGACTGATTCTGCAGGAAATTTTTCCACAGTAAATTGAGATCCCACTATTAAAAGTGCTCACTAATTTATCATGAGACTCACGACTGCTGCCATTCATCTGGTAACACTAGGTGCTGAAATTGTTATTGCCAGGGAATCACAGATTTCATTTAAATAGACTCAGTTTCTCATGTTTAATTAAAGAAGTCTGATAACATTAAGGAAGTTGAGTGGATAGGGGGAACCGAAAGAAAGCATATTAATGAAATTTGCCTGTATTAATAAAAATATTTCTTCAGTTTTACAGGGTAGAGAAGGTGGGGAAAGCTGATTATTTTAACATTTGAGAGTACTAATACTGTGGTTTTGAGAGGAGATCTTAATATATGCAGACATACATTCCTTATTTACGTGGGTGTGGAGGCTGAAGCTGTTGTTTGTAATTGGTTTAATGTCAGAAAATCTCAGCAGGTCACTCTGCTCATCAGTGTGTGCAGGAAGAGAGACCCTTGATGCAGAAGATGAACACCTGAGATTACACAGTGCAACAGCCAGTCACGAAAGCTAAACCTTTCCACTCACCTTAAGGAAGGAAAAAGAGGGAAAAAAAGTGTTATTTCAACACGATGTTATTGATTCCCCCTAAACAGCACAGAATTTTGCCATGTTCTGTGCTCATCCATGAACCCCAGGGGTAATGTATGAAGGGAGAGGTGCCAGGCGTGAGGGCAAACGTGACTTGAAAAAAATAATGCTGATATCAGAGGAAATTGAGGCTCGGAGCTGCTCAGTGCCAAGGATTGTTTGGGTCTGTAGCAGGCCAGGGGGATGCTGAGTCTGTAGCTGACAATCTCCAAATTCTACCACACTGCCATGTTACATTACCTCTCCTCTCACGTGGTCTGTCATGGTTTTGGTGGATTTGCTGCCATGTGTGTGCTGGTTTCCTCTGGAAGTGCACACATGTCAGTGAGGTGTTGTTAGCATGCATAGAATAAAATTTAAAAAGGATGTTGCAGAGGCATAGGACTTGAAATTAAAAAGAGCTGCTGCTGCAAAACTCAGGTTTCAAGTAGCTGAGGCTAATTCTTTCCAGCAGGTAAAACTGGAGTAGGGCACTGCTGAAGACAGTGTTTACAGAAGGATAAACGTGGCAGATTACCTGATTTTTTAAGTAATGTTGTTTGTAACTTGGCATATGAAGAGATCAGAGACGCCTGTTTGGATTTTAACACTCCTAATGTAACTAAAAATGTCCTAAAGGCTCAGCACTTCCACCCACTGAGGTTTGCATAGCACAGCCTGGATACAGCACAGTTTCAAATTTCACTAAAAAAACACCCAAAAACCCCCAAGACTGGCGTGTAAACTTCTGTGTTAAAGAAACTGCCTGCACACTGCATGCTGATGTTTATTCTAGCAGATTGATCTCTCTCACGCATAATATTTTCATATCTTCATAGCCACTAAATATGCTTTAATTTTATTCATCTTGCAAGTTTCTGCTGCTATGGCAGAAGGGAGGATGGGTGCCTTGTCAGTAAAACCAGACAGCACTTCAGGCTGTCCCTGCAAGGCAGGCTCAGTAGCAGCATGCCCCCAAAGCAAAACTGAATCTGTGTGAGAGAGACTGTGTGGAGCCTTTCACATTTATCTAGCCTGGGTTTAAAGTATTCATATTTTTAAAAAAATTAAATTTGCATGCCAGTAGACATGCTTTATGTTGCTAGTAGGCAGCTTGGATGTTTGAGGAAGGAAGTTGTCTTGAACACTGAGTTTAGCTCCCTGAGAAAACAAAAAACCCCAACCAAACCTGTGATGAATCCCTCCGAACTCCACTTTATTTCATTTCCTTATTTGCATTGTTAAACAGCTAAAATGGCAAAGTATATTTATAATTTATATAGAGAAACATATTGTGTGTTCAATCCAGGTATTTTTTATATGTCACAGTCCTTTAAAAAGTGTTGTGGATCCGCCTGATGTTCTTGAAAATTAGCTTTTATAGTCAAATTGGGCTCATGGATAGGTAGAATTACAGGAATGCAAAATTCCTGAAGGAACAGTTTGTAAAACTCTGGAAGAGAGAAGAACCTACAGTGTCATTTGGAAATGTCAGGTGATACTGAATCATCTTTAATACCAGCATTTTTTTGAAGTTTGTGGTTTCCCTTTTTTATCTTTTGGGATCTCTGCAGTGTCAGAGGAGTAAAGGCAGGGACAGCAGTAATTTCTCTCCTGCAAAGACATTTATCCCTTAAGGTAAAAGACCTTGAAATAATGTCACTATGGTATAAACCTCTTTTAAGTTTTTCATATATGTTTTACAGTATGCATAGAATCACAGAATGGTTTGAGTTGGAAGGGGCCTTTAAACTCATCTTTGAGCTTTGCCATGGGCTGGGACCCCTTCCACTGTCCCAGATTGCTCCAGGCCAAATCCAGCCTGGCCTTGGACACTTCCAGGGATGGAGCAGCCACAGCTTCTCTGGGCACCCTGTGCCAGAGCCTCACCACTCAAATACAGTACAACTCTACAATTATTGTTACATTTTGTATTAATGCTTGTATTTAAAGTCATTAGAAGTTCATCAAATATATTTTCATTTACCAAAAAAACACCTTTCCCACAGCCAAGTGCAGTGGAAGTGTTAGTCATTATTATTTCTTTTTAAAATAAGAAAATCTCTATGGGATGAATTAGCATTTGAACTCTAAGATCTTTTCTTAGACTTGATAATTGTGTAAATTCTACATCAATTATTGTGTGCATTGTATGTGTGTTATGTAGAAATGCTATTTGAGAAGTTGTCATTAGTGTTTTAACCACTTCATTATGGGAATAGAATCAATCATGCTGTTTTAGCTTTTCACTTCATGAGAAAATTGTTTGTCTTTACTCTTTGCTAAATTATTCTTGCATTTAATAATTCAGTAGTCAGTCTGGTGCATTTTTCACCTGGGAAAAGGGAGCCAAAGCTTGTCTTTATTTTCCCTATATATTCAGTGTTGTGCTCAGGGGAATGGTATATCCAAAAATAAGACTATAAATAAGAAATCAGTAGCCTTTTCTGTCTTGCTGCTTTATGTGGGTTTGGTATATGCTTCTGCAGCATTATTACTTACTCTGTTCAAATCAATGCTCTGAGCTTTCCTTTACATGATTGATCTCTTCCAGATTAGCCCACGAAGTACGTGATTTAATAAACACCACTGCTACCTGTTTGCTAACACACACATGTCTGCAGTGTTAGACAGAGACTGTTAAATTTCTAAAAGTGCTTCAGTCAGTCATAAGATTTGGATGGCATCACTTTATTTAAGTGGGAAAAAGAAAACAGATTTGGTCTGCTGTAGTCAAAAGCAAGCTAAAATTCCTTGGAAGAAACAGAAATAAGGCAAGAATTTATAAAAATTATGCCAGATTCTGCAGGAGATAATGATAAAAAGGAAAGTTCCTTACTAGGGTATTGTCCTCTTTAAATGCCACTTTCCAAATTCCACTTTCCTGCTACACAAAAGAAGAATTTTTTTTCTTGCTTTTGTGTTCTTAAACATTGTGGTAACAGATTGTAAAGTATCAGCAACAACATATAACTGCTGATGTCCCTTCCTAAAATACCTATAAATGTGTATATGTGTATATGTTACCATTTCATGAAAATTTTAGTAGAAATGGGCTGTCAAGAAAGAATGTAAGTATTCTGTGTGTTACAGTGCTGTCCTGGGTTCAGGGGGTGTGGGATCCATGTGGAATACCTGCTTTTTATTAGGATGTTATTTCAGGGTCACATTTGCTTGTCTGTAGCAGCTCACAGGGTGCTCCTGTTCTGGGCAGAATATCCTGCAAGAGTTCTGTGCGGGGCATGGAAGGATTTTGAGTGACATTTGGATATTTAGAACCAGATTTCTTACAGCTGCTTATGGCTGGATTGTATGGACCTGGTTTAGGTACACTCTTGTAGAGGTTTGTGGCTTGCCCTAACAGTTTCATTTTTTGTCTTTCCATAATACTTCTCTGATATCTCTGAGCCCAATGTCTTTTAATGCTTTCCAGACACTTCCTGTGTATAATCACTAATAGATATTTTAATGGCCTTTGAGCATTGATGGCCTGAGGAATTGGGAAGTTTCTTCATAAGAAGTTACTGTGTAATACTTTAACACAGCTGTCCAGACATAGTATTTTTTAAGTTCTCTCATAGTTCTTTGTTTTTTCCTGATAATGGCCTGACATAACATTATTCCTCCCTATATTTTCTCTCTATATATAAGGTAGGGTTTCTTTTGCTTTGTACCTTCTGTGATAATGTTTTCTCTGGAGGGAAATCTCCATAGCTTCACAGCACATTTGTTCCCAAATGTGGGCTGCAGTGTGAGACACAGCACATTTCCTCAGTCTCTGTCCCCAAACCAGCCTTGGCCAGGTCATTTCTTCTGTGCTTTCTGAAAAATGTTGTGAGATTCTGTTAATCTTTCTCCAGGAAACTTGTATTTCTGATATTACCCTGCTTTCATCCACTTTCCTGGGAGATGGTTTTCATTTTCAATTGCTGTACTATTGTTTTTAATATTACTGAGGCTTGTTGTCTTTTCCCACTACTTTCTATTGTAAAATTAAAATGCTACTTTTGGCACAGGAGCTCTCATATTGCTTTTGAAGGATAGATATTATTCCTGCTCCCCCAATACCTTGGGAAGAATTGTACAATATGATTCTATTCAGTCCACATTTTTATCAACATGGTCACCATCACCTGCAGCCATTATTCCATTTTAGAGCAGAGCCTTACAGGTATTTTTTCTCCCTTTTTGCAATATCAAGATATGAAGAAGATGAATGAAAGTTGCTTGCATGTTTTTGTCAGTGTGTTTTTATAGCTCCCATGAACAGTGATGGACTTGGCAGCCTGGAGACTGAAATCCTCTGTTTAATCACAGCTAGGTGTAGTTCAGCAGAAAGATGTATTTCTATACACAGCCCTTGTAGCATGTCGAAGCCTCGAGCTGGAGAACTGACCTTCTGTAAGCAGAAAAAAGCTCTCAGGCCACTCAGCCCCTGCCTTATCTGTGAACTGTTCAAAAAGAAGCATTCATGCCATTGAGTTTCTGTGACAGGTGCTGACGTCTCGTCTGGAGTGGACTGAGGGTTCTCTTTGGGGAATTTCTCTCCCTGAGTTACTGAGAGAAAGCAGTGTTCCACCCAGCCTGGGAGTTGTACATCTGTGTGCATCGAGCTGTCACATAACACTTCAAAAGGCACTGGGTTTTCAGGTCAGCTTGCATTTAGCCCTAGGCTCGATCTTCTGATCATTAATGTCTGTGATTCTTTATTTTAGTTGTGAAAACTCTCCAAATCCGATAGCTGAGACCAGAGAACTAAGAGTACTCTTAGAGAACTAAATAAAACTGTAAACTTCATTTCTATGTTTAGAGTATTGAGATATTCTATTTAAAAACAAAGCAGAAAGGTCCTTCAGTGAATCCTGCAGCATCTTAGGTCCAGAGAAGACACACTGCACAGATATCTTGTGTGTGGTCATAAATTGTATTCTGTGAACATTTTGTAATGTATAGAAAGGCAATGGTCCTGGTCATATTCCTTTTCATAAATATGTGCTTATGGGGTTTTAATCACGTCTCCCTGAAAATCCAGGGCAATGAAAACGTGTGCTATTCCAGAAGAAGTGCTGGTTATTAAATCTGCTGGAAATAATTTGACTGGGTTTTGGGTCTTTTTGTATTTTTCAGCTAACAGGACAAGTGACTTTGCAAATTGCCACTGATCCAGTTTTGCCGTTTAATGCCCTCGACATCGCGTTAGAAGTTCAGAACAGTCTGAAAGGTAATTTTCATTAGAAGAATATTGTTCTCTGTTGATACAGGGGGGAAAGCATAATCTAATCCCTGATACATATTTTCAATACTTGAATAACAGCTAGTGCTTTTACTAGTTAAATAGGGTCCTTATATAATGCTGAGTAAAGTTCAGGTTTTGTTGCTAAAGTCATAAAGATTTCAGATTTCTTCTGATGTTACTTTGTCAGTTAAGCAATACAGGTTACCTGTAGTGTCCTAAGACCTTTGAAAAATATTTCTGTTTACAGGTTTATGAAACTCTCAAGTTGATCTGTTAAGTAGAGAAGTTCTATAAAATCACACCCAAACTTCACATATCCTTCAGCACATTGTGAGATCATATCTCAAGTGTAAAGACTTTTTGCAATCTTGAGGTGCTACCCCTGCATTTCATTCACTCTCTACACTATAAAGCACCACTTTTCTGTAACACATACTCAGAGAAGTATGATACCTTTTCTTTAATCTTTGCCATCCATCATTGTGGAGACGTAGGAGTCAGTAGGCAAGTATTGGTCTGGAATCAGTGAGCATCTAAAAAGACAAGTAATTTTAGCTCTGTTGTGCCACATAAACATTGGTTTAGTTCAGCCTAAACACAGCAGGGGATGATCATCAAATGAAGTGTGGCTCAGCTGGTATTCCTTCAACTGAACATGAGATATCTTCTATTGTTCTTCCTTTTTCTTTATTTTGAGTAACAGGAAACGTTGATTTAAACTGAATTTTTTTCTCTAACTTCAATTAGATCATTTATCTCTACTACTTCAGGGGAGAGAAAATTATTTTCTAGGCTGTAAGGCCAGCAGGATAAATTTTCTCCCAGCTGCTCCCTTTGGAGTTTTATTTAATGATTTTTCTCATGGCTTTCATGTCTTATCTATCTCTGACATGTGAAAAAGAACAGTTTATTTTCATTTTAGAAAACATTAAGACAATGGTCCTTTTTCAGTTACTTAAATGAGAAGTTGTACTTTTTTATGTGGCTCATGGGTTTATTCATTCTTCAAAAGATTTTATGTTGTCCAACTTTCCAGTTCAAAGTTGGAATGTCTCAGTAAGCTGTTTCCTTCTACAGCTCAATGCAAGCTGTAAATGTAGAAAAGGTGAAGTTAAATCTGCATAGCATGTAAAATATTTGTTCATTAGGCCTAATGTTGTGCCTCTGAGATCTGGGTCAGCCATTTCTTTGAACAGAGGTTTTATTGCCCATTGGACTTTCTCACATGCTTGAAGTTTAATTTTGTGTGAATATTTGAGTCACTGTTTTGCAATCTCCTGGAGGTACTCACAAAAGGTCGTGTACACCTTGATACTTCTGAATATTGCATTTAGTTACATTTCTAAAGGATTTAACTCTGTAATGTGCTGGGTGTCTGTACAATTGGCTCTGCTAAATTCCATGGGATATTACTCAGCACTTCAGAGACCATTCCTTACATTCAGGACAGTGTGGATGGCAAGTTGTGTCATCCCCAAACCCTTCATATGGCTCTTGGCCTGTTCTCAGAAAGATGGAGAAGAGGCTGTTAAGTGACACGTGTTCTCTCCCCTCACACACACCAGAACTCTTGGAAACAAACCACTGCTTTTGGGTTTATCTGAAAGGAAGGGTTGGGGCTGGAGAGATTTCTTTTTCTGCCTCTGCTGGTGGGCTGATGTTGAGCAGGAAACCTTGTGGTCATAAACAATGGAGATGGAGGTTCCAAGACTGAAATCCAGGTCCCCAGAGCTGGTCAGGCTGTTGCCTGTCTATTCACAGATGAGATATTTTAGACAAATTCATAAATAAGTGACTGCTTAGAATATTCTCATTGGCTACACCTTGCAGTTGTGTGGGATATGTGCCTTCCATACATTTAAAATCAAGACTCATTTTAACTTGAGTCAAATACATTAATATTTTGCTAGGCTTTGTATCCTATGAAAATCCAATTTATCTTTTGAGGTAGGGTGCAGACAAGATGTCAAATCTGGTGTGAGAATGACACAAACAGTGTTTTTAAGCACTCCTGAAGAAATGCTTTGTATTTATATGCAAGTAAACATGTACAATAATTTTTATAGAAGTGTTTTGTATGTATAAAAACATTTTTCTCCAGAACATATTTGTATTTTCTGCTGAATGTTCTTGGCACTGTGCTCTGCCTTTAAAACCCAGTGTATGTCACAGCAAGTTTCAGGGGTTGATGATGGGGATTCTCAGGTGTCTCATTAGGATTAAAAGCATTTCTGTACCTTTGCACCTGGCTGTCTTGGCAACAACAAGTTCAGCCACCCAGTTTACAAAGATTAAGTCAGCCAGAGGTTGGTGGTGTCCCTCGCTTGGATGTTGTGAAGCTGATGGTATTTTTTATTTCCAGTCACTTGGATTCGTACAAACTTTTCAAAATTGGTGTCTGTGCCCCAGCCCTGAGTTGTGGCTGTGCTGGACCAGGCAGGCGAGGTGAGAGCCCCACTTGTGGCTGTCAGCACAGGCTGCTGGAGCAAATTGTAGCATCTCTGGTAGGCACTGTCTGAGAGGGAGAGGCTTATGAAGACAAATTAAGGGTGGATGAGATTTTCTGGTTTTCCAGAAGTGCAAGAGCCCTGATTTAAAGCTCTTTGGCTGAGGCAGTGTCAGCTGAATGTGGCTTCCTATCAGTTAGGCCCTTTCTTCTCCCCAGAATGGATGTTTTACAGATGTTACAGCAGCTGAAGTACTTGGGGTGATAATAGTAGGCAGCACTAGCAGAAGCTTAAAATAATCTGGTTTACAATAAGTCGTTCCCAGGGAAGTCTGCGTGACTTTCCACAGCCCTGTCTCTACCCATATATTTCAAAACATCAGGCTAAACTCTCTGTCCTTAGAAAAATCAATAGAGAAACATATCTCTCTCATTTACTTGATGGTTGCATGCTCACTGCCTACAGCTATCTGCTGCTCTTCAGCTTGGCATCATTTTACCTGCTTGACTGTTTTTTCCTGATCATTTTGGGTGCTTTTTAGAGTTACTCTCTCCTCCTGTCTGTAATGTTCAGAAAATTTCCCTCTTTACTGTTCCCACCCTTTATTCTTCACTGCAACAGAGGTGAAAAATGCAACAAATCTGTATGTAAGACAGAAATATCTCTTTTGTTATGAGCCACTGGCTCCTTATCTTCAGTGTCCCTTCAAGGTTATTATGTATTAGTACCTTTCTTCAGCCTTTAAAAAAACAGTCATGGAAAAATGCATTTTCCATGGACAAACGTTTAGTTCTGAAGGGCAAGGATGAGCATCTGTTCTGTGTTAGTAGGCCGTAAGTTTCAGCAGCTCTGTGCAAAGTCATTGATAATTTCATAGAATCATAAAATAGTTTGGGTTGGAAGGGACCTTTTAAAGGTCATCTAGTCCAATGCAGTGAGCAGTGAAATCTTCCTGTAGATCAAGATGCTCAGAGCAGGATGGGGTATCCACCACCTCCGTGGGCAACCCAGTGTTCCACCATCCTCATTGTAAAAAACCTCTTCCTTACACTTAGTCTAAATCTAATCTTTTGGTTTAAAACCCTTACCCCTTGTCCTGTTTCAAAATTTTGTCCCAAATTTTCTTCTAAAGGCCCCTTTCAGCATTGAATAAAGTCTCCCTGGAGCCTGCTCTTCTCCAGGCTCCTGTTTGACATGCACATAGTAAAATGTCACAACATTCCTCTTTAATATCACTTCTTTGAAAAAAGACTTGGAGCAACACCAGATTAGCCTACTTGGGCTATAGCAGTCATGCTAGCAAAATTGAAGCTGATGGCAGCATGTTCTTTGCACTAAGGATGTCTGTGGATTTGTGTTTCTGCCCCTTTAGGGTGCTTCTTACAAAACTTTCCCATTCAGACTTTCTACTGCCAGGTCTGCTTATCCTGTTTTGCAGAGCATGAAAAATTTTCCTAGTGAATACAGCAGCACATCATAGCTGATTCAGAACTTGCAAGCAAATCAAAACCTGAAGCAATTTCTCTTTTCTCTTAGACATGCAAACACATGTTCACATATATGATAAGCAAGCATCATGCTTTGAAATGCTAATTTGTCTGTGGTCCCTTTCCTGTAAGTACTTGTAGGCAAGTACTTCCATAACAAAGGGCACAAACACAATTTAGAAATGTTAAATCTCTAGCTGTGCTTTTCATAAGAGCAATCAGTTACACAGGGAATGGCTATTGTATTCAGTGTCTGTAAAAATATCTATTTGGTGTAACTTGTTTCTGAGTAAGATCCAGTTACGTTTAGAAAATGCAATAAAATTCAACAGTGTAATTCCTTGATCAAGAGTGCACATACTCTTGAGTCACTTTCCTCTGTTTGCAATTTTATTTTTATAGCAACCAAACAACTAGCTTAGATGATTCATCATGATTCACACTGGAGACAAAAGGACAAAGAATGCAAAATATAATAATGTGGCATTGTTTTCTCTTAAACAAGGTAACACTTGTGCTTGTGTTTCTCTATAGAAGCATCACAAGGTGTTTAGGACATCGTTAGTTAATGCAGAAGAATCATTTGCTGTTCCATTCCCATCTTCCCAGCCTGAGAAAAGCATAAATCAGTTTCCCTTGGTGGTGCAGTTCCGTGTGTTTCGATGCCTGTTCAGTCCTTAGCTGGCTGAGGTAACACTGCCCACGCTTGCAGGTTTTGTACTGAAGCATTAAAAAGGGCCTGGGTGTGTGTTTTCTAACAAGAGTTTGGAGTGTAAAACGCAGAGTTGGTTTAGGGGCTGTGCAGAGCAAGTGAGAGCATTTACAGGATTCTTATGTTTAAAAGGATGGTCTGTTTGGCTTCATTTCCAAATGCAGAAAGATGGATTTTCCTTTTATCTCACCTTCCCTGTTGAAAAGGCAAAGCTGACATTTGCAATTGTTTATATAAGATTCAGAATAAAAACTATACGAGTCTTGGAATATGAAGTGCTTTGCTGAAACCAAAGGATTCTTTCTAACAGGGTGAAATTAAACATTTCCACATGGACACAAGTCCCAGGGTAAGGTATGCATTATATACCTGGGAATGGAAAGTTCTTCAGCTGCACAGGATGTTTGCCGGAGATTTGAAAATTAAGGATAATGATATTTTGCAAATATCTTAAATGTGGCAAGCTCATACGCTTGAAGAATATTTTTATGAGGCATCAACCTGACTTGATCAGAATTTCAATTGCTGCAGACTCAGAGAGATACCAACCCTTTATATCAAGATACCAGCATGCCTGTTATCCACTCTGCTTAGGGAAAGGTGGATTGGTCAAGTGTCATTAGCAAAGGAGCCTTGTCCCAAACCAGGGCAGACATAACCCATCTTCTTTCACTCCTGTTCCCCCAGGGAGCTTCTGTTCATTGTTGAAATTCATCTTGATATCTCGGGAAATCTGACAGTTTCTCTCACACCAGCATCTTGTCTCTCCATGTATTCTGGATCATTTCATGTTTTGCTAGATTGGAATGTGCTAGTCAGCTGAATGACAGGAGTATATGGCATCTATGAACTCCTTTTCCTTTGCTGGAATGTATCCAATAGCAAATCTCTTTTTCCATATGAGAGGAGAGAATATGTTATATTCAGGCATTTCCTTGGATTTCTTAGTTATACCTGTTTGCTTTTCCATTCCTATTATGTGCTCAGCTTTCAGACTCCAGCCATGAATAATTTGAGAAATGGGTTGGTATTTGTCCTGAATTTAACCAGAATAATTTTCTTCCAGTTAGCTGGTCCTGTGTTTAGGGTTTAGGATTTAGGATGAGGTGAAGGTAATTCATTGATGTCTCAGTTGTTACTTAGTAGTGCTTACCCTGAGGACTTTGAAGTTTGCCATGTTTTGCCAGAGAGGAGTTACAGGAAGCTGGGAAGGAGCATGGCAAGGATGGCTGACCTGAACTGGCCAGGGGGTAATTTCATACCAGAGAACATCATGCTCAGTTTAAACTGAGGTGGCCAAGGGGGCTGATTGCTGCTGGGGCCAGGCTGAACATGGTCAGCCCAACAAAGCTGCTCATCACTTGTCTGTCTTGGGTTTTATGTCTCCCTTTTGGTTCTCCTCCCTTTTTGATGCTATATTATTACTATTGTTGTTATGATCATCATCATTTTATATCAATTATTAAACTGTTCTGGTCTCAACCCATTGGTTTTAACTTTTTGGTTCTTTTCCCATTCCTTCAGGGAAGCCAGTAGGTGTGAGTGAGCAGCTGCATGGTGCTGAGGTTAAACCATGTCAGTATTCCCCAATTACTATCTGTGATTTTTCCATGTGTGTCTTAGACAAGGAATTTGAAAATTCATTGAACTTGAGTCCTCAACCACTTTCTTGGTTTAATTATCTCAGTGACTAAGGTACAGAACTCCCTGAGGTTTGCACATTCAGGTAGAGGTGAGACAGCTCCTAGAGCTGGATGGTTTATGTTGATTAAGGCATTATTTGAAAGATCTAAGGATAGTGGATTTCCTGTCAATAGGCGAAGTGAATCTTGGCCTTAAAGATAATTTCTGCACCCTGGAAGTGTTTGTGCTGACTGATACTGCTTTTGACTTTCTGTCAGGTTCAGGCTCTGCTTTCTCTCTCCACGTGCTTGTAAAGATGAAGGTGGTCCATGCACACACTGGGAAAGGAGGCCACACTCTTCACCTGCACTGCAGGTGGGAGGAGGCTGCACATTCACAGTGCTCCAATTCACATTTCTCTTTCTGGATTATGAAAAGGAAAATACTGAAGTCGTGGTGTGCTCCTAGGTGCTGCAGGCTTTTATTCTTTTGCTGTCTGAGTGGGGTTGCTAACAAAGCAATAGTTAACACTTCAGGTTTAAAAAGTTTTGGAAGTATTGACTGGATTAGAATATGCATTAGGATATCAATTAAAGTTGGCTCATTGGCATATGACTTAAGTGATTAAGAGGAGCAATTTCAAATACCCTCTACAATTGCTGTTAACCTCCAAGATTCTAAAATATTGAATCAAATTCAATTAAACCCTGCATATTACAATATTCTATAAAGCAGTCATTACGGAATCCAAGCACAGGCTTTCAGACTCAAGAGCAATGGCATCAAATGGCATTGAATAAATCCAGTCTCAGAAGGAAATGTTGTAGTTCTTGATTTATAACCATTCCTTCCTGCATGCCTGTTTTCCCAATGCTAGATTTCAGGCTGTACCCCAAAAATCATTCCTCACATCTTATTAGATCTTAAAGCATGAGAGCCCAAATTGATCTTGGAGAAACAGATCAGAGGTTACACGGAATGATCTATGGCTTCCCTTGACCCGTTCCGTGCTGCTCACAGGGGAAGAGGAGGCTCAGGTTTTAATTGGGCTATTAATTTTGACTGGGAAGCAAGAGTAATAAGTGTTCTGTGAATCAGTGGTGACTGTGTTGCTGTCCCTGTCCCCAGGTGATGAAGCTGTCCCTCAGCTGCTGGCAGTGGCAGCACGGCTCAGGGACACGGCGGAGCTGTTCCAGTCGGACGAGATGCGCCCGGCCAATGACCCCGAGGAGAGAGCCCCTGTCAGAGTCAGGATGCTCAATGATGTGCTTCAAGGCTTGGAGAAAAGCTTCCTGGTTCATCAAGCTCCTCCAGGACTCTACAGGTACGGTACATGGTGTTCCACATGTTCTGTAGCTGAGCCAAAATGGTATTCAGCACTGCTTGGTTTGCAGAACTGTCTCTACAAAGAAAATCTCCGTGAGTCCTAAAAATTAAAGCTGTTTTTTCCTGTCACATCCTTTCTGCAGAAAACATTAATTCATTACAATGCAAGAGGTCATTAGAATTCAGCACTGTAGTGTTTCTGTCATGACATTGCTGCTAACAAGACATACGGTGTGATGGCAGCCCAGGCAGCGTGGCAGAAACGTGTGTCAGATGGTACAGGAAGCCTTCAGAAGGAGAAAATATTTTGAAGTCTAATGCTGCTTGACAAGCTCCACCTATATTTTATTTAAAACTTTTTACAGTTCATTGAAGATTCAGAATTATACAAGATACTCCGTAGCATTGTTTAACATATTTAATTATATGGCAGCGCTCTTGGATGCGTTTCAGCGAGTTAAAGGCAGCACATTTCAGTTAATGAGGAGGCCTGAGTCAGTCCCTGCTCATACACAATCTTGTCTCTGCTTGGAATTTCTCTCTGCTGTGTATTCAGCTGCACTACCCAGGTTGGTTTTAAGATGTCGTAGTCATCCCATATTTTACTTTCTGAGACAGAAGTCTGCAGGTCTCTGTCTCTCACCAGAACCAACTCAAGTAGCAGAACTGTACTTTGACTTCAGCTGATGGGGAAAATTATCCAATGTCTCACGCACATGGATGTGTAAAGTGGCCACCAAACAGAAACGTGGTAGAGGTGGGGAGGGAAAGCAGAAAGCTCCAGCCACAGGAGGGATTCTTCCAATTATTAGCAATGGTATAAAACAAATGCAATCATCTTTTAACAAAAGCAAAGGGGAAAAAAAAAGCAAGGTAGTTATGAGGAACTCAAAATGTCAGTGAATAAAAGCCCTACAGCTGTAATAAAAAAAATGGAATAATTACATTTGGGAGGGGCTAATTTACTTCCTTCCTGCTGTGACTGGATTTGTCACATAAAGAAATAAGCCAAAATGGGATTAGATAAAGTCTAATATTCCAGGTTTAGCAGCGCTGTCTGTCTTGTCTGAACTGGTATGGTGTTGCAAAGGAGCCACAAAACTGTTTAATAATAATTGAATATGTATATGTTGCATTGCAACAGCAACATTCATCATTGTTGAATCTGGACCAGCTCTTTATTTGTAAAAATAAATTACATCAAAACTTAAGATTATGAGGAGAGGGTTATTGAGGTCTTCTAATATTTCAATTCTTGCAGTGCTTGCATTATTAATTTTGTTATTTGTTAAAATGTAATTACTAGATATGTAAATATAATGTAAAATTTTTTTCACTTGCTCTCCACATTTCTTTAGTACAGAGCAAAAGTTCTTTCACACTGGCAAAGCAGACACTGTGGAAGTGAAAATGTTGAACTTGCTGCCCTCCAATTTAATTAAATTTGATACAAGATTTAACAGTACGAGATTTCAAAGTCTAGGAGAAAACATTGGCTTTGACTTTACTCTGAATAATTTTACCTGACATCATCTGGAATATACAACGGCAAAGGACACCTTGTGTATCATCATTTAGATGTTCATTTTAGAAGAATACAACCTTTGTAGGGTGCCAAGGTGTGTAATTGTTACCTTTAATGGTAAATCTACACAGATAAAGAGAATCAAGGACACTGTTAGATTGCTGATGTCCTTTGCTGCCATTTAAAGTCTGAAGTACGTTTGCTTAATTAAAAAATAAAAAAGCATCTAACAGTCTTCTTTAGATTATTTTTCATTTTTTAGGGGTTGAAAGTCCTCCTATTAGTTGGTGAAATTATGTGAATGTGTTTTGTATTCTGAAGATATAATTGTGTCCAAGAACATTAGAAATGCTTGAAAAACCTGATACCCTTTTTTTTTTTTTGCTTATAAAAATTTAAGCTTATTTTTTTTTGTCATTTGGTAAAGAAAACAAACAAAAAAATCAGTCTCACAGCCAGGACCTTGTATGCCATGTTTCATCCCAGTCAGAAGATTGATAGGCAAGTTATAAACCCCTGAAATAGTGGTTTATAATGGAAATGCTGGCAGCCCTTTAACTATAGCAGCACAAGCAGTACAGCAATAAATACTGTGCTTCATCTGTAAACAGAAATTTAGGATGCAGTTTGCAGCCTTGACCTTCAGGCTCCAACTGTGTTTAGATCATTAAGATTCCATAAATACTGTAATTTACAGCCTTCTGAAGGAAGAATTTGTGTGCACTGTAAAGGACGTATTCTTCATGAAAAAATGATTGCTTCCTGTATACCCATTTGGGCTCATATTCTCAACCTCAATCAAAGCACTTGACAAATTTGCTGAAGTTTTAGGCATCATTTTTAGCCTTGTGTTTGTCCTAATTCACAGCTCTCTGGATCTATACTATGTTTTCTGTCCTAGAACTTGAATTAAAAAGAAAGGTGGATTTTTTTTTGTTATTGCAGGAGTGTTTCAACCTTCCTGTGCTTCTCCACTACAGGGGAACTGATACATCTTTTATATATAATTTTTTTTCTATAGTTTGCACACACATTCCCATAGCTAGAGTCTCTTACTGTATATAGGTACTTAAAAAAAAACAAAAAACCTCCTTCCAATCAATGTCATAGGGCAATATTTGGGCATAATTGATGTGTTATGCATCTGTAATAAGTAGTATAATCAAACTTACTAGCAGAATTCAAATTATTATTTTTTTTTAAAACAGTTGGGTTAGAATATTTGGCTAAATTTAAGTAATCATGATTGACATTGGCAAGTTGTTCAGTACAGTAAATGCTGTAGTTCTGATGCTCATCCCTCTTACCTGAACTTCCTGACACTGAACTGCAGATTTGAGAACAGCACCTGTTCCCCATGATCTCTGCTTCCAACTGAGCTGGCAATACACAAGTACAGCTTTAATCAGGGTATTTTAGTCTTATCCAGAAATTTTGGCAGAATGAAAAATAATAGGTTGAGGAATATCCTGCTTTGCAAAAGTTACCCTGGGACTCAATTTGGGGTTAGGAGAAAATTGCTGAATTTTATTTTACCTGGAATATTTCTTTGATTCCCAGTGGTAACCCTGGATAGATTTTCTATTTCCAGAATAAATGTCTAGGAATAAAATAGGATTGATGTTGGTGTTTTTCATTTATCTCTCTTTGCCTCTCATAGCATAATCATAATACTGATAATGATTTGGATTTATAATTTGTCGATTTTAATGGAATAATCAGTAGAAGTCCATTTGTTTCTTACCTTTAGCCATTTCTTGCTTTCCACTCTTGCAATGTATACTTGTGTGGAACATTTCTATGTGTTTTCTGATGATCATATTTTGCTACTAAAGGCAATAATCATAGATTACACACCAGTGGCATCTACAAGGTTGATGTAACAAAAGAGGCTCTGTTGGTTTAGGTACTGTGCAGGGGGAAAAAAAAATCAAACATATTGTCCTCTCCATGAGCTGGTCAGCCTCACCAGAGCCATAAAAAGATTCCACAAATACTGATCTTGTCATGCTTTTGCATGCTTTTCCCTCTACAGAAATACCAACCAAAACACTGACACCAGTATCAGGGACAGCAAGACAGCCTGGATCTTCCTGGTGTTCATGAATACTGAGTTCAGATCTTGTGTTTGCCCAGGCTCAGCAAGAGGGTTCTCCCTGTTCCTTGTGCATTTTATTGTACTTCTATTTGCTGATCCCCAGAGCTTCTGGCAGCCTGAGGTGTGTGTCAGGTCTGTGTGTGCACGCCTTAGGTACAGAGAGCCTCTCCCTGTGCTGAAAGGCAGAGCTCTTCAGTGCACAATAATATTGGGGAAAAAAAAAAAATGAGATAATAGAGCAAACTCCATGGAGTATCAGGTATGGAACATTTGGTGCAGGGAGATCTCCAGTCTCAAAGTGTCACATTTCTTCATGTCCAGGTCTGACTTTCAGATATGATGGGTGCTGTTGATACCAGATGAATCGAGTAGCAAGTATGCACGATTTCCTAGAATTCTTTGGAATCCTCCTCTAAAATTTTCAAACCTAAAAGAGTCATTAAAATCACAGTTTGTGTCTTCAGTATTTAAAATTAAAGCCAAAAGGGCTCAGGTTGTCATTTCTGCTCCAGTTAGGTGTGTTTTATTCTTAGTGCCTAAGGATCAGTTTATGTCCTGACTGACAGTTCTTTTAACAGCTTTAAAAAAAAAAAATAAAAATCAGTGAACTTGTGTAAAATCTTTCTTCTAAAGTTTTATCTTAGCATGCCAAGTTTATCCTGTCCATTAAGGCTGTATGCATCTGGCACCTCTATTTATGGAATTGTTACAGGGGTGATTGTGCTTTGTCTAATAGATGTAATTGAGTGAATTGAGTAATAAGTAGGTGAAAAACAAGGATTTTGAAAGCAATCTGTGTCTTCAGCAAAGACCTCCAGCAGTTTTTATTGCCCATTTGTACCAGTTAAACTTCTTCCTTTTGCTTCTTTTCATCACAGATATCCAAGTGTGACATTAACACTTCATTGGGCTAAAGAATTACAACAAATGGGTACATGTTAATGCACTGAACAAAATACTGGCAGTAAGCAGAGATAGGTTGTACACCCTGAATCTGACATAATGAAATAAAACAATCAAAAGATGTTTTTAGTACCAAAAAACTTTTCAAAAAAGGCAACTTGGCGTCGCTGCTGAACTCGTGCCACTCAAGTGTGTGTTGTTAACCAGAACAAATATTTTCCTTTCAGGTTGAGATTTGTTATGTACACTCCTGACATGTGTATATTCTGCAGTATTTATTTCTGCTTTGCTGGTAAACAGCAGCAGATTCTCAGGTTTCAAAATACACGTAAGACTAATTTCTAGAGATATGTTTAGTAGGAAAATTAAAGACCTTATTATATCACCATGTGTAAACAAGCTGCTCATTGGATTTACAGAGGACAAGCATTAAAGATGCAAATACCCTGCTAATCTTAAACAGTAACATGGGTAAATTTGGAGCACGTCACCTGCAAAATAAAACAAAGCCCTAGCCCAGAGTTTTTACTGAAGACAGTAGTTCTGTCTCATTGACAAACTCTGGAGATTAGTTTATTTATTTTGAATTCTTCATTTATGATTTCAAGTAGAAAACATTCCTGTCTCCTTTGTAGTAATATTCGAGATGTTTTTTGACTGACCTGAACCAAATGCATGGAGTATTTTTATTGTTCTGCTTTGTATTATGTGGAGCAGAGAGTGATTTGATACGGTGTCAATGATCCTTAGTGTGGGAAATACTGAAATAATTCATGTTTTGCTGGCAGCAGTAGATAATGTTCTGTCTCTACTATCTGCCATGTGCAATTTGTAAATACAATGCTGGAATTATGTTGGGAGAGAGGGAAAGGATTGTGTGCTGGTTGTAGAGCAGTGTACCTCAGATTTTGCCGTTCAGTCAGAATAAATGAATTTTTGTCTTCCAACACAGTAATGATTTCCTTCCTGACTTTTGACCCCCACATCTTGCATCTTTCAAAATTTGCAACTCCCTTTCTTCTATGATTTTTTTCATGGCTTGTAAATGGAGTTATGAACAGTGGAATTGCTTGTTGCCCTGTCCAATCCTTCTCTGGTGTTTCTCAGTTCTGCAGTTGTTGTTCAGCTCCCTTCTCTCTGTTAAGGATTTGTCCAAATGTGTTTTTTACACCCAAAAAGCCTTCCCATTTTCTTTTGCCTTACTCCTTTGGACTTTACAGTGTTTGAGCAGTGTGGTTGTGGTTTTTGCAGTTTCAAGGATGGAGCAGCACATTTAGCCTGGCACACACCAGTAGCATTTATTAAGCTGATAGTGCTGTTACAAATTCCTGCTATGGTTATTATTTTTCTCATGACTGATAACAATGCTGAATTATGCCCTTTCACAATACTGAGGAGATGCAATAAAGTGAGTGAAAGTCATACTCAAAACACCTGATCCATCTGAGTGGCAATTGAGATGTTTTTTCCTTTGGAATCACTGATACGTGTAATGGCCACGAATTAATGACTGTATTTGTTGTGTTGTAAATTTTTACTATTTAAAGAGCATTTGCTGCATAAATACTACTGAATTAGCCATCTGCAGAGCTGTAATTATGGCAGACTTTAAAGCTTATTTAAACAGTGAACATGAAAATCTTTTCATTACACCTGCAAAAGCAGAAAACCTCTGTAATCAGGGATTATGTCATGGCTTGAAAACAGATTTCTCACTTCCTCGATATGAAGGGAAACCTGGTTTTACATGTATTAATTTATTTTTCCCCTATTTACTTCTTACAAATTTTCTTCCATCTTTTTAATTAGGTTGATTTGTATACTTGCAGAATCCTCTCTGTATAATACATCAGACCCATTATATTTGTGATCCAGTAAATATTATTACATTTTCATTTAATCCAGCATTAATTATCCTAAAGACAAGACCGTGTCCAGGAAATAATATCCCTCAAGCTTCCCACGAATGTTTCTGGCCTTGCAAA
>VZTB01012111.1:172218-268520 GCA_013397245.1 Thryothorus ludovicianus | reverse complement strand
GATGGTTTTTTTTGGGGTTTTTTTGTAAAATTTATTTTAATATGTGTCCTCCCTGGCTGTTTTAGCCCGTTTCACAGCAGTTGTTCTGCTGACTGTAAAAGCCCTGCCACAGCTGTTCTGAGAGCTCAGTGCAGAGCTCTCATGCCAACCTCCAGCAAGTCCTGTGGCTGGGATGCAGCTCCACTCCTTGTCCCTTGCTGGCAGATCCTGCTTGGTGTGCACTTATGGTGCTAAATAGGGCAGGAATATTTAGTTCCAGGAAAAAAAAAAAATATACTGTGATCTCAGGAAGCTATGCAAAGTATTAGATTTTGAATCATTTATTAAATATGACAGAAACTTAATATTTCATACATTATTTTATCTTTATTATAAACAGTAGGACTGGTAACATTTTTTAGATCCAGGAAATATATGAATCCACATTTTTGATCGTGACAGCTAAGAACCAGTCGTGTATGGTTGAAATATTAGCCAAGAACACTTCTTGAATATAGTACAAAAATAAATGGAATTCATTGGGAAAATAGTTAATATGCAATATTCCCCCACTAACATATTACCCAGGCAATAGAGCCTAGAAATGTGTTGATGAGATCATTAACAGGAAAATTACCTTAACTGGGACTTAAAAGAAGTGTTAATTTTGTGTGTGTACCTGCCACTGAAGGTAATAATGATATAACTTTAGGCCTTTCTTTAAAGATGTATTATGACACAATCTTTTATCCCTCGTTAACTCTTATGATAATGAGCTGTGGAAATGGTCTGGTGTCACGTGGCACGGAGTTATTTTGGGTGATAAACCCAGTGAGGATCAGAACTGGAGATCAAGGTCAAGGCAGTTTCCTGCATTAAGCACTGGACACTGCTTTGTTTAGGATTGGGATTCCTCCTTAGGAAGAGAGGATGTTTTTACACAATTTCTGAATATAAAGCCCTGTGAAGCTGTCAGAACATCAGCTGTGAGCCATTTGGAAATAATTTCATTAATTCACTTCCCTCAAGTTCTTCAAAATAGTAGCACATCTGCTTTGAATTCAAGTGTTTCAGACTGAGACATCCTTAAAAGACAGATAGTTTCCTCCAAATTATTCACACAAGCATATGTTCCTTTCACTTGAAAAGCAAGTGTAGCATAAATCATTCAAAGAACAACATGCTTACATTTGTTACCAACAGCTACATTATTTGAAATTTAACAAAGAATATTTCATACCAGTTGCTGCCAGCAAATAACATTTTAAAATACAGATATATAAATTTTGTTCAATGCATCATCACTCTTTTAAGTATCAATGTAAGTCCTTGTTCTGAGGAGCCACAGAAAATCCACTGGTGGATTTTCAGGGAATTTTTACATCTCTGTGGGGTAAACATCATTCTCTCATCAGCTGCATACAGGGTTTGGAAGCTCTGTGGCAAAGACTCTGATAGCGAGTTCTGTGGCTTCTTCAGAAATTTCTATATAAGGTTGCTTAATTAATTTCTGCAAAACCCTAGAGAAAATAATGCCTAACTAGAGGACTGCTCTTTAGTTGTGATGAGCAGTGACTTACAACTTCTGAAGAACAAATGCATCCTATTTGTATTTTTTGTTTCACTTCTGTGAAGTCATGCTGTACTGTTGAAGCTGTAGATTGGATTCTCCTTACCTACTGATCTTTACTTCAAAGCAAGAAAGAAATCAGCTCTAAACTCAGCAAATTTCTACCAGCAGAAAAACTGTGAGTGCATGGTAATGTTGATGTTCAGCACTGGCAAATAGATACTTTATTGCAATTTAATTTTTCTCAAACTCAGTCTCTAAGCTAGTCAGGTTTCTTAGCTCCATTATTCTTATTTGAGGCTGTTCCAGATCAGTTCTCCAAGGATCTGCTTCTTGCCTCAAGTTGTCAGCTTCCATTTGTTCATGGTAATATATTATACTAGACAGTGTTTGCTATCAAAAGTCACAAAAATTAGGAAGTGATATAATTGCTGTTTATTTAACAAAAGTGGAAAAGTTTGGCTACAGGTTGTCATAGATTCAGTCTTTCATTTTTTTCTCAGCCATTACAGAACATTGTCCTATTATCAGAAAACCAAGCTTGGCATTGTTAGCTTTACCTTATGTCAGTCTTTTCTGTTCCCAGAAAATATTTAACTATCAGAATAGTTTCCTTACACGTTTCAGAACAGAAATGAATTTGAATATTTTCTGTGAATGTTGAGTTTTGGTCATAAAGTGTTCAAGCAACGTTTTTTGGCTTAAATTCTTTGCTATGCCTTTTGCTTTCTCCTTAGGATTCTGAATGCTTGTACATGTGCTTTGGAATCTGGTGTTGGTGCACTCAAGGCCCTCACAAAGATTTAAAGTTTTCAAGGGGCATCAAGCTGAAACTTAGGCTAGAGTTAGGGTTAGGTTAGGCTTTAGTGATCCTTCAGTGAGAGATTGATGTGTTTCAGGACAGTGCATCCCTTACCTTTAAAAAGCACTATAATCAAAGAGAACTGTAGGGAAATAAAAGATAATATATCTTGTAACCCACTGTTCTTCCAGTTTGGCTTCCCTTTTTCCCTTTGTTTTTTTGGCAGGCAGTCAAGCCAAGCATTGAGACACTTCACAGAGCTGCAGGATTAATTTTTTTAAAGAAGCCCTATTTAAAACTGACCTCTCAGAAATGTACTCAAATCTGGAATAATTACCTCCTTGTGGTCCCATGTCCCAACAGGATTCTGTTCATGCACGCTTGCCACAATCTCCATTTGCCATAATTGACTCAATTAGAGGTGTCCTAATGCCTGTCTTTTCTGCAAGATAAATCTGTATCTAGCAGGGAGAGAGTTTATCTGGTTTGCCACTATCACATCACGATGCCTTTGAAATGCCTTTCAGTTGGTTAGACTTTATTTGGGCTTGATATCTCGATTACCTGCAGCTTATCAACTGCTGATAATGTGCAAATACATCCCTTTCAGGCAGACACTCACCTCTGAGTGTACATGATTTTGAATAAATCACTTTCTGGAATATATATTGGTAGAACCATTTGCAGCCTGTAAACGAGAGCACCAAGGGAAGGCAGTTGATGGCTCTTTAAAAAAGGAGAGGATGTGTGGGAAACAAAAGTTAGGAACGACATATTACAGAGGATCCTTAAAAATGCCATGCTGGGTTTGTGGGGACTTAGGGCAGTGAAGGAGTGGTGACATTTACAGCTGAGTTTCCCTGAGTGTTTGGGTGCCACATCCCCACCTTCCCTGGCCCCAGAGCCAGCGACTTCCAGTGTCCAGTCCAGCAGGGAATAAAATTGTAGGAAAAAAAAAAAAAAAAAGGGGGGGTTCCTCTGGATCAGCTCTAATGACATGTAATGACACTTCACCAGGGCATGTATTTCCTCCTGATAAAAGCTAATCTTACATGGCCAGCGGCTATAATTTTATAATTATAAATCTTCTGCCACAATGCTGCTGTGGAATAAAATAGGTAAGATAACAAAACTGTATGTGGGTGTCAGAAAGGTTGAAAAAATAAAAAGAGAGGAAAGGAGAACCATTGGAGATCAAAGGATAAGGATCTCAGTGGAAGAAAGGAAACTTTCTGCATGTTTGCTGAGAAATTTTCTGAGGTGCAAATTTGTGTAAATAAACCAGTATTAATCCCCTTGTGCTGTTTCCTGAGAAGAAGATTTTGTGATATCTTTATGTTCTACAATGAATAACCACTGTATGGAACTGGCAGTCCCAACATGTAAATATTGTTATTAGAGTGCATTTGCTTATTCACGAAAGTAATCATATTTTCTGTCTTACAAACATGAGTGAAAACAGACTCCTAATTGTAAGAAAAGTGCATTCAAAATTGAACAGCATCAGGAGAAAGGGAAACTCAGAGAATCCTTGTTCTAGTGTGCTTTTTTAATTTTTTTTCCCCTTGGAGACTACAAGAAAAGACAATTCAGGGAATTATAGAATTGAATTTGTGAGGATGCTGAAATCATAGCACATTATGTTATAACTGGAATAGGCAGAGGCTCCCCACAGCATTTATCTCTAAACAATTTTCCTGTGATTCCACAGAGAAAACCTGCTCTCATTTCATGTGGGACAGTAGACTTACCATCATGTCCTAATGATTTAATAATTGCTTTTCAAAATCTTAAATGTGGGCTGTTAGATAGGAGTCTGTTTGTGAGTGCCTGAATAATTCATCTTGTGTTGTACATTACCTACAGACAAAATTTTCTTGTAAGCTAAAAAATCGTTTCTTGTGACAAGAATAATGTATGTGGTAATCTTGTTTCATCTTGTGCTGTCCAGTTGCTCTAATATTGAAGTTGTGTAATAGTCAATATATTTCTAGTGTGATCTGTCATTCAAGAATTTGTCAAATTCCTTCTGCTCTGGTGGATGTGACAGTACCTCCTTATTTGTGGTTATGTAGAACAGCATTTAATGGCATTATTTTGATCAGAAGTGCTTGTTCCTAGGCCTGCCAAGGACTTAATAAAAGTTCTAGAAGAGGCTCTGTTTATAGTTTCTTTACTTTGCTAAGGCTGTTTGTTTTGTTTGTAGCCCTTTTATCTCTTTCAGTGAAGTTATTAATTAGGTTTCCTACCTCAGTGTTACACTTTTCAGGTCGCTGGGATGTGTGATAGAAACAAGCCCGTTAGGATGAATGATGTGTGTTGTAATTTCATCAGTGTCATCAATAATGTATTGCACTTCTCTGTTTAGGAGTGTCTTTTTGTTTTGTGGGGGTCAGGCTGACTGCATGAATTATATTTATAAGATAAAATAGTTAAAGATGAAGGTAGATACTTAAGCAATTAGGCCAGAGGCTGGAATTGTTGTTTTAGAGGTGTAGGCTGCAAAACCAATTTGTGTTAAGGAATGTTTAAGTAATTGAATTTCACAGGGTAAATTAAAGTCTCCTGCTATCATTCTGCACGTTGTAGGCACATGGTGATACCTTGTGTCAATGAAATGACTGGGGTTTATTTTTCAGTCCGTGTGTAATCTTTAATGAAAACACTTTTCTGACTTGTAAAGGCTTGGAAGTAATAAACTGGACTGACCATTTTTTTCATTTGATGAAGCTTCAACAGAGATAAGAAGTAAACTTGTATAAAATGACTCTCATGAACATGTATAAAGAGAGAAATCATTTTATGTGACAAAGGGGTAGAATGGCTTGCCAAGCAAAGACAAGTAATTGGAAAATACAAGATTCCAGCGAGAACTCCTAGCAGAAAATTTCAAAAAAAAGAGTTGTTGAATTATGTTACTTATTATTTGCATACATAAAAATATAAATGAGTCTTTGTCATACTATGTAATCAGCTATTCTGAAGTCATATTACTATTTCAGAAGCTGAGATACTATTTTAAAATTATGACAGTAGACTGCTTGTCTCATTCATCAAACAAACTGAGCTCTCACCAGACACTAATTTGCCCTCTGTTCAGGTGGGGTGGACTAGCAATACTTGTTTTTACTTGGATCACATGCCTGTGTTCTTACTGTAGGATCACCAGTGATTCTAAAATCACAGCAGTAGATTTAAACTGTATTAACACAGGGTAAACCATTTTTTTTTTTTAGCTTGTGTGCCTTGTTTAGAGTGCATTTGATGATGGGACGTGAGATCTGTCCCTATTCCCCACAAACATCATCTCAGCAGTCCCCAAATGTTCCAGTGTTCAGACCACCCTCTCTTTAGAGTCGTTTCTGGCAGTCTAAGTCAGTGTTGCTCTGCTAGTGGCTGCTGTCTTACAATGTTCTTGTAAGTTGATCTAAAGGAACAGAGAGATCCTAACACAGATCAGGTGACGGTGTTGTAGGCATTTGGAGAAGAATTCCAGACTCTCCCAGCCACCAGCAAGCAGATCTCTCCTGAGGGTAGAAAGAAGTGTGATTATCTCTAGCACTGTCCTGGCTGTTGGAGGTGTTTGAGGGGCTGTGAGCTGGCTTCTTTCTCCCTGTGAACTGCAGGAACTATAGAGGAGAGTTCTTCAAAAGCCTGGTTCTGCTTGCACTGATCTCAGCAGGAGTCCCTGAACTGACGGAGAAAAATCAATCCCTGCTTTGAAAAATGCAGTATTTCCCATAGCACAGCCTATCCTTAAAAAACAACCAACCAAGAATTTATCTGGTTCTCAACGCACACAGTTTTCATTTACTGTGTCACAGAGTCTGCTTTAGGACAGGCCACAGAGTCACCTTTGAGCAAGAGCTGCACCTTTAGGGAGCAGAGGCATCATCTCTGAGCTCAGGGAGCAGGGGGCTGTCCTGTGGCTGCTGCAGTGCAAGCTGAGGGAGTTTTTGCCACATCTGCCTGTTTCTGCTCTCTTGGTGGGGCTTTCTGTCCCCACTGAGCTGCTCTTGCACGTACTCCCAACCTGTTTCTGTCTAAATGGTCCATGTCAGGGATGACCTGTTGTTTAAGCTGTCTCTCTGCTGCAGTGCTGGATTCAAACCCTTTCTCTCCTCTGTTTAGATCTCCGATGCATCCCTTGAACTGTCTGGATGTATTGCTGTCAGGGGATGAAAAACCCATCATTCCTTCTGCACACTGCTGGGTTAGGATGTACACCCCATATTGGGGGGTAAAAACACAGACTGAAAAATTGCCTTATGAGGACAGGAGTTATTTCATATCTTTGGAAAAAAAATGGCCTCTCAGTCAAAACATTTTTTAAAGCTGAGAAACATGCCAAAAGATTGTGGATATTCTGTGGTGTCATTTACTGGGCTACTCTGTTACCTTTTCCCCAGGCAGAGTTGCAGTTAGGTGATTCACAGAATGGAAAGATGCACTTTTGTGTTCACCTGTCCTCTGTAAATGAACTTGGCAGTTTTATTACTAATTTGCAGTTGCCATTTGGCCTGTTCTGCCGTGCCATTAGGTTACTAACAAAGTGTGTGAGTTGTCCTTTCTTGCAGGATTCTCCCCTGCCCTGAACACCTGTCCTGTATTTAAGGATAAGGTCCTGCACCAAATCACTGTAGCTTTCCTGTTTCAAAATTCACTCACTTCTGTTTGCAATCAAAGGAGCTCCCGGGTGGAGATTTATGGTATTTATGTGCTCTTCTAATTAGTATAATGATTACACCTGTTTTTGGATAACATTTATAGCCTGCTTCAAAGAGTCCCATTAAAATCACTGACTGGCTTTGAATTCTGAGCCTTCCACACCTCATACAGATAATATTTCCAGGGGATCACACAATCCTCTTGCATCTGGTTTTCTACAAACCATTAAATTTTTTTGCAGGTATTACTGGAAAACACAGATTTTGTTTCACAAGGGTTTCGCTGTGTTTGCTGTTTCCTTCCTCTAGTATGAGACATTAAAGATGGGTTACTCTTGTTCTGAAACCACAAAGGATTATTGATGAAATAAAGTCTCTGCTGAAGGCAAGGAGAGTTTTACCATTGGCTTCAATGCAGGTGGAATTTCACCTCTGAAGTGTGAAATAAATAACATGAGCAGATAGGAAAAACAAAAACAAAACAAAGCTGAGGATTCACAGTAATAACCAAACTCTTTTTAGAGGGGAATAAATGAATTCATCTGAGACACAAAATCCTTCATGAGGGGTGTGATAGGTCTAAGCTCCTGCTTTTGAATAAAATCTTGAATGGTCAAAGAGAAATGTGATACTTCTTTGATGGATTTAGTAGCTGCTCCAATGTAAGTACACACAGTTCAGTGAATAGATTCAGTTTATAGAGGCATAATAAATATGCATTTGTCTCGCAATCTGCCATGGGTCATCTTTACTGTGCATAATATTTATCATCTGTAAGCTGTGGCTGATAGTTGCAGGGTTTCTTGATGGTATCTGATGGATTGCTTTTGAGTAAAAATTTTACCATTCTCTCCATTGTTCTCTTTCAGAAATATTCTTTACAGACTGGATGACAGGACCAGCCAGTTTTCAGTACTGCTGGAGGCACAGGAGCACTGCAAACTGCATCAGTCAAATGAGACCATTCGAGCAGCCTTGTCAGAGGTGCTGAACAGCATCAATTCAGCTCAGGTTTACTTCAAAGCAGGACTTGATGTGTTTGAGACTACCTTAGCTGGAAAGAAATGAGAGGATTCTCTGCATTCTAAGACATTTGTTTACAATTCAATAAACAAAATTCGACTTGGACCAGAATTGCTCTGAGGATCAAACCTTTCTCAGCCTTTCCTTCAGCTGGCGCTTAAAGGTACTGCAACACGTGGTGTAAGAAATGCAAAACAGTATTTTGCACTGTTCACAGTATATCTCAAATATCTGTTCCTGAATGTATAAAACCTGAAGAGAGGGAATAACACTTCAGAGATGATTTTTGGAAGGACATCTGCTGTATTTTTGTGTGTAAAATATGTTTTTATGACTAAGAGCTCAATCATGCGAAGCACCAAGCACGTCCTGTGGGGTGCTGAAGCCCTGGTTCTGAGACACCCCAGATGTGCACCCAGGGGAGATTTCCTCTGTCAGAAAAATCTGAGTCAAGTTTCTTAATGTTTTCAGCAAGCTCATCTTCTTCCTTACTCCGTTCAGAGTGAGTAGTTGAAGGATGTGTTGTTTCATGGGTATCCAGCACCAGAATGGGAATGCACAGAAAACTTTTACAGGTTCAATCCAACACCTTTACTCCTGTGGAACAATAAATACCTCAGTTCTGAGAATACAGATAAACTTTGATTCTCCCATTTCTGTATGAAAATAAAGAGTTGTTTTCTCTAATGTTTCTTGGAGGGGAAATTTTTGTGGTGATTTCAAATTATTTAAGAAGTGTGAATCGGTAATTACACTTGCACAAAAATGCTTTGAATGTTTATGTAAAATGAAAGAACTGCCTACTCTTTATAAGGCTAGAGGCCTTACAAATTTTCACCAAACATTCCCCAAACATCCCACTTCAAGGTCTCTAAATTTCCAGAGAGCTGTAAAAAAAAAGACCTCCAAGTCCTGGGAAAAGTTTTGGGATTCCATCACTCTTTGCCTCACCAGCTGCTATTCCAGGCTGGATCATTCCATCAGGCCTGGCATCTAGGACCTGGATTGTTGTCAAGAAAACACAAGGAAAACATACATTCATTCCCTGCTGCAGAACCAGGAATTCAAGTGTGGAGGCACAAGCTGGTGAAGCATATTGCAGAGCTAAAATGCAAATTGTTTTTGCATTGGTGGAAGGCTCTAATCACACCATTGCCTGTTGGCCAAAGTAATCTGTGAGTGAAAGGATCAGGAGGTTCTGTGTCCTCTGAGGGGATGCTGTACACTTTTGAGAACTGCAGTTCATAATAATACAAGCAGTTGAAATTTTTAAGCCCTGTTTGGGTTTTACAGTCTCAAATAGTTCTAGGTATAGAGCTTAAATAATTATTTTATATAGATACTTAGAATTTAAATATAATTTATTTGATGGAAATGGTAAATGTATTGTTACCCAGTTTGCCATGGATACATTACAGGAACATTTCAGTTTGCTATAAAAATGAAAAAAATGTCTGTATTAATATTTAAAAATTGCCTTCAGGAAAATTTCTGAGTGCACAATTTGGTGAAAAACTTTTTGAAGTTCACATAGAAAGAAATGAGCTGTTTACAGATTTGTTTCTGGGTTTCTGTTTCCAAAGTCCTTAGCAAAGGAGTCTCCCCAAGCAATGGCCCAGGACTGGGTGCACACAGCTGTGCTGTTGCTGCATTTCTTCACGAGTTATGATTGAATAGTGGGCAAAAGCCCCCTGGGCCTGAGCAGAGGCGAGCTGTAGCAGTTGTACAGCAGCCTCTGCAGTGGGAATTTGTTCAGCAGCAGTCAGTGGGACTGCATGGACTCAGACATCAGTATCTCACAGCTTTCCTTGGAATCTGACCAGCAAAAGTTGATGATGATTCTTTGCTAATGCTGGCTCCAGTTCTGTTTAGTGCAGAGAGAATTTGACTTCTGGAGTGTAACCTTGTTTATGATGTAGGTTCAGCCCCTGTGTGCCTGGTTTTTATTATTGTAAGATTTAAGTGGTTGGAATATCCACGTTTGAATTGTGTGTTTATTTTGGGAGCTTGAGGATGTACTGTGCATGCTACACTTGAATTGTATTTGTGAAAGGGACCACTCTTCTAACAGTGACATAATTTTTTTAGAGTGCTGTCTTACTGTGGAGCCCTCAATGGTATTAAATGATAAAGGCTTAGGTGCAATTAGGAGACCAAAAAGAGAAATTAACACCCTTGTTAACTCTACCAGGTGAATTTAATAACTGCTTCCTCATCCTAGAATCTTCCACCAAACCCACTTCCAATGCAACCAAAGAGTTCTCAGCAAAATCAGTGAAATCTGGTGGAAGCAATATTCCTCATGGATGATTTCTCAACCCTGTAATTCCAAACTAAAATATTTATCTTGTTTTCTCACTAATGTCCTCCTGTAACCACTTCTAAAATAGCAGACTTTAAAGTACTCGACTAGAAAAGCACTGCTATTGTAAATGTCTGTCTATTCTGGAGACAATCAGATGTTCTTGTTGGTGAGATGAATCAGATGAGCTATTTAGGGTCTTTAATGCATTGATTTCAATGTCATCTCACGCTTGTAGATTTTTTGTAGGCTTTTATTTCAATGCTCAGATCTTACATATAAGTGAGTGCTCAGTGATAATATTTGTACCATTATAGCTTTGGAAAAAAAAGGCACTTTTGAGCCGTATCCTTCCATTGATTTTTAAATCCTACCTATTGACTTCAAGGAATTTATACCAAGTTAAGTCCTAAGTACCCAGTGTGCTTCTAACATAGGGTTTTTGCCCAAGCAGCTGTGAAACATCAGCTAAAGGAAGGTGTTAGTAAATCACAGCAGCTGACCCAGATTGACCTCATTCCTGTGTGGTACTGGAATAAACAGAGCACCCTTAAAGGCAGAAGTACATTTGCAAATTGCCTGCATGATACTAAAAATGTGTTAGCTTTTCAAAAGCATCAATTGCTCCTGAAATTGATTCTTTCAATTCTTCAATTGAAATTTGCATATAACAAATGCATTGATTGCTACTTAATCTAGAGTCATGCTCACAGTGACCAGAAAATCCCTGCAGCCTGCAATATTTGTGTGTTGAGACAGTTGATAATAAAAAGCCAATAAGGTTTTATTAGTATGTATTTTAAAGAGTCCATAAAAAAGCTAAAGCACAATCAAGGCGGATGAATAAAAAGTACATGGGAGCTGGATTTTGAGTACTAACCTTAAAAAAGGCAGTGAATTGTTTTTATCATCCAGGAAAATAGTACCTGTGTGAATATGCAAACACACAAATGCCTTCAAAAGGCTGGGCAAGCATTAATTTTCTTGCAGGGATATGATACATCTACATAAACATAGATGTAAATAATTACGTGAGAAAATTAGCAAACACTTTGCACCACCTCATCTTTTAGCAAAGTATTTCAGTCTAGAGACGTGAAAGGAGACACTGACCTCAGTTCTTGCAGCAGTAGGTGGGGAAAGGTAAAAATCTCAGGTATTACAGAAGGAGGTCATCTATTCCAACCTCCCTGCTCAAGCAGGGTCACCTGAAAACAGCCTCCCAGGAGGGGCTGTGTTCAGATTGCCCTTGAATGAGACTCCTCAGCCTCTCTGGGCACTCTGTGCCAGTGCATGGTCAGCCTCACAAGAGAGAGTGATTCATCCTTCTGTAGAAAAATCTCCTCCAAATTCCTCCCTGTATTTCCGAGTTGTTAAATTATTGTAATTAGTTTAATTTCAAAAGCCAACCATCGTTTAATTTAGCGAAAACTCTCAGACACCATCCCTAGGATTTCACAGGTATAATGTGTTGGAAAATCTGTATGAGGAGATTTGTCCTTCAAGCCATAAGGGGTTTTTTTAAGTCATAGAAACCAATGTCCTTATCTTTTGAGGTATTTTGTACAGTCCCTGGTCCTCAGCCAAGGGATTTCTCTTTACTTTAGGAGGCTGATGGAGAACTGGAGATGCATTAGAAAATGCAGAGAGGGAAATCACCCATCAGCACGTGCGTAGCTATAAACAGCCTTACCTAAATTTGGGGGCCCACCGTGGCTTGTGTTGAGTGGAAATGGAGGTAGGATAATTGTATGGCTCGTTCTGGCTTTAAAAGCTGTTACATGCTATAAAAATGTCTGGTGTGTGTTCAGATTTCCCTGTGCTGGGAGCACACTCAGAAGTGGGCATCTCTGGTGTGGGAGATGTTATTTCCTTTTGCCATCAGTAACATTTTAGCAGTGTCACACCAGTCCCAGAAAAGTGAGTGATAGGAAACAAATCTCGTTTCAAGATGCCTGGGACCTGGAAATTTCAAGTTCCTGGGAGTTTGGAAAACAGCCTTGTACAGCACTGTTAGTGTTCAAAACAAAGTAAGGTGCCATTTTTTGGAGCTCTGAATCTATAAAATTTGAGATAGGGTCTCCATTTACACAAGTAAATGTCTCAAATATAGAATACAAACATATTTGTGTTACGTTACTTATTATAATATGATAAAAATTTCTTGGATACCAATGCAGTGATAGTTTTGGGTGGCTTTGACCATCTGGCTGTTCTTTCTCCCTCTGCCACCACCTTCTCCAATCCCCTGCATTCACCTTCTCTCACATCTTTTTGCAGTGTGATGATTTTTCCCATCCTTCACCACCTTTTTCTCAGCCATTCCCACTAGTTCTCTGTCTCCATTCTGCTTCCTTATCACTTCTTAAGCTCCCCTTTAATTTGCCAACCACCAAGTTAATCTCCCTCTTTTCTCTCTCTGATCTCAGTCATGCTTTTTGTTCCCCATTCAGTTCTTAGCTCACCTCCCTCAAGTTTAAATTATTATTCCTGGTACAGCTGACCATAATAAAGAGCTGAAAGTGGTGGAAAAGTCCTGCTCAGATCCAGATGGATAAAATGTAAGGGGCCATCATCTGTTAAATTCAAAGTATTCACTTCTGAGTACATGCAAGCAGCAGGTTTTCAGTTATAACTTGACTAAATGGAAACAGATTTTTTTTCCTGTCTTCTTTCTCTCTAATGTCTGGACCAGGAAATTCCCTCAAAAGTAGCAATGTAGAAAGGTGATAATCTTGAAAGTTTTGAAATAAACTCTTGAAGATTATTTGAATCCAGTTCTGAAGCTGGATGAATAAGAAATTATAGACAAAGGATCAGAATTGGTACTACCTGTCTACAAAATAAAACAGGAATTTCTCAGACCTTGCAGGAGCCATCCAGCATTCTCTACATGTTGGCTACATCCCAAAGCTGTGTGTGTGGTTACACTGTCCCACAGTGTTTTACATTATTAAGGATGACAAGGACCAAAGCCACATGCACAAACCTGTACTTGAACATGCACATTTGTGCCTAAGAATAGTGAGTACTCATCAGGGAAGCCAAGGCTTTAAAAATATCTAAATTAGACTGCATATTTACTAAAACTATGGTGCTGTTAAGCCTTTGTCCCTTCCTAATTATAATCCCACTGCTGCTGGTTATTTCTACTATTACTCATACACACTTGTCATAACTGGAGAAAATGTACACCTGCGTGGATTTATAAAAAAGATTATGTTGCCCTTCAGTCTTACTGACCTTACTGGATTATTTTTTTCACCAGGGTTGACTTTACCATAATCACTTGCCAGGGAACTATTCCACAGAAGCAAGGTCAGTAGAATTTGGCCACTATTCATGGAATTTCCTAAAAGATTTAGTATCAGATCAATTATTTCTGTTTAGTCTATTTTCTTTTAATCTCTCAGCATAGATTGTAAGAAGCAATACTGTATTTTTTTTTAAACTGGGAGGAGTGTCTTGGTCAACGTTTAATAAACCAGAATACGAATCTATATGTACAAGTGATATAAATAATCTCGAATTAACTTTTTACCTATTATGAATGTTGGATTAATGCAGTCATACTTTCATAAATTTCACAAATTGGAATTAATACAAGGGCTTAATTTAAGAAATTCAGTCAGAATAAAGGCGTGGAACAACAGTTTTGTTGTGTAAGTGTGGTATATGCTTCCTCATCTGCCTAATCCATTTGGTTGAAAAATAATAGGGTTTTATTTAAGCTGTTTGTCTCTCATTTATTTTCCAGCAAGCCTTTGAAAATGAAAACTTGGTCTTTGTTTTTATTTTTAATGTGTGCTGCCTTTAATGTTTATGGATCTCTTCTCAAATGTTCAGACAGTGTAACACCACCTTGTCTGATCATTCCTGGATTATTTGATAGGATTGAGTGGAATTTCAAAGCATGGTCTGTGCAAGAAGGTCCTTCACTGACTGTTACTATATATGATATTATATATCAGAGTGGCTGCCTTTACCACGCAGTGCTGTAGGTGTGCAGTGAGGCTCTGAGGCACTAATTGAAGAGAATTTTTATTTTTTCAGTCGTTTTGCAGAGACCTGTTAATTTTCTCCCAGTTGAGGCTGTACTCCCCTGAGCATGCTGGTGACAGAGCAGTGCAATACCACGTGCTCTTAGCACAGGTGTGTGGCATGTCCAGGGTTTGTCTGAGCTCTGAGTGCATTTCCAGTTTTTAATCAGTGTCCCTTGTAGCCCCACTTTGCTTTTGTGCAGCACAGTCCTGATTCCTGTGTGAGGGACCCAAGGAGAGGAGGACGGGTCTGATTTTTTGGTGAACTTGCTGCTGAAACTGCTGATGCCCCTATCCTTAAAAAAAGTAAATAAAATACTTGGCAAGGGCTTCCCAAACATTTGGTGTTTTCAGCCTGCACACTGAGGATTCTGAAATAGTTTTGGATACTGCTTGTTTTTTTTCATGCAGTCTCATTTCATGTTCTCAGCAGCTGAAACATCTTGTAGTGTATGAATCCACTAGAGGGGAAATAAGCAGATCCTTAATATTTTATACCTAGAGCAAATAAGATGAACACAAATTCACTGTGTTTTCCATTTGCAGTTTACATGAGTTAATATGCAACATACTCTTATCACACGTACTGTGATTTGCTATTCTGAGACAAATGGAAAATGAATGTGATTCCCTATCCAGAGGAACTGCATTGAATTCAGGGAATGTCTCACATCCCAGCATCTTTAACTGCTTGCATGCAGTGTGAGCAAGCACGAGTTAAGATACTTGAAACAGATACTTTTGGGGGGGTTAGCAAGGTGTGGAAAATAATATTCTTCTGTGTAAGGGCAGATTCCAGCATTGCATTCATACCCAGGTGTGTGGTGATGTGTTGTGTGTCCTCATTGCTGTACCTGTGAGATTCTTGCTCAGGTGCTGTTATCAGGGTCCCTGCTGCTCTCTGGTATTTTTGAGTCAGCAGCACCTTGCAGAGTTTGCCTGCTCAGATGGAATATGCAAGTATTTCTGCCTTTTGTATGCAAAAGAGCAGCTGTCAAATTGTGTTACCTTTATCAAGCCTTGACACGGAATTTGAGACGCCTGAGTGATGGCTCTGTCATTCCATCTACTTCTACATTCTCACCTAGTAAAATCACGTTGCCAAAAATGATAGCTAGTCAATGCAGAATATTAAGTTACTTTTTTTTTTTTTACCGTGAAATAATACAAACTCAATGCAGTGATTTCTGGAAACCAATAAATATCATGTTATGTGGAAATGTGCAATGAAAGGTTGATTTTTATAACATTTTATAGAATGTTGAGTCTGAATAAAACAGCTTATTTGCAAAATTAGTTTACTTTGTATCAATTTGTATTTTTATAACATAGTGCAATAAAAAGAGAATGTTGGCCATTAATGTAAGTAGATTCTACATACTTTGATTAAGAAGCACATTTTATTTGTTTGTGCTCTGAATATGATTTTTGGAGTTTGTGAGTGTTTGTGCAGAAAGCACTGGGAGCTGAAATTCAGTAAGAGGCATTTTGTGAAAGCAGAGTGAGTTAGACAATGTTTTTTTTCTGTAGTTATATTGTTGCCAGAAATTAAACTGGAATATGAAGATGTGTATAATGTATATTGCACTGAATGGCTTGGAATTATATTCATTTGCTTTTTTCTTTGCTTTTCTTTCTTATTTATAATTGGTTCTGCCAGTAAGCTGTAGCATATGCCTCTCAAGCTGCTGATTCAGTAATGGAGATCCCAGGGCATTAAGGCATAATGGAAAGAAGGAAAAAGGCAAGGAAGAAAAAAAATATATATCTAGACAGAACCTCAGAAGCTGGGATGGGATAATTTACTGACAGGTAAACTTTGAATTATCCACATTTTTTGGTGCTGGTATATAGAAAGGTCACATATTCATGTAATTGGTCTTTCAGTCAGGAAGGAAATTGTCCCTTTATTTTTTTGAGAGCATAGATTTTGAAAACTAGTCGGACACTTTGGGTCAATCTCACAGTATGCAGGGTGAGACTCCTAAAATATACAAAAGAAAGCTACTGAACAGCCTCAGTGTTATCTGAGGAAAGAAATCAGTCTGTTCTGAAAATCTCGATTATATGTAACATTCAGATGTTATGAAATTGAGATGATCAGGCTTTCTCCTGTAGTTCAGAGGTCTAGAGATTGTAAGATGGGTTTTAGCTCATGAAAATATGAATTTCATTTTTTTGCCTATATTATATGATAACTTGGAGGCTTTTGTGTGTTTCCAATGCACTTGAGAGGTGCAAAAAATAGTGCCATTATAAAAGAGTGTCTATTTCCAAATTTTATTTCCAATTTGTTAGAGTTTTGGTTTTGAGACTGCTTTCCTGTTCACCATATTGAAAGGAAAAATAAAAGGAATACCTTGTTAATGTGGCTAGATAACCTCATTTGATAAATTAACTCCCTATAAAGTGCAGCTCTGCCTGGAATATCTCATGTAACGTTAAAGACTAATTTGTGAAAAATATTCCTTCTGGATATGTTTCCTTTAAACCATGTAGACCTGTGCCATGAAAATAAAAGCCCCCAGTATATCAACAATTTTAGGTAAGTCCCTGATTTTTAATTCCTGCTGATAGATCTGTGGAAGTCAATTCTAATGAAAAATGACATTGGAACCAAATGGGTTTTGCCTGGGCACCAGTAACTTCCTCTGTGGCTCTGATTAGGAGATCAGACCATTATCCTCTTTCACCAAGGTCCTATCTAAGCAGGAATTTTTAAAAAATATATATTTAACACATAAGCATTCCAAGTAGTCAGACTTGGTATAGAACAGAGAATTTCCCAAGAGAATGGAGCTAAACATGTACAATCCTTTTCACTGATTTCTTTAACCTTGGCATTGCCAGGGCATTAGGAAATGTATTTCTCACCCAGTCATAGCACAGAGATCCATGTGGGATTCAGGTATTTAGGATCATGTGATTATGGAGGCATTTGCTTTTTACATGAAGTGCAGGTTTAGTAACCATGAGAGTGAAGTAATGAATAATTTGATGCTGTCTCAGTGAAGTGTTTCTGTACCTGGCTGATGAGCACTAAGGAGTAGAAGCAGATTCTGGCCAGGTTCTGGTGGGACCAGCAGTGTGTTGGAGGTCCTGAGTGCCAGAAGTGGGTGGGCACTGGGAAAGGCAGGGGCTGGCAGTTCTGGTGCACCAGGCACCAGACAGTGCAGGATGGAGGAGTGGCTTTGCCCAGCTCTGAATCTGCTCTGAGTGCCCTGCGTGCCAGCAGTTCATCCCATCAGCTGAGAGAGGTGCTGAGACCCAAGTGGATTTTGGGATACCTAGTACAAACTGAATCACCATTTCCTTCCAAAAGGTGACAACTGGAATGGATGCTCCCAGTGCTGGATGAGGTGAGCTGGGTGTAAATACCTGAACTTAAAAAGCCTTTGTTGAGGCAGATGCCCAAAGGCACCAAGGCAATTATTTCTTTCAGTACGGTGACCTTGAGGAGTCCATTGACCTTCTTCCTGCCAAGCTGCAGTGTCTGTGCTGCTGGGCCTGCTCTGGGCACACAGGCTCGGGGCTGTGTCTGAGTGCTGTGTGCTGAGCTCCTCCTTGGGGGCTGTCAGCTCACATCAAGTGCAGGGCTGATCACTGGTGGGAGCTCAGCTCTGACAGAGGGAGGCATTTCTGACACTGACTGGCTCTCGCACTGCAGGAGGAGCCCTGTAAGGTTTGTAGCCCCTCCAACTCACCTTTGGTGTGTTTGAGTGAGGTCGGTGCTGAGCCAGAGAGGAATTACCCCATCGGGTCCAGGGTTAGCTTTCCTGGCTGTTCTGGTTTGAGAAGCAAAANCACTGATTTCTTTAACCTTGGCATTGCCAGGGCATTAGGAAATGTATTTCTCACCCAGTCATAGCACAGAGATCCATGTGGGATTCAGGTATTTAGGATCATGTGATTATGGAGGCATTTGCTTTTTACATGAAGTGCAGGTTTAGTAACCATGAGAGTGAAGTAATGAATAATTTGATGCTGTCTCAGTGAAGTGTTTCTGTACCTGGCTGATGAGCACTAAGGAGTAGAAGCAGATTCTGGCCAGGTTCTGGTGGGACCAGCAGTGTGTTGGAGGTCCTGAGTGCCAGAAGTGGGTGGGCACTGGGAAAGGCAGGGGCTGGCAGTTCTGGTGCACCAGGCACCAGACAGTGCAGGATGGAGGAGTGGCTTTGCCCAGCTCTGAATCTGCTCTGAGTGCCCTGCGTGCCAGCAGTTCATCCCATCAGCTGAGAGAGGTGCTGAGACCCAAGTGGATTTTGGGATACCTAGTACAAACTGAATCACCATTTCCTTCCAAAAGGTGACAACTGGAATGGATGCTCCCAGTGCTGGATGAGGTGAGCTGGGTGTAAATACCTGAACTTAAAAAGCCTTTGTTGAGGCAGATGCCCAAAGGCACCAAGGCAATTTCTTTCAGTACAGTGACCTTGAGGAGTCCATTGACCTTCTTCCTGCCAAGCTGCAGTGTCTGTGCTGCTGGGCCTGCTCTGGGCACACAGGCTCGGGGCTGTGTCTGAGTGCTGTGTGCTGAGCTCCTCCTTGGGGGCTGTCAGCTCACATCAAGTGCAGGGCTGATCACTGGTGGGAGCTCAGCTCTGACAGAGGGAGGCATTTCTGACACTGACTGGCTCTCTCACTGCAGGAGGAGCCCTGTAAGGTTTGTAGCCCCTCCAACTCACCTTTGGTGTGTTTGAGTGAGGTCGGTGCTGTGCCAGAGAGGAATTACCCCATCGGGTCCAGGGTTAGCTTTCCTGGCTGTTCTGGTTTGAGAAGCAACACCAGTGAGACACTTCAAGTCAGAAATACAATTTATTAGGAAAAGGGAGAATAAAACAAAAAGGAAACAGAATACATTCAATAAGGAAAAAGAAAATCACTGACAGAGTCAGAATCCAACCTGACACCCTGTGGGTCAGGGTGTTGGCAGCAGTGCAGTTGCAATGGTGGCTGCAGCCCTCCTGGAGCAGCAGCTGTGGCTCTGTTGGAGCAGTGATCCTGGAGAAAGGTGCAGCCTCTGCTGAAGGTGCAGTGGTGATGGATGAGCCTGTTCTTCCTCTGGGAGTGCAGTGGAAAAGGCTGCCTTGGGTGTTCCAAGGCTCAGGTTTTTTATCCAGGTAGAGGGGCTCGGTTCCCCCCCTGGCTGGAGCATTTCCCAGTGGGATGATGGAATTTTATCAGTTGGACTCACTGGCCCATGAGCAGAAGATCTGTCCCTGGAGGGAGGATGGGTCATGGAAGAGATAAGGAAACTGCTCTGGATGGTTTCTTATCAACAGAAGATCACATCACTACCCCCATCCCAGTTCTAATGGATGGTAAAGAATGACACATCCCTGATTACATTTTACACTGCAACCCATGACATGGCCAAAAGAGAACACACATCAGAACTAATGCCAGTGCCTACTTCCTTTGAGCATTTGTTGCTTTAACAGCAAGCATTGAACATAAAATTGGACTGCTCCCTTGCAGTTACCTGCTTTTGCTTTGGATAATACAAATCAGTTCATACAGGGCCCTGTGTCCCCTAGCTCTGGTGGGAGAGGAAGATGATGAGCACAGTGCCCCATCAGGTCTGTGTATCTTCTGCATGAAGAGGAAAGAATAGGCAGAAATGAGCTATGAGTGCTGAAAATACAGGAATATGAAATACAAAACTTAAACCAGCAGAAGTGTCCATGTGGTTATGCAATTTAGAATGAAAGTTTAAAAATTAGTATCTGGAGTGAAAGTGGGTAAATATTGTGTCAATATTGAAGAGTAGTCAGAATGAGTGAGAGAAGCTTTTGCATTGATATTTTAAACCTGTGGAGATTGTTACATAGCATACAGGGAGAAACGTGGGTTTAGAAACTGGTCTCAGTCCAAGCTGCATGGATATGTGCAGGTTGTAATGTGAGAGAAGATCACTGCCCTGTGACTATTCAGACACTGAAATGTGTAATACCCATCAAAAATGAGCTGTTATATTCCAGACTGGAATAGGGCATCCAGGGAAACAAGGACAAAAAAAAAAAAAAGAAGATTTCCATCTCTATCTACCACAATCAAGTTGACATTTAACAGTAATTCTGTGTTTTTCCTCTGAATAATAAAAGACCTGAGTGCAGGAATTCATAGGGGTGGATTTGTCTCCAGCTGGGGTGACAGGCAGGTGTTTGTCAGCGTGGGACTGTGTATGAAAGATGGTCAAATTATGTGAGTAAGTTTCCACATATGTCATGTGTCACTGCTTTTCCCAAAGTGAAAGATCACTGCTTTAACTGAAATGAAGATGCAGAACTATGCTGGGAGACCTTGATGTGCAGGTGTTACTTACACAGTGAGTGTGAAAAATTAGAGAATACCCCCACGCATGAAATTCACTTTTTCAAATCCTGGGAGGATGACCCTCTAATGAGCACTGACTGAGTTCACTTTCAGGACTGTGCCATTCATAAAGCACTTGTCATGCTCTCCTAGCACAACATAATCAGGGCCCTGTGAGTGAGCAATAGCCTTGTATTCATAGCAAGGAAATTCATCATCCTGTACGTAAAATGACAACTTCATTATCATTCACTGTTATAAAATTGCAGGGAAAGTAGCAGCTGAAATAAAAAGGCATCTTTTAAAATAATTCTTTTTACAGTGTGAAAATCCAATTTATAAATTCATGGCATGTAACATTTTTATTAATTTCTGAAGAATTTAACTTGATGTTCCATGGCACACTTTGGTGATTTCATTCTCAGATTTAGTGGTAACAATTTGCAGTGACTGGTTGCAACGTGGTGGGGTTTGTTTAAACCAGCTTTGTACCTCCTAACTGTGCATTTTTAGATTGACAGAATTCTGCCTCACCTACTTTGCTGGAATTGGTTCTAGGCTGTGCGATTTGTTGCAGCTTTGTAAACTGCAGGTACTTAGTTCTGGTCACAATACAGTGCAAAATGTTTGACAGATGATTAAATTATCATGTTTTTTGCTCTTATTTCCATGAGGCTTTCACCTTCCATTTGCAATTACAAACTGGCTAGGATAATACAAACTTTCTTGTCAGAATAATTATTTTTACCCAACTTTTCTGTCATCTATTAACATTTCTGAGAAAAAAGCCTTTTCAGAATATGTTCATTTGCCTCAGATTGTGTGTGCTGATGCCTGTCACTTTATAATTTTATAATAAATGAAAATAAATTACTGACCATGATGGGTAACTCACTAAGTAGACACAGAGCAGGTGACATCATAGGGTGTGATCCTGGTGGTGCTGGGAAGGTCCTTCCCAGTATTGGTAGTGTTGGAATTAGTTGTGGTTACTGGGAAGGAGAGTTAAATACATTGGGAAAGAGAAACCACAAATCATCAGAATGGGACCAAGAATGGGAGCAGCAGGATGTTGAGAGGGCTAATGGAACATTCTTTTTGTTTCCATCATAATATTTTAGTAAGTTTTTTTAATAGCTTTTCTGCAGAGAGTTATGGCCAGGCCTCAGCCAACACACTCCAGGGATCTCCAGTGCAGCCCCTGTAAGGAACTATTTCCAAGTTTGTAATTACTTTAATAAAATCTCCTAAGAGGGGGCACTGGCTATTGCTGCAATGCAATCCTTTTTGGAGAAACACGTGTCAGAGAAGGTGTTTGTCATTCCAATACTGTTAGGAATCAATAATGAGTAATCAGTATAATGAAGGCTAAGGCAGAAAGTTGTGCTGAACCCGTAAGCAAATTTATGAGGGAAAAACTCACTCTGGTGAATTTTACATGAAAATAAATTGCTGTGTTGTATAAGTGTCCTGGGGGCTGTCAGCTGGTCAGTGTCACTGCACCCTTACCACCTAAAGAGGTTTTCTGTTTTCCTCTGCTGTAGATAGTGGGACTGAGGCAAAGGGAGATTGCTAAGAAAGAGAAATGCAGGGATGCTTGGGGGCTCCTGCATTCCAGCAGAGAGCTGTGACTGCTGGACTCTCTTTCTTATGCCTTTGTCAAAGACAGAGATTTTTTTGCCAAGATAGATTTCTCTCGTCAGAGAACAGAACACTGGAGGGTTTTTCATGGTTTTTTTTTTTCCAAGAGGATGTAAAAAGACTTAAGAATTCTCTCCCTGACCAATTGTATGACACTTTGGATAAATCTTTATATGCAATAATACTCAAGGACCTAAGTAATACATCATATTTGATCTGACCCAGCATAAATCATTTATTCATGATATATCATTCATAACTTGATTCATTGACTCATCTTTAGACAAGACAAGGTCAGTAGAAAAAAAAATGATTAAGCTTTTTGCCTGCAGGAGGAAGAAGCTTAAACAACAAATTCATCTTCACATATGACCTCATGAAACTTGACAGAGAAGATTTCAAAAATAGAAGTAGATTTAAAAATCCAAGTTTTACTCCCAATTACACTAGTTTAAAGTCACAGTCACTCCACTTACAGCAGAGCAAATGGGAAAAGGCTCTACAAGTCAGCAGAATCACTGGAGTTTGTACTCATCAGGGATGAATTTGATTCTGAAAGAGGGCACTTGGATTTCTAAAGGCAAAAATCATGTTCCTGAATATTTTAATGGATCAAAGATGGCAAGTCTGACTCCATACCCTGTCATATCACTATAAATCTGGTAAGATGGCATGAAACTTGAGACCAGGCAGAGCCCTCTGGCAGGCTGAACTTCACAGATTCCTTGATTTACAGTTAATGATTTTGTTTGTGTTACCATTGGAATTTCATTTCAACATACCTATTCCTTCCTGAAGTGTCCTTGTGAGCAGCAGCTTTAGGACAGGTCACTGTTTTGTTAAAAAACATAAGATGCAAGAGTATTTAATTTCCCAGCAGGGTCTCCATGGTCCCAGCAGCATCTGATACTTGCTAAACCTTTCCTCATAAAAGAGAAAATCTTCCTCATGTTCTCTTGCAGCCCTGGCAGCATTTGTTGTGGAATAACAATTGTAAGAGGAAATACTGCCCCACTCCAGGTAAGGTAATGCAGATCCTTCAAACTAATTTAAATTTTTCCATGTGCTTAAGTGTCCTCAGGACACAGCATTATTCAAGCAAGAGTCTATGCCTTTATTCTTAAATTAAGCAAACTAAAGCAATTTGTCAAAATTGATCTTGATTCCATTTGGTAGAATTTTCAGCTTCTTTGCCATTCTCAGAGTGATTGAGGGCCTTTATCAAAATGTGAAACATGCAGGGTGCTAATACAATGAAACCTTTGGTATTCTTCTATTTGTTTTTAAGTAACAGAGATGGAAATGTTTAATTGTGGAAGGAGCTGAATTCAGCATTTTATATACCAATGAACCTGCATATGTATGCAAGCAAAAGACAATTATTCTTCAGAAAAGAAATAGACTTTAAGGTAGCTGGCAAGGGTTTCTTGTCAGAGGATTTTGGTAAGGCTTCACTTTGGTTTTGCTGTTTAGATTTCAGACTGTTTTATTATAGAGTAGCTCACTAAATGATTATGAGTGGGAGCTGCAGATTCCTTGAGCAGTGTGTTTCCCCTACATATCAATCTAGAAAAGTGTGCTAAATAACCTAGAGCTGTTTGCACATCTCCAGTGCTCAGCAGCTTTTAAAATGTCTCATTTCTTTGCTCTCTGATTGTGCTTTAGACAGTAGCATAAATCAGAAATACATTAGCTCAAGGCACGCAGTGCTGTTTTCTTATATCACAGTTCTTAAAAGGAGCATGAGCTCTATTTTCTTATAGGAATAAACATTTTAATCAATTTAATAGTTTTAAAGATAAATTCAACCTACTGACTATTATAAGTAACACACACACAAAAATATTGTTTCTGTGTTTCCATTTAAATTCTTCTGCCCTGCCAATCATGATTACCTCTACACATAATGACCCTAAAGGAAGAGTTGGGCAGTGGCTCCCAGTACTAACACAATCATTTAGCAATTCCTTGAGAATGTGGGGTAAGAGATCAGCACACCGATTTTGCCACAGCAGGAAATGGCCAGCAGGGCTCACTCCTGAAGAGAGAGCAGCTTCTCTGAAGCCTTGAGCCTTAGATTTGAATGCTCTGTGTGTCCCTGCATGATTGCCCCTTTGTGTAGATCCTAAACATATCCTGAATTCTGCTTTGTTTTAAGCAGGAGACAAATAATTTGCTGGGAGTTAGGCTGTTTGTTTCTCTGTGTGGTAACTTGTTATGGATAGATTTCCCTTCTGGTGTCATTGAAATCCCTGCAGAAGATTCCTAATTGTTTCCAAGGACATTGTGAATTGACACTGGTCTAATGACACCTTCCCTTGTTTCTTTTCTCTTTCTCCCCCATTCAAATGAAGTGTTACACTGATATTATTATCCAGCTTGAATGAAACTCCTGATAAAACTCCATTGGATTTGCCTGAATAAAACATTTCTGTAATATTGCCTAGTTAAACTTTGCCATTACTCACAATCACTTTCTCCAGCCTGAAGCCTTTCCTTGTGGTATTCTCTTTGTCAATGCCTGGGAATGACTTGGAGAACCAAGGCTGTATTACCTTAGCAAATGTGTGTCTACATTCCAGTTCATACATATTTTATCCATTGCAGAATGTTCCTGTTGTGCTCCCTTTCTTCCTGATTATTTCACTAACTAAAATTAGCTAAGTTCTGCTATTTTTCCACACTAGGATTTTAGACCAAAGCCTGGGTTACTTAGAATTGAAGACATTATGCTTCCTGAAAAATTACCCTTTAACTTGATACATTTTCTTACTTGGACACATTTAGCTGTATGTTTTCTTTATATTAAAAAAAGATTCCAAACTGAGGGAATGCCTCTGCTGATAACCCCAGCCCAGAGATGCATGATGGTTCAAATTCAGGTCTTTTCTATTGTATTTGACACATAGAGGAAATCAGGTTTTACAGGTCAGTATTAAATTTATACAAACCCTGCACCAAACACATGTATTAATTGGTTTAGGGTTGGCTTTTTTTAAAAAAGAAAGAAATTATTATTGATTGCCTCTTTCATATTGCATCTTTTGAATGAGTAGAACCATGCTATAAAGATCAGAATACATCAATCTCCATGTCTGGCTGTATTTCCCAATTGCTGTTAAGAACAAAAACTATTAATACTAAAACATGGTGCTCAACGAATAAGGTCAAATTCATTCTGCAGCTATAGTGACAATATAATTAATGAGAGATCTGTATATAGCAAGAAAGGAGAATATTGACCCATTAATACACATTTAAAATCAAAGACAATTTATCTCCGGGCAATTCTAGCACGTGTTGAATGTTACAAGATTTTTTTTTTTTTCCCCCCTTCTAAATGAAGGACAGAAAAGCCATTTAAAATCTAAAAGTGGTTGAATCTATCAATGATACTTGAAAGTCTGAAACGTGTACAGCATCATATGTCAAAGCAGAGCAGGAAGAGCACAGAGGGATAATATCTGGAGCAGCTGGAAGGCTACAAAGATCTGTTCAGAATTTCAGGTTGGGTAAGTGCTTTGTGCTGTGCAATATTATTTTTCCATTGTATGTACAGGGAAATTAAGCATTAATGCAACACCCAGAGCTGTTCATGAGAATTCAGGAAAAAACCCTCCAAAATCTACAGTCCACTGTTGTACTCAGTGGAAAATTGCTTTTCTGCTTGAGCCAGGGTGGCCTGTGGAATGTAAAGAAACTCTTTAAGCCAGCAGGAACGAGCCCTGAAAGGCAGAGCCCAGCAGGGCTGCAGAGTTCCTGTGAGACTCCACAGAGCCTGAGGGAAAGAACAAAGCAAAGGGGTACCCAGAACCTTCCTACTCCACTGGGGGAATGCTCACAATTTTTGTTAGTCTGGTTCTTCCATAGGGAAAATATTGCATTTTTGCTGAGTTGGGGCTCCTCTGCCATGCCTGCCATGGTTGTATTTCTCGGTCCTGGGGGTGAAAATATTAACTCTTACAATTGCTTTGCTGCTTTGCTTGACATAAATGTTTTGTTTTTACGTTTTTTTCCTAGTTGACTTTATGTTTTGAAAAAGTCTTTGTGAGCTCTTGCTACAAGTGGTAAGGAAATCCTTTTCTATACAATTTATGGAGTATCTTCATTAAGCATGGAATTTCACATCCAGTCATTTCTTGAGCACTTCCACGGGTGGTGACTCCACCACCTCCCTGTATTGTGAAGGAATCATATTTTATCATATTATCATATTTTTCAACTTTTCTCCCAAAAGGTAATGGACTCATATCCAGGATATGGCTGTGCCAAATAAAATAGAGCAAAGTCTCTTCTGTCTGCCTCAGAGTTTTTATCATATTATTCCTTGCTCTAAGTTCAATTACACTAACATAACTTCTATCTGTTTTTAGGAATTGTTCTGTACAATCTCTAACTCAAATAAATAAATAAGAAATCTTCCATGTTGCACCAGCAAAAAGAATATAATATAACTAAAATACTTTTATTCTGCTAAAGCTGTGTTTCCACTGTTAGGGGAAGAATGCTTGCGATTTTCTGACATTGTTTATTGAAATTATTTAGGAAAGATATCAGTGTTTTTTATTGTAAAGACATCAATCTTAAAGGCCTCTAAATTCAGCATTTTCAAGAACTCTTCACTCTCCTGCAGAGGGTCCAGTTGATAACAAGTAAGGCATTTTTGTATTTCTTAATCCATGCTGTGAGTATATGCAGGTGAGAACATTTTGCAATCCATAATCACAATACAAGAAGAACCACTGGTAATTTTTTTTTTTTTGGTCTATCTCAGATAAAATTAAAGGGGAAATTAATAGTTTTAATTAATTTCTCCATCATTTTGGATAAATAATCAAAAATTATAATCCTCTCTGTGCCCAATTTCATGTTGAAATTTTTTTGTCATGTTACATATTTTCTGCCCTCACAAGAATTCAGGTGTGAGTGAATGTCAGTGGGAGATAAAACATCAACTGACTGGGGATCATTTAAGTCATCCAAATTCCAGGGAAGAACTGCTGATGATGCTTAATTGTAATTGTTCCCCATGACAAATATGTATATATAGTTCATATAAAGTTTATAAGGTTTCCATATCTTTTTTTCCCATTAAAGTCATTAAAATGTATAAATGCAAGGTATTGTTTGTTTTTTTGGTTGGGGCTTTTACTATAATATTAATGTAGTATTAAATTTAATGCAATATTAAAATTTAGAAACCAGTTTCTCTACTAGGTACCAGAGAAGCCAGAACATTAAGGTGGGAGAAGGAATAAAAGAAAATAGCTTTGTTTTTTTGTTCTTGTTTCTGATTATTTTCATTCAATTTATCTAATTTAGCCAGTATAGTTTGGTCTCTGGGTTGATCATTACAGAAAAATATATAAGTACTGCAAAAGTTATATATTTATATCTAAAATATGATTTTTTATGGAAAGTCTGTAATATGCTACAGCTCTGTCTGAAATGAACCAAGATTCATAACATACTGAGTGCACTCTCTCTTCTTAAAGCAGGTATAAATCCAAGTTAAATTACCATAATTTTTCTGTGTTTAATATTGCTTTTTTAGTTTTTGACCAGCCTGCATTAATAGCATAATACAGAGAAAATGTGAATTCCCATTAAACAAAACCCAATGCACTTCCCAGGTTTGGTGCAGTCACTGTAGTGATGATGAAACATATTGGCCATGTATCCTTAAAAATTACCACACCTTGGTTTCCATCTTTCTGCTGCAACAGGGGCCTTGAAATGGATTCATTTTGTTCCCATGCATTGAATTTATTTTTAGCAAGTTTATTATATAGTCCTGACATTTCTGTTGTTGGCAAAATACTTGTGTGACATTTTAAAGCCACATTTTTTTTTACAAACTGAATAATGACCTATAAGATCTGTGCAAATATTCCAGATCCTTTAAATATTTGTGTTATTTCTAGGAAGAAGCAAAGTTGAAAGCTTTCAAAAAATGGCTTCAATCTGGATTTCTCCCCCAAAAGTCTGGCTGAATTAAGTAGACTTTGCCCAGTACCTTGGGAAGAAATGGTGAGTTCTTTATATAAAGCTGTTAGAAAGATCTGCTAACAGCCTGGTTAGGTGGCTGATGCCAGAATGGTGCAGGAGAAAGCCCCTTGTTATGCCTCTCTCTAGGCATAATTTATGTAAAAAATTGGAAGAATTTTAACTCTGCAAATTAGATGGAAATCAAGAATCTAAATTCTGTGAAAGTTCCTGGCTAAACAAACAGAAGAACTCAGTTTTCTAAAGGGGTCAAGATAACTTCAGATTAAAAATATTATTTAGTTGCACGCATGAATACATAATCTTATGTCGTATGAGGGAAATGAGTAAAGCAATATCTGTGTGAGAAACTTACTCCAGTAATTAGCTTTCTTTCCATTTGGCAACAAATAGCTGTGCAGAATATCAGAAGAACATTACTGAAACTAATTTTCAGTAATGTGACTCCTTGATATTACAAATGCATGAAACCCATTAAATAAAGTTAATTGAATTTTAAAAGGCCACTTACAGCTCACACATCAGGTAGTTTTCTGTACCACATCATCAGAAATATTTCTTTATGAGCGAAAAGCAGAACAAAAACAGAGCAACAAAACCAAAACAAGTCCCCCCACTGCCCTGGACTGGTTATATTTTACTCCCAAATATCCTGCACTCGATGTGTTGGCACTTCTTGTTGGACAAGTCTGCTCCTGACCCCAGTTACACAATGAAGTGGCATTTCATAAGAGTGTAGGAGAAAAGGATTCCCATGTCAAGTAAACAGATCTGGGGGAAAAAAACAATAAATCTCACAGTCTGTGTAGTGTCAAAAAGAAATTAGAGAGGGATGAAACAAAACCCGATGAGAGAAAGTCAAACTATAACCTCATCCTGCAGATAGATGTGAATACAGTCAATATTCTGCAGCAGAACAGTTGGCTAGTGAGGATTAGGAGCAGCCTTGGAGTTGCTGTTCTGCACAGGGGAAGAATTTAGCAGATATTAGTGCAGAGCTGAGATTTACAGAAGAGCCAGCACTTGCACGGTGGAAGTGAACACTGAAAAGCCAGTCTGAGCTGGTGCAGCTCCCCTGGCCAGTGGGAGAATCAAAAAGCCATAAAATACTCTGAGTTGGAAGGGAAGCACAAGGATCATGGAAGTCCAGCTCCTGGCCTGTGGATGGCCCCAAGCCCCACAGCCTGCCCTTGTGAGAAGATGGGAATCCTTTCTTTTGCCCCAGGGAAAGGCCAGCTCAATACTGGGGTCATTATTATCAATTCTTCCCCAAGATCTTGGCTCAGCTGTCAGTCTTGCTGGTGCCCTTGGATTTCAGGAGCTGGGTCAGCACTGTCACAAACCCACACAACCACAACTTAACCCCAAGAGCTGCTTTTCAAAGGAAATCCTTTGGGAGCCACAAACCAGTTAAAGATGCAATCATTCTTGGGCTGCAAAGGAGATGAGAAAAATTAACAATCAAAGCTGCATAATGAGCAGAATGGCAGCTTACTTATGGAGGGTGCATTTTCATCTCCAGCAAGTGAGGAAGAAATGACTTCTGAGAATACAAATGAGGAAAATAAAATACCTCAAGATCTTGGGGAGGAAATTTTGACTTATCAGATAATGAGCTCGCTTTTAGTGATGAGAATGATAATGATTCCATTACTAATACTGATAACAATAACAATGGCTGTGCGTATGCTTAGCAACATCAAATGGTTTGCATCTGGTGAAAGAAGAAATTGTTAATATAAAAATAAGAAAGACATGAAAAGATACTTATTTTTTTTAAGCAGTGTAGACACAAAGCCTAGCAGTAATAATATATTATATGAAAAGAAATATAAAATTTGTTGTTGTTATTATTATTCACAGAAACTAGAATAAAATTGTGAGGTTTAGGAAACTTGAATTCAAGGCTATTCTACTCCCATCCTGGAGACTGAGTGCCATAATAAACAGTCAGATGGCCAGAAAGATCATTAGATGTGCCAGCTTTCAATAGCCTCATCACTTGGGGCTGTCTGGAGGGGGGAAAAGAAAAGAAAAAGCCCCAAACACAGACTACAGTGTTCTTAGTTTTCTAGCACTGAGAACTTTCTGCTTCTTGAAGATGATCCAGTGACAGAAACGTGACCTACTTTCCCTTGATAGCAACAGAGCCTTCTCATAGGCACCAACAGGTATTGGAATGAAACCAAAATTATCAAGAAGATTGATAATGACTGAAGTAATTGGGTTAGTTGATTATCAAATATACAACTTAAACTGTTTCATAAATCACAGACTGCCAGATTGAGCCTCAAGGGAAGGTTCTACAGAGTCAACATGAGAAGTTATGTTGATACAGAGAATATTATCATCTGCTGACATTTACCTTCCATTCCTCTACCTAAAATCATGCCTCTATTAATTCATTATCTATGATAAGTGAAATATACATCAAAGGACTACACTAGATAATAAACCCTGCATTGTAATTTCCAGCCAAGGTAGTCAAAGCTGCAGTTTTAATGAAGTTTCACTTCCCATTTGGAACTCTGCAGGGATGGAGTCAGTGATTCCAGTGGCCTTTAATGGTGATACTTCCTCTGTTGGTCAGAGAACCCCATCTCATGCCTTGCTTGTGGTTCTCACCAGTAGCATTCAGAGAAGACATGAATTGAGATGAGCAGGGGCTAAAAAGAATGTTAATTCCCTGGAATCTTCAGCTGCTGCCCTCTGTCACCATGGCTGCAAGAATGCCTTGCCCATTAAGTGAGTTCTGTGCTATTTATTCAGGGAATTTGGTCCTTAGTGAGCAGCTTTGAGGCAAGTCAGGGCTGGCTGGTGAAATAGCACAAGTATAGGACAATTTTTTTAAATGAAGAAAGCCCAACCAAATCACAAACCAGGTCAGTCTTTTTCCTACTCTTTCTCCTCGTTAGTTCATCCTGGCAGACTGAAAGCAAATTAAAAAAAAAAAAAGACCAAAGCATGGCAGAAAAGTTGTATCTTCTCTGCACTGAGTGTTTTCAGCTGCTCTCAAGACATGCTTTGTGTCAATTGTACTTAATATTATACAGCTGTTCTAAGTGGTAGACTATTAAAAAACCCCCTCTGATTTCTCTTTGTTGTAGTTCCAAGATTTCCTGTCCTGAAGGAAATTGCTTTGGATACAAATGTGGAAAAAGTAGTCTAACAGTTCAAAGGATTTTTTCCAGAAAAGTAGTCACACTTTTGAAGTAGAATTTCCTGTGAGTGGAAGTAAAATTCTTCCTTCTTTTAGTTAAAGGCTGGGATGGATTCCTTGTCAGCCATTGGAGGAAGGTTGGTTGTTACAGCAAGCTTGGCTGTCTGGCTCAAAGCTGAGTCTCATCCAAGCCTTTCCTTCACAGCCACAGCATCAGGACACCCTCTCACTGCATCTCTGCACTTGGGGGTGTTGGGGGTAGGTTGAGCTGGGGTCAAACACCCAGCCCTCCCTCTCCTCACCAGGGTGGGGTGGAATCACAGAAGCACAGAATATCCTGAGCTGGAAGGGGTCCACAAGGATCAAGTGTACCTCTGGCTCTGCAGAGAACAACCCCAAGAATCACTCCCAACCCTGTGCCTGAGAGCCTTGTCCAAACATTCCTTGGACTCTGTCAGGCTTGGGGCTGGGACCACTTCCCTGGGAGCCTGTTCAGAGCCCAACCACCCTCTGGGTGAAAAACCTTTCCTGATATCCAACCTAAACCTCCCCTGACACAACTTCAGGGCATTCCCTCAGGTCCTGTCACTGGTCACCCTCCACTTCCCCTCGTGAGGAAGCTGCTGAGCCCAATGAGGACTCCCCTCATCACAGGGAAAGTGAGGTAAAAAAATTTGTGGGTCAAGATAGAGAAAGGGAGATCACCTGATTGTCACACACAAAACAGACTCAGCTTGAGAAAAAGTAATATATTGCTGATTAAAATAGAATTGGATAGTGAATGACAAAAATTGAGACACTGCCTTCTTCTCACCCCTTATTTTGCAGACTTGACTCCCACCTCTTATCCTGCCTGTGGACACAGGGAATGGGAGGCTGAACCCTGACTTGTTGAATAGTCAGTGGGACCAGAGCTTTGAGAAATACACAGTGACTCTTACAGTTGTATTTCACACTTCCTTTCTCTTTCTGTGTTTCCTAAATGAGCTCTAATTTTGATCATAATCTCTTTAGCTGGGAATGGCTCTTTCTTCTAAAAACCATCTGTGTGGGTTGATTTCCATGCACAGGGGCAAATAGTTTTGCCTAATTCGACCTGTAAATGAAGAAAGAAAAAATGGGCCGACATATCACACAGTGTATAGATTGTGGCTGCATGAAATATACAGGAGAGCTTTTAAAATCTTACATTGATTAATAGCTTGTATAAATTTAAGCAAGGCAGTACCAAATACAACTATGATTTATCAATATTTAACTGTGAGATGGATAAACCATAAGTAATCAATAACAACAGACAATTAGGATACTGAGATAATTAGGAGAATGGCAGTGGATGGCAAATGGCTCTAATAGCCTCACGAGAGAACTCTAATGATGATAATGGTAATGGGCAGCTGTAGCAAACTGCTCAGCATCCAGCCACAGCAGTCTGAAAGGCATTGTGGTTGTGACAAGCATTCCCAAATCCTTGGGCTGTCCCAGCCCACTGTGGCCCCCCAGGCCCTGCTGCTGGTCCTCAGTGCCCACACTCAGCTCAGGGCTCCAAACTCACACCACACTGGTCCTGAAGAGGGTGTTTGCTTCCTCAGCAGTTGTTCCCTAGCAGAGAGGGGTTTCAGTGCTCCTCTGCTTCTGCTGGTCACACCTTGGAGTTTTCCTGTTCTCTTTCATCCACTCAAGAGTCCATAACCTCTGGCTTTCTCTTCCCTGCTTCCTCAGTTTCCCAGGCTAAGGCTCACTGTTTGTGCTGAGTCACTTTCCCAGTAGAGAGTTTTTTTGGGTTTTGGGAAAATACTTTCCTGAAACCCACTCCCACATTTACCCATTTCACTGTATTCCATATTGACATTTGAATTCCATATTCCAAAGGCAATGTTCCTTTCCAACAGTTCCTTTCCCCCTCATTCTGCAGCTGTCCTAACGATGCTGTTCCTGCATTATTTTTCCTATGTGCTATTTATTGTGTTAAATCAGCCATTTGTCAGTTCAGCAGTTCTGCTGCAGTTTGTAGATATTCCCGAGCCTTAAAATTATGCAAAATCAGCAATTTGGTTAGTTCCTGTCTCACCACAAGTAATGCCAAATGTATTTTCACAGGGTTGGCAAAAATTATGCCAAGGCCCATCTTGTCTTTAATGATCTCCTCTCTGCTACTCTGGGACAATATTTTGTTAAGGCCTATCCAGCTCATTGGTTCCCTTCACCTGAAATAGCAAATTATGAGGGAGCCTATCAGCCTGTCTTGGCTCACTGGTTCCCTTCCCCTGCTATGGAAAAAAGGCATCTATGTTGTTTTTTTGGATTTCCCCTTACATCGCCTCCATCAGGAGAGCACTTAAAGAGAATTCACTGGTCAATTCCTCAATTTAGAAAAATCATTTTAGCCTTATTGATCAACAGAAAATTAGCTGCAGAGCTTGAAAATTATTGTTCTTTATCCTGTCTGATACCATTTTTGGGTGTTTTCCCCTGGAAATACATTGGTTTTAGAATACTTTTTCAAACAAATGGCAAAAAATCATGCCCCTACCCAGAGCTTCTGATTCTATTGTACACACACATAGTATTGGATGCTGGCATGGTACAATGGCATATTTAGATGGAAAAACAATTGAAATGTACTTTATGTTTTAGCTGATACAATTACCTTTTGAGATACTCTGAGGGAAAAACAGCTATAAAAAGCGGGATACCAATTCACCTGCATTAGAGAACTTTGCAATTTTTGTAAAGAATGTAGCCATTGTTGTACACAGGATAGACATGTAAATTTACTGCTATTATGGTCTTGCCATTCTTCCCAATGAAATGGTAAGCTTAGTATTAAGAACAATATGTTATTGGTTTTGAGATACGTTTTTATTACATAAACACACAGTCAAGGCAGCCAAAGTAAATGTAGTTTTAAGCAGAATCTAATTTTGTTTGTCTTTAAAAGCCCTTGGAATATTTTATGACTATTCAGTAGAGGGTTTTTCAGAAAAAGGCTGAGGGGAAGAGTGGCACATCCTTTCTTTCTGTACACTTTACTACGCGTGTAATGAACCTGTTCTACCAAACTCATGAGTACCAAACTGATTTCTGTACTTATCATAGAAATGGCAACAAACTAGTTCATATTTTGCAGTTTGAGAAAGTTAACTTGCTCAGAATACATTTTATTACAAAGAAAGTATATCCTGAGCAATTTATAGATTAATAACAACTGAAAAAGTTGGTTATGGTTTAAATGAAGAATGTGTCAGTCCTACTAAGAAGTAGCACGCTTTTATTACACAGTGGGAAATAAGATATTTGTGAAGAAACTGTGTATGTGCACCAAATATTAAAATTTGAAGCATTGCTTTACTTTAACATTTTAACAGGCCTATTTTAACATTAAGCATAAACTAGGGCAGGTTGTTTCGAGAAATTTATTGTCTACATTGAAAGATACTGGACAATTTAAATCTCCCTGATATGGCTTAGTGATATCCTATTTCATTTTAGATACCATTTTAAATACCCAGTGAATCATTTGTAATAAATAAGTGTGTGGGGAGTAAAACCATTCCTGACTGGTGACTTGGGAGCATGCCATGGGTTTTGCCACTCCAGACGTGATCCTGCTCTGTTCTGTAGAGAAATCTCTGATGAAGTTCCCTATCAAAGACTGTGTCAGTAAATCAAAATCACATCGTGCCTGCAAAGTCTATTTTACTGAAAATGCTGCAGGATTAAAATGATCAGTTTGTAAAGCATGCAGGTGTTGTGTGGGCTTGTGGGTGGTGCTGCTTTATCAGCAGCAGGTAAAGCCCCCAGCTGCAGGAAACCCTCAGCACCTGGTGCATCCATGGCCCAGGTCTGTTCTCCAAAACTGTGCCCTGGAAAAGCTCCCAGAGAAATAAAATAAAGTTTTATTTGCCTCTGGGTAAAGGGTAAATGCCCTTGGACTTCCTGTATTGTAAGGATGGATTGATGGGGTTTCTTTCTGACAGGAAGCCCAAAATGACACCTTGGGATGCTGGGGTCAGGGCTCTGCTGCTCCCCTGGGCTGGGGCTTTGCCTGTAAAGGGCTGCACTACAGTCCCACAGGTCCTGATGAAAATGAAAAATGGAGAATTGCTGATAATTAGAATTGAAACAGTTCACGTATGTAGCCTATTTTTTTATCCTAAAAATGTTTTGAAGGATTTGTTGTTCCTGCGTCCCTCAGTGAAATGTATTTGCAGAAAGATATTTGAACCTGCAGATATGCACGCCTATAATTTGTGTGTGTGCCTTTATATATTTTCATAAATATATGTGTATACATGGATATATAAATATTTATATGTAAGCATGCACATCTAATGCTTTTATTTTGTGATTTTTGTTTTCATGAGTATGACAGACCTTGAAAAAGCCTGTGAAACCTTTTGAAGTGTTTTTAGGAAGTTTCCTACCAATTTATTACAGATTTTTTAATAAATTTACATTTTAACATCCCATTAAAGCCTAATTATTTGGAACAACCAAAGAAGAAAACTCAGAATTAAAAATAGGCAACATTTACAGCCCTGATATAAAATGTTTGCTATTTTTATATAGTTATTTACAACTGTGTTGTGGCTGAATTAATGAGTTAATTTATTACCTGTATATGAGTATTTATTGTTGGTGTCATTATCATGTAACTGTAATTTTAATTAATTCCTTGACAGTGTGTCTGTGATTTCTGTGTGGAACATTAAATGTCAAATTGGTTTTCTTTGTTGCCTTGTTTGTAAGTATTAAAGTATTTATGTACAGTAAAAAGAAATTAGTAACAATTACTGTAAGGGATCTATTGCATATGCTAAATGAAAGCAGACTGCAAAATCCCACCCTGTTGAAGTTTAGAGTACTTTGGATTTTTTACAAGTTAGATTGAGCATAGAACATTTGTTCAAATGCAAAAAAAATAATAATCTATGTATCATTGCTGCGTATGTGTCTGTGTGTGTCTATTTAATGGTTTCTCTTTAATTTTTGAAAAGCTCATTATAAAAGGATACTCTTTAGAGTGATACTGAGGCAGAGGTGGAAAACTGCAGTCACCATATTGGTGAGTAAATGATTTTGTGTGCTCCTTTTATTTATACTTAGATTAGTGAGAATCAGCTCTTCAGGCTGATTTTATCAAAAATCCTCCCTTCCTAATTATTTTCAGAGTAAAAATATTATGAGAGTCTCAAAACCCGAGCATATCAACCAGAATTTTTATAATTTTTTTTGTACTTTAAGTACATGTTCTGGCAGCAGAGGAAGTTCCATACAGCTGGATAATTACTGGACTAGCCCTGAAAGTCCAGATGCTGCCCCAGAACAGCAGGAGCAGTGGAAATTGTGGCACTATGGCCCTGGAGCTCTGGTCCTCCTCTTAACCTTGTGCTAATTCTCACTGCAAATCTGGTTAGCCACTTTTATGTCAAAATACCATCAATGAACATAAGGGCAAAGAAAGGTGTGCCATGAGAGATGAATGTCTTCTGAAAAAAAAAAGTTTCAATTTTTTTCTGCTAGAAATAGACTACAATAGTGTTTAGGCAAAACTTTTGCTTCTTTCAGTTTTGTAATTAAGTTTCCCATTCCACAAGCAAGTCTGGAAAGGACGGGGTGCTGAAATTTTTCAGAACTGCTAAGCTGTGAGTAGTTACTACAGTGTGTTGACACCCTGTAATCCTTGTGAAGCCCCTTCCCATTTTTGTACTGGCCCAGAATAGAATTTTACAGCCAAAGCTGTTAAATATACTGAAGATATTTTAGCAGAATTCATTTTTTGAGGTTGTTGAAGGCATGGTTACAAATCTCAAGGGCAAAGCTAAATCTAGTTTTTAGGTGCAAGTATTTGGTAGTGAATGAGGATAAGAAACTTCTAATTTTTATTCAGAGTGGTCATCCTTATTTGATTGATTATTCTAACTGTATAGATTTTTATTGTCCAATTAGAATATTGTATTCCTACCACCATTTTACTATTTGAAACTTAAAATAATAGATAAAAAAAATAGGTTGGGAAGGCCATTTAATTAACACAAACAAATGGAAAACATAGATCCTAAGAAATCTAACCATAATTTTAGTTTGATGAGGCAGCCTGAATATGTCTGTTTATATTCCATATTTTAAACCTTAACATAATTAAAATAGGCTAGATCCTTTAATCTCTACATCTACTTTTCATTTACACATATATCAATAAACAATCCAGGAGCTGCCAATGAAGTTATGTAATGCTGATTGCAAAAGAAAACCTTATTTAAAACAGCAGAAAAATCCACCCACGTGGAATCTTTTGAGTGGTCCAGATAAGTGTCTTGTCTATTAATGAAGCTTATTTGCATGGTAAACATGCTTATTTTGTGTTTTCCTGCTTTGGTGTCATCTCAGCCTTTCATTTGCAGATTTAACAGGCAACTCAACATGGGGTTTTTTTGTATATTTTTTTTTTTTTTTTAGTTATGGTATTTTTTTGATCCAGGAGCATTGCAGATCAAGATGCTGATCTCTTATGAAGTCACCATACTGATGTTGGTGTTATAATCCAGTATATGTCTAAAAAGAGGCCAGTGTTAAAGGAAATAATAAGAAATTTCTTTGGGTTCAGATATCTTCAAGATTAATGCAGTGGTATAATTAACTACAAATTAGTAATGGATTAATGCAGATCTAAAGAAGAGTTTTGAGTCCACAAAGTTGCCATGCAGTTACTGCAAGAGCTGACTCCAGTGTAACCACACACTGAAGTATTCATTTCATTTTTCAAAACTATTTCTCAAAATCTGAGCCACAGCTCTTTCAGAACCTGCTCCTCAAGTTTAATCTACATGGGTGTGTAAATCCTCACGTTTGAGCTTCCATAAATCCAGGCTGGCAGGACCTGGAGCACCCCACCATGGCAGCTCTCACCATCGCTCTGTGCATGGGGCCTGCAGATGAGACACGTCTGCCCTAAAGAGCTTCCAGCCCAAACAGACCTGACAAATAATAGGAGGAAAGGGCTGTTATTCATAGTCTCTTCTTACACCTGGAAAACTGATTCACAGAAGATGTTATGAAAAGCCCATAAAAGTCAGGGAAAGGCTCCCAGTGATTTCGGTGGATCTATGATGTTGTACCAGCCAAGCACTCAGGGATGTGCTTAAATGATTGTCTCACTCTGAGGCCTGTTCCACACAAGGTTTGCAGAATAGGCTGGAAACTGTATATCTGGTGCCAGTACTGGATGAATTGCCCACAAATGCTGTAATTTTGCCAAACAGTAAATCTATTTATGGAGGCTATTCAGTCTTTCAGCAGTTAGACAATGCCATATGTATGGGAACATGCACCTTGCATTTCAGTTAAAGCCCCCAGATCTGATTTGTAGCCTATAAAAATCAATTCACTTCTTCAGCAGACTTTCCCTGGTGACCCCAGGGAATTTTAATCATTGATACAAGAATTCTAAAACTGATCTAATGTTTAAGAAAGAATGTCTTCCCTGCTACCACAGAAAATACTGGGTTTCTATCATCCCCAGAAATGTCTTACTCATTCTCTCTGAGTAATACACAGTAAAGTAGGTCATAATCTGGGGCATCTGAAATATCAGTGGTAGAGAGTCTTGCATGCAGCAGCCAAGGGCAAGTTTCTCCCCACCAGAGCACTCTGGGATCTCCCTTGCAGGGTCTGTGTGCAGCCTCCTCATCGATGGCACTGGGAGCTCAGCCTGGGCTGGGGTACAGACTGTGCCAGGAGGGAAATGGAAAATCATCTGGGGAGTGGGAAAGAAACACTAATAAAACCATTTAAAGAGAGGCTAGCCTGTTCCAGCATGCTAGAACATCAAACTCATGTTCTGTTATGGTGGGATTTATTAGCATCATTAAACATTATTAATTGTGCAAGGAGACAGGACTCACACCATGCATGACCACACACACATACACAGAGCATCCTCCTTGTCCCAGAATGTTTATCACCTCACATTTTCATTTGGCCAGATGAGAACTGTCTGGAGTAGAAAAGTGTGCTTCCAAGGCACCAGTCAAATTTGTGGTTTTGGCTAGACATGCCTCTAGGAATGAGAAAGGAAAGGAAATTGAGGTCAAAATACTTTGTCATTCTCACAGGGCAAGGACATGGCTGATGTTTTGGCAGCCTTGGTGACTGAACGGGGAAGAAAAGAGAGAGTAATGAAAACCAAGCCAGGGCTACTGTCTCAGATGGATCCAGAGCATTCTGCTCAGTTAAAAATAATTTAATGAGAAAAACTTTGGAGAAAGAGCTACATGGTGGACAATGGAGAGGAGAAAAAATGCCCTTGCACTTGATCAACCACAAGAGTTCTGTGATAGCTTCACCACCAAGCTGAGAAAATTTAACACTGAAATTACTCACCTGTCCTTCAAAAATCTTCCATGTCTCCAAAATATGTATTGTGTAGGGGGAAAAATTAATTTAACACAAACTCTTTACTAAAGTTAGCAGCAAATATTTAACTACCCATGCAAGGCAGGAAATTGCAAGTTTAAGGCTATTTCTGTGGAATATATCTTAGGACTCTCTATATTGTGTTAGATCACAAGTGACACCAAACCTGAGAGATCTGCAGCTGTGGGTGCAGTCAGAGCTGCAATGTGTGAGCACAGCTGGTTGCATTACAGATGCAATTTCAGCCAGGAATAGAAGAATATTGAGCATTTTTGAGACTCTTGGGATATTCAGGACTGTTGGGACTGAAGTGGATCCCTACTATTACTATAATGTTAAACGTTTTTGTTAAATGTCCAATGTAGATGTTGTCTCCTTGGATGTCCAGCAAATCTTTAAGGAAAGCTTCATCTTGCATGTGACTGCAAATTTTATTTACTTAAAAATTGTTGTTATTGGAGATAGACCAGTGGCAATGCACGAGTAAGCTCTTGTTTTGAAAGAAGCATTCCTGTTTTCATTTTTCACATAATGGGAATCTGCCAGTTTTGTCTCAGTTCGTGCTGGGTGTTTCTCCATGCCCTGATCACTGTAATTGGTCAGAACACCTGCAGCCAAAAGCTCTGGTAATTTGTCTTGGCACCTGTGGTTTGCATGTTTCCCTGTTTCTGGCGTGGTTGTTCATTTTGCTCTTTGAAGTTAACTTAGGCTTGCTGTTAAAACAATGGGTAATTTTCCCTTTCCCCAATGCTTTGTTTTCCCATTGACTGACACAAATCTCCCTTAGTGGTCAATGTTCATTAAAAATCCTTGTGTCTTATTCTGGGCTTGGATAAACATTAGTGAGTTCCAGGTTCTTTTGCCTTCCTGCAGTTTAAGCAATTCTCAAAACATGCCATAATGGCAATGACAAACATTTTGCTTCTCACTCTCTGAGGAAGAGCAGGATGAAAGTCCTGTGAACTTCTCAGATTTTTGTGGGTGCTGCTGGTAATTAGGGATCACTGCTGAACTTGAACAGAAAATGCCTCAGTCCTTACGTGTTGTGTCTGATAGGATGCAATTTCTAGGACACAGAAAAAAGGTCCTATAAGGTTTGAATAGAGAATCTCCAAAACTACACGAGCATATCTGCATTGCAAACAGCCATTGATAACCATTTCTGTTCATAATGTGGACTATTTGGCTGCTAAAGAAAATGCAGCAGAGGCTGGAAAATTGGAATCCTACCAGATTAGAGACTATCCCTTGCTTCCTACAGGGGAAAGGCCATCTGTAAAGAAGGAAAAAAAAACAAAAAAACAACACCTTTCTATTGACATTAGATTAATAAGAACCGGAAAATAAAGACTGACATTTTTGGATATTAGGATGTTCACTGATTTAGAGGAGAGTTTTGTGTGTCATCCCGAGGGGTTCTGGTATGGAATAAGCCCTGTGACGCGCCGGAGGATGCTCAGGGGTGGGGATGCAGCTCCCGAGGGAGGTCCGTGCCCCCTGTGCGGTTTGTCCTGGGAGGCTGCAGAGCCCGGGGCTGGGGAAGCTCCTGAGGAGTGTGCAATAATCAACAGTGCCATCTTGTGAGCACAGCCCACCCCTGCACACCCGAGAGGGAGCTCCAGCAGCAATAAAACACACATTCCTGTGCTGTTCCCTTTCAGGAGTGTCCAGGTCTTTCTGAGCAGTTACCTATTCAAAATGCCAGGATCAGGGCTCGTCTCCTTACATGAGGAGACTCCTGTGCTGGCCATATCCCCTGATCTTGTAGGCAGGGTCATCTGGTAGTTTATGCTGAAAATCAATACCTGCTATCAAATACAGTCGTGCATAGCAATATCTTACCTCCTTGCATCCCCTGTGACCTTTGTTCCTTGCTTCTCTATTGTCATTCCACAAGTAAGAGCATGCAAATCCACCATGAAAGGCATTTTAGCAAATAATAGTCAATCCTACTTTATAAAGAATGATTTATGATATTATTTCTGTTACTTGTTATTGGCTCCATTCCTTGAGATGATGAAGGACCTATCTTTATTAACCTCAGCTAGCTGAAAACATTTCATCTATGAGGTTTTTTTGAAGAAATGCATCTCGGTAATTCATGATGGAAGGCATCTGCGCTGACCCATCAGCACTGCTGTGACTTTCAATATATTATACTTAATAACAGATAAACATCCTTAGCCAGAAACAGAATCCTGCACTGCAGCTTGATTACATCTGCAAAGAACAGTGATTGCCCTGACTATTTGAATACAAAAACAGTGAGTGATGGCAAGCAAACACAATCTGTTTAAAGCCCCGCTGATGAAACACTTTCAATGCTCAAACCAAGGGTTTGTCATTTTTCCAAGGTGCTCCCCCCAGTGATTGCAGCAGTTGTCCCTAATCTGGGTGGGGAGATAGTGAATGGTTTCCTCTGGAACATGCAGCTGAACTTGTCAAAGTAAAAGTGGGGCAAAAATGGCCTCATAAAAGATTGCTGGAACAATGCAGTCAAGAGGAACAGCCGCTGTGGGTTTCTTCATGCCAAGGCTGGATGCTGCCTGGAAGATAATGTTTGGACAAATGTAACTATTGTGCTCAAGCAGAATGATTGTGAGTAAAGAACTACTATTATGCATCGCTGCTATTTGCTTTTAAACCTATTTTAAAGAATTAATAGATACCACTAATTTTTAGGGAAAAATCCTTAATTGTGAACAAAGGTATTATAAAATTTAGTAAAAGCCTGAAGCCTTTGATGACAAATTTATTTCTGCCTTTGTTCCATCAGTAGCCTCTGTGTTTTGAGGGCCTCTGTGAGTCTGCCTGTTATTGATTTGATGCTCTGGGTCTGCAACAGGTCAGACTAGATGGATCTCTTGTAGATATCACCTGGGAGGCCACAGCTTGTAGAGTGCAGGTAGCAGCATTCAGCTTCAAAGGTCTACTAGAATTTTAATGGGTAGATATTACAATAACAGGCTTGTGTGGGATAGCCAGTCTTTCTCCTTACAAGGCCCATTAAAGGAAAATAGTAAGGAAAAAAACAAACCAACCAACCAAAAAAAAAAACAAAACCTAACCCAAATCAAACCAAACCAAAAGAACCTCTTCAATTATTTCAGATGTCTCCACCATTTTTCTTGTGACCAGGATATTGTTATGGTGTCATTGTGTTCTGGTGTAGAAAGCAAAAATTTTCTTTGTCAGTGCATAATTGATTTATATACAAACACATACATATACAGTATATATTCCTGATGCAATACCCAAAGGGAAAGAATGTAGCAAAACAGACATTTTGGTGTATTTGTTGTCAGGAAATGTCATGATTCATCTTTCATGAGCATCTGCAAATATGCATCTGCCAAATCTATTTTACTAAAAGCTTGTTCTCAGCCAAACATATTCTCACCCCAAAAGTACATTTTTGATTGACAAGTAGAAAAGGATAAATGATTACTTGAATGTCTCTACACATTCCCACACTCCCATTTTCTGCTGCACAATAGGAACAAGGACCATGATTCACTCTCATGGTCACATGGTGGGAATAACTTTGTTGTTTTTCCAGTTCTCTACACATCCTTTTGAAGTGACACAGGGGGAACAAACAAGGCCTTGCAGGATGAAGAGTAGGGCCCACCTTCAGTGGTTAGCTTTGCTTAAAAATTTACTTAGCTCCTGTCAGTAATTCCAGAGCATTGCGTTCTAATCTGCATGAGGCACTACTAATGAAATTAAATTTATGAAAGCTGGTGTCACTCTTGCTCTGCTATTACGAGGGTCTGTGGCAGTCCAACAGTTAAAACTGTGGTGATTATCAGGGCTCATCAGGCGACACAGTTTCCTGTCTCTGATTTCATTCAGCTCTTGCTCGAACACCTAGAGAGCAAAATTTCCATTATAGAGGTGAAATGAAATTGTAACCAATGGTTTAACAGGCTGAACACAAAAATTGCACTGGGGCATTAAACTAAAGTTTGATATTTCCTAATAAAGATATACTTTGGTATTCTGTGACTACCCTTCAGTTTGAGACTAAATATTGCAGAGCACATGAAGTTGCTACTGAGCTTCCTGCCAGTTCTGAGCCAGTCTGTTGGTTTTCATTAGGAGCAGGGGAGAGAGGGGAGAGGAACTGTTCTTATTTATTTTGGTAAATGGAGTTGTCAAAATCCGAAACCAGCAAGCAGGAAGCCCAAACTGGGGACATTAAACTTCATTGAAGATCATTGAAATAACTTTTGTCCCGTGGTTTGGATTAAAGCTCAGGTGTTTTAACACACAGTGCTCCTCTCTAATCTTAAACTCCAGGTAATTTCAATATAGAAATGAAACCATGCCCTCCAAATTGCAGCTAAATGTGGATAACATGACATCATAGTTTGCCATGAGGATTATTTTTGGGTACTGTGAATGATAAAGCACAGAAAGATCACCAATTATTTCCAAGTATCATTTTGTAGTATGAGAAATTAGACCGAAAAAAAAAGAAAAAAACTATGTTCTGACAGTATTTGTTGACTTTTCCTTCTTCATCCTAAGTGCTAAATTGACAGCATTTCATTAGTTTATACTGTTTTCTTCCTTAACAACTCCATTTCTAATTTATCTGCTTTTTGCCAGAGAAGTTGGTTAACCTCATCTTGTTTAATGTTTAATTGTATTTTTATCTTCTCTCTAAAAGTAGAAAACCTCTCTGTAAAATATTTTGGGTTATGTAAATTCCCTGTTGCTGTCCACAAAAGCCGTTTAGAAGGATTGTCCCCTTTTTACTCTTTGTTTTTTTCTCTTTTTTTTTAGTTCTCTTCATTCATGTAGACTAAAAAAAAATATTCAGAACAGCAAAAAATACAACAGAACTCTGTGTAGTTCATTTCTTTTCTAATGTGGGGTGAATTTCTGAATGTGCTTTCTGTGCTGGAAATGCAAATACCTGTTTTGGTTAACTGCCCCCATCCTGCTGCCCACCTCTCTGGGGTGCAGATTAGAGACATGGTCTCCTGTATAAAAAAGGATAAGTGAGTTAATAAAAAATAAAGTACATAGGAGGCCAGAGTAAATGGAGCATATAATTTTTTCATGAACTGGTCTCTTAAGTTTCATTTTGCAAGGCATCATGATTTTCTACATATTTATGAAAATATGAAAGAGTGAACTCGATGCTTAATGTGCAATCCACTTAGCAATTTTAAGTAAGGCTGTATCTTGCTTTCCCTGTCAGAAAACCCAGAATCTTCTGCAGGCACTACCACAAGCGATAGCAAGATCTGTTGTGATTTTTCTGTAATGCTGCAAACCTTCCTCCAGAACTCCTTGTCTTACAGAACAAGTCTCCGTGCCAGTTTGTGCTGTTTGGTAACATGCAAGCAAAAACACTGTCAAGCTGATTCTCAGGGATGGAATGTGATGTTTCAAGAATAAAAGTTGCTTAAGATTGATATCATTGTACACATAAAAAATGAAGCACAAGTCTTAAGAGAGATGGGGGAATATAAACTTTTGAAAAACTTAGGAGATAGAAGTGTGGGTTTTTTCTAACATCCAAATGGTGTTTTCAATCTTGAAAGCTCTAAAGCAGTTTATAAAGATAATTAGGCATAAATGTCCCCATTTCACAGCTGTGCAAACAGAGGGAAACAGTTCTGTAACCTACTTACCAAAATCTTACAGAGGTAAGCAAATCTTGAGCCACCAGATTGCAAGCACTGGTTTGTTAACATTGCTTTTTTGTGCCTGCTTCTTTGTAGCTAAATTAATTAATATTGATATATCAAAGCAGCAAAAGTAGACCTCAAGCTCGTAAGATGACCTGTTTCATTTCTGTGTCAAGTTGCATTTCTTTGATAAGACATCAGCTTCAGAACAATTCAATATATTTCAGCTCTGCGCCTCATTGCAGGCTTTGAGTACCCCTCACTTTTCCAGTTCCATGCCTAGGAAGTTGTGCAGCAAGTTGTGAAGCTCTGTGGGAGCATCACAGCCAGGAATGGTGCCAGGAGCCATCCAGGGGCTGCCCCCAGCACCAGTTGCAGGGCATTCAGCAGAGGTGCTCGTACACACAAGGGCTTTGCAGTTTTCAAAGTGCCCAGCACACAGGCTCCTGCTTCAGCAGCATCTCCATGACAACTGCTTTATAATTCATGCCACATAATATATAACTTTGCTGTTAAAAAAAAAAAAAAATAGGCTCTGCCAACATACTAACAAGGCCACATTCTTGAAAATTAAATGAACCTGAAAGATTTTTTAGCAATCAATTAACCATTAAATAAAGCTTAAGGGACATTAGAAAGTGAGAATGACAGTATTTATGGCTTTGATGTGATCATGAAATCTCATTCTTTGCTTCTCCACCATTCTCACCATTTCAAATCCCTATAATTGATACTGATACAACATTTCAGTCAATAGCTATAAAAGGGAATGAGGAGCACAAAATGGCTCTTTGGCATTTAATGAGTAAATACAATCCCACTGAGCTCCGAATTTCAGAATTTTTTGCTAATCAGTCTTGTTTTAACTGAAGGAGTTGAACTGTTTGAGGCGTATCAACAGGTTTGGGGATTTGCAAACAACAGAATTATAGCAAAGATAATGGAAAAAATATGTTCTAATGCAGTGCAGAGAATTAAAACTGTTAAAATGCCTTTCCCAGTTATTGCTTCAATGCCAAGGTAACCAATCAAATAAAACTGCTGCTGTAAGATTAATAGACATTCTGAAAGTTATGAAATGCAGTGTAAGTTCAGTTCTGTATTTACCAAGACAAGAGTGGTATAGATAAATTGTGAGAGGGAGAAACAGATACCAAATTTTTACTGGCTATATCCTACTTTAGGAGGCAGAAGAAGGAAAAAAGGGTAACAGGGAAAAGCATATCATGTTCAATGGATTTTGATCATAGAATTAGTTGTTCTGGTTTAACTAACATCTTGTTTCTAACTGGTAATTTTATTTTAAACATAGAGTCTAAGAAATGCTGGGGTGACTCTTTCACAGCATAAAAAGGAGATATGAACCTATCATAAGAGTGCTCTGTTGCTTTTATGCTGAGTTTTGTATTTGGAATTGTGTGTTACAATGTATAGGATATGTATTGATTTCAGAACTGAGGAACAGAAACTACACAGGATATCAATAGGAAGGAATTATCAAATGACAAATGACTTTTGTTGGGTTATAAAATTCAATTAAAGAAGCACTAAGGCAAAGAAACACATTCTGGAATGTGCAAAGTCCAAAATACAAGGATCGCCTCATGAGACAAGTTACTGACTTGAGTTTACAGGTTCTAGCTACCAAAAAGACAAGCTTAACTCCCCAGTGAGACCTAATTCAGAAAAAATTACTTTACTGGCCAACTGACAGCAGCTGTGAGAGCTAATCCCAAAGCAGGGTGTGCTTAAATCAGAAACACATGATGATTTTGACTGTTTTCTGAGTATCTTTCCTTACTGCATTTCCTCCAGTGGATGAGAGGAGAATTGAGCTAAAACTTCCAGCAACAGTTCAAAATAGGATTGATGTTTCACCCTTTTTTGCAGGGTTCCAGGTATGTGGTTTTATTTTGAGATTTATGTGACTCTGGAGCAGAATTTACATTGCTTGGTTTACAGAGAGGTGGAATTTTGGTTTGAAATTAGACTAAGCCTGGTACTCAAAACTAAGGAATTGAGGCAATTCTTTCTTTCATCTGTTCAGGGGTATATACTAATGTATATTGTGGGGTTTTATTTGTATTGGCTGTCATGTTCCTCAATTACTGGGGCCTGTGCTTCTGCAGAAAACTCAGAATTTAACAGCGGGGGAGTGGAAGAAGGGGAACATCTTGTACAGCATAAGGACAGTTTAATTTTCCACATCTAAAAATGATAAAAACTCCCAGTAGAGTTGAGCTGCATTTTTCTTCTAAAGAACAACAAAAAATTAAGCTACTCTTGGTAGATTCTGCAAGGTCCCCAGTCAAACTTCTGCTTTCTGTTTTATCAGCAGGTCACATTAGAAATATTTAAATAAGGAATGAAGGAGGCTGTTGCAGACAAACATTGATGCCAATGCGAGAGCAAAGATCAGGGAGCAGCTTCTTGTTGCTAATTCCAGCCAGAATAGTTGGGGGTGTGGGCTCAGTGAGGTTGGCCCTTCCAGAGAGGAAACTTCTCAGTAATAGCACTGTGAATTAGGGAACTCTTTTCTGGTTTAATTATGTTGACCACTGACAAATATGTCTTTCTTTTTTTCTGACTATGCCATTCCATCTTTCACTTTTTCCCCCTAACCCTGTGTGTTCATTCCTTTCCTTCTGTCTGCAATCCAGATGGCTCTGGAATATTTCTTCCCATATAGATGCAGTATTTGCTCTGTTATTCTTCCTTGTTTCTCTTTCCTTCAAGACCTGCTGCTGTGTTGAACCATCTTCCTGCATCCCTGTCTTCAACTCTCACCCTCCTCTTAGAGTTCCAGGCTGATGTTTGGGTCTTGTACAATGCCAACAATATCAGTGTTTAATAAATATCAGTATGGGAAATGCTCAGTTGCTGTAAGAGAAATAAATAGCTGAGGAAAAAATTGACATACTGCTGCCTCTGCAACAGCCACTGGCTGGAAAATGTAACTAAGAGCTAAATTGTCAGTTTTGGTGTGTGCTAAAGAAACCCAGCAATGTTACACAGGCAGATGTTTACTTTCCATTATCCCGGCAAGCCCCAGTATATAGATCCTTGTGGTGCAGTGTAAACTCCTTTCAAGATGACATTTAAGAGGAATTTAATCTGTATAGAGCACTAACAAACTGAAGCGCAGTGGATTTATTCATTTAAGAGAATTATTCATTTAATTTTCGCCATTTAGTATTTCTATTCATTTACCATTCATTTATTCCCTTCATTTTTATTCATTTATTCATTTATCAAATATTCATTTTAATGGTTTTCATTATCTCTATAGTAACTGTAGGGACAGATTTGCAATAATTTTATTCCTTAAATAAGTTTAGTCTTGAAAAATCTACAGAACAGGGTAAGGACACTTGCTTGTCAGGTTCATTCCCTTTTCTCAGAAGTGTTTGTCTCTTCACTCCCCTTGTCTCTTTACAGCTCTCCCTAATTTCTCATAAATTCCTTTCTATGTTTTATGACAACAGCTTAGTTCAGTGATATTAGACCAAGTGCTTGACTGATGTGAAATACTGAAATGAGTGTGTTGTGCAGTGCTTTGGACACTGATTTAGTCTGCTTGTTTCTCTATATATTTTTCTTTTCTTTTCCCCGTAGAATTGATTTTCCTCAAAAATTCACCTCTTATTCCCTTTTAATGCCAGTTCAATTTCTATGTAAATGAGACCCCTGCAAGCCAGGGAAAAATGACCTTCTTAAGCAACAAGTGTTTTGAACTACAGCAGAAGAAAGTCTAAACCTCTGAAAACATTGGGTTCTGTGTGTGAATTTCCATTGCAGCAATAAGAATCCAGGTACTTTGCTTTTTGCTTATTTAAAAATAATAATAATAATTTTCTCTAATGCGAAAACAGTGGATGAGTAGTATTTTTCAATTTCACTAAGCATCAGATTGTGCTTTTGATTGAAAGGAGTGTACCTTTTGTAAAGGGCCAGTGCTTTTGAGTTGGAATTCTAGTTCCTTTGTTATAGCTATGTAGACTGATCAGTGCTTATGCAGTTGAGTCTTTGAAGCATATTACCAGTCACCTGAAAGCATATTTTCCTATGTGTAGTGAAATTTTATCCTGAGGAGCAGGATATTCACAGATGAGCTCAGGCTTCTTCTTAGTGAAGGATTTAGTTATTAGTGATTTTTAACCTTCCATCTTCAGGGACTCCCAATGTCCTAGAAAATCCTCTGTGGCTGCCTCAGTGCTCCTTTGCATCACAACTTCTAACCAGTGTTAGGATCTCATCTTCCCTATCTAAACCTTTTCTTCCTCAATCAAACACTGCATTTGAAACTTAAAGTCAATTGTCATTAGACAATCCTAAATTCGAGCCATTCCCATCAGGTAATCCTTCACAGCATATCTGTGCTCTGAGTTGTGTCAGAAACTTTGGTGCTGTGCCAGCAACAGAAACACAGCTGAAATGCTTCCTGATTGGTTGGTTAGTACCTAAATTGAACACTTGCAATTTTTTATTTTTACTATTTATATCACCAGAACGTAAAGAAAGCCCCTATCCTTGTGGAATGCATCATGAACTGGGTATTCCCTATAATTCTATATTAAGTAAACTAAACTGCTTTAGATATTTACATTCAGAAGGTTACCTTTGTTGCCAGAAGAGCTAGAAGTAATTTCCTTTACAATGAGATCTTAAGTTTGTAGAGTGTGTTGTGACTCTGCAGCAAAAACTCTTCATACCCCAACCTGAGGCTGCAACTCTAATTTTGAGAACCATTGCTCTGGAGGCTTTTTATCACCTCAGAAAAAGTCTTATCTCTGGTTGCTTTTAACTGCATAATAAGAGGTCATTTGAAATAGGTGGTGTCTCCTTAAGGGCTTATAATCTAAGGCCCACAGTTGTCAATGAACATTCATTGAGTTCAGAGACTCAGAATCCAGGTATTTATTCATAATATGTGGTGTTGGCTGAGTAACTTTAGCAGTATTAAGATATGAGGAAACTGCCTGGCTGTTAAAGATAGACAGAAATATTATGGTGGCATTTACTTTGTCAGATAAAGCCTTGGAATTCCTGGGAATCTAAGTATTTTTCAGCAGTCTGCCTGAGAAAACAATCCTTTTCCCAGCTCACCAGTGCAGCTCCTCCCAGCTCCCAGCCTGGAGAGGAAGTCCCAGGGCTTCTGGAGAGCAGCAGTTCCATCTGTGGCTTTACAGCCTGCAGGAGCCTTGGGTTCCTCTCCCTGGGGCTGATTTCTCTGAGGGTGAACCTGGAAGGTTAGGTCCAGACACAAGATAAAACATCATTAATACAAATGTCTATTCTTCTTTACACTCCAAGTTATGTTTTTCAAAGTATCAGAACTTCCTAAAAAAGTTGTTTGTTTTTTTTTTTTTAAATCAGTCAAGGAAACTTAACTTAAAAAAATAATAATCAAAGTGTGCACTCAATTAAAAGGAGACAGTTTTTACTTTGTTTCATCTTCTCATTCAGTGTTTGAACGAGTTTTATATTTGTGAGAGTTTTGCTCCCCTCCTCCTCAGCAGAGCCTGAAGTCAGTGGGAAGAGGCCTGAAGTGTGCTTTCCCCCTCTGGTGTGTGCATGTGTGTTTTTTCATTAAATATGAACATTAACCTGTTGGCCTTTAGGCACAATACTTTCTGAAAAACTTAGACATGCAGATTATTGCTTGCTTTCCTACTCCAGATCCTCCTGCAAACACTACGGGGACCTCATTAAATTCTGCAGCTGTATTACCCTCCTTCTTTATTAACTTCCTTCAAATATCCTGCCGTGGTCTAATGTCTTCTCTTGTCAGCTTCACTCCACTTTATACACCTGTAGGAGACTTTATTGTTCTTATTTCCTTGCTCTAAAAACTTCATTCACAGCCATTTTCGACTTCTCAGGATATTTTTTTCAGCTCATCCCTCCATTGTATCAGCCTTTGTAGTCCCTTGATAATATTCTGTGCTTTTTAGGCATGACATGTATTTTTTAATCATTATTTTAATTTCCTGATTTAAATCTAAATAGGGCAAGTAGTACAGCAGAAACATAGGTGATTTTGTAATCTTTTCCTTTGTCCTAAAAAAAAAAAAAAGGAGAACTTGGCAATAACATGAAAAAATAGTCTCAAAACCCAAAACCTGGAGAAATCTTAGTTTTATTTTTAGGAAGCTGTTAGTCCAGTGAGTAAACAGGTGGTGATAAAAGGTAGCCCAATTCACTGGAGTATCCTAAAAATTGGAGGCACAGCCAGTCACTGCCTCTTGAATCTGGCCACAAGGGCTTTGTAGAATTCCCCCAAATCTTGCTCCCACTCCAGGCTCTTCTCACCTTCATGGCAAACACTCAGATTGCAAAAAAGGTGAAAGATGTTTTTGTGAGGGATTTCTACCTATTATATCCAGGCTTACCCACATATTGACCTGTCCACAGAGACAAATCTCATCCTTAACTTTTTCACCAGCTTCAAGAGACTTTATTTTACACACTTCACTGACCATTACTTCTTCTTATTATTTTCAATCTCTTTTTGTTAGAGAAATACTTTTTAGGTCCTATCTCTGTGTCACTCTCAGCAATAGATGAACATATAAACAAGTTTCAGTAAAATTAAGGGTACTGGAAAAATTAATATTAAGCTCTTCTTCACGAGAACTTGGTAATTCTATAGACAGGAAAATTATTTCAAGAAAAAAATAGAGTAAAGGAATGTAACAATTATCTCATGCAGAGCCAACTAAAGTCAGCATTTTAAAGTCTATATGTTTATTTGTATTGCTCAGTGCAATCTGTTAAACAAAGTCAACTGGGCAAGACTAATGCCAAATCAATTACAGTCACTAATGCCTCATACAACTACAGAGCAAAAATATTCTTAGCTGAGCATAACAGTCATTGCAGGCAGCAATACATTCATAATCTGAGCTTCTCAAATTAAGTGGTCTGGTAAAGTACAAGGGAGAATTTATCATGTGTTAAGATTTTCCAGTGCTAGTGTTCCCAAAATTTTCTTGTTATTCTGGCCTTATGGTTCATTTTCTTATGGTTGCTAGTGTTCCTACCATGCTGAAATGGAACTTGGGTTGAATATTCAGTGTCTCACTGGTCTAGAAGATCTTCACTCTAATCACTTCAAAACTGTTCCTGTTGATTTCAGAGTATTTCTTGAATAAATCAGAATTAATTATGGGATGTAGAACTCAGTTTCTCTAATGATTCATGGGTGTTTATTAGGAAAAAATAGATTCAGATCTGCTGAAATTACTCCTACATACAGAGGTATCAGTGTGATTATATTTTCACAGATTGATAAAGAGATCAAGGGAACTGCTTCGCTCTAGGTTTTCCTTAGATCAATTTATGGGGCATTTCCAGCTGCTTTGTGTTGTACTTTACCACCACAATATCCCCAGCAGTCTGAGAGGCAATCATGACACCAACTCTGTGTTCCTAATCTCTGTATCTAAGCTCTAAACATTAAAACTTGATCATACAATCATGGGATCAATCAAGACCACCTAATTCCAAAGCCCTGCCATGGGCAGGGACACCTTCCACTACCCCAGGTTGCTCCAAGCCCCATCCAGCCTGGCCTTGGACACTTTCAGGGATCCAGGGGCAGCCACAGCTTCTCTGGGGGACCTGTTCTAGGGCCTCACCACAGAGAAGAATTTCTTCCTAATATTTAATCTTAATTTACCCCCTTTAGGTTTAAAGCAGTTTCCCCTTGTCCTTTCACTACATGCCCAAGAAAGATACTTCCAAATCCTTTATTTTGCAGAATATCCATGAAGAGATACACCATTTTAAAAATGCAGAAGATGTATATTTGTTACTGTTCCTATCAGCTGGGCTCTCTGAGAGTCAGACACTCATTTTGGCTGCTCATGCTGCTTAGCTCTCACTGACCACACCACAGGCTCCATCCTGGCTGTGTGAGCTCAGTGAGGCCAAGAGCCAGGCAGGCAGAAAACCTGCAAAACACACAATGCTCTTCACCTGTACCCTGTGCTTGCAGCTGAGTGTTTTCTTGTCTGTTTTCTTGTCAAAGTGAGGCCTGGATAGGTTACCTAGAACAGAGGCTAGACAGAGTTAAAGGAATAAAGTAGGGATTTATTAAAAGGCCTTCAAAGGATACAATTTGGGCAGTACAGGAGCCTGGCAGAGCCCACACCCAAGCTGGACCCCGGGTCATGAGGTTTCACCCTTTTATAAGTTTTAGTCCATTTATATTTTGTGTTTAATTGTCCAATTCCAGCTGCAGGTTATGCAGCCTCAGCCTCCCAAGATTGCTTTTCTCAATTCACTGCTGTTTGCACTTTTTGGGCTGAAGCTGCAGCGATGTCCTTGGTTCTGAGGCTGGAAAAGGATTGTTCTGTCTCACTAAACTGTGAGGAGAACTTGCTGACATTTAATATGAAGTTCAGAGTCACACACTAATACAGTACAGAGTCTGGAAAATATGAAAGCTAGAACTGAAGGCATCCACAGGACTGCTCATTCAGGAATATGCACACAAGGAATTCAGGTGCAGTGGCACTGGGGATGCATGACTTGGAAAGCACTCACAGAAATCAGACTTTCTGAAAACTTGTTTCCTTCAGAATTGGTTGCTTGTTTGTTGACAGGGAGTAAGCACACAGGATGAGTGCTGGAGATGGCTCCAGGCAAGGGCAGATCTAAAGGAGAGGCCAGTCTGGGGCTGCCTGGTGTGTCAGCTCCCAGGGAAAATCAGGGATTTGCAGTGCAGGGACAAGTCAGTGACACCTACTACAAACTGCTGCTGCTGCTGAGGGGGCTCTTGCTCAATTTGATGTTATATATTCCTGCATAAATTGGTCAAAAAGAATGAAAAGAACCACTAGACCCACCTCACAGGGTATGAAATAAGATGTTTATGTCTTTTTCATGGCTGTTAAGAATAGGAATAGGAAGCAGAGTTAACATTCGTTTCTAACAACTCATCTTTACTCTCCCAGGATCCTGGGAAAACACCTGCTGAGTATCCTAGAACTCCCAAAAGATGCTGTACAGAACTGACATCCTTTTCAGCTGTAGGTCCCAGGAAGGTGGTTTTTTTCATATCAGAAAAATTATTTTGTTTAAGGAATATTTAAAATTTTTCAGAATTCCTTAGTTGTTAAAAAAAACCCCAAAAAACCCTGAAAGGGCTGTAGAGAGGGAGAAGGGGATAAGATTTCAACACCTTTTTACTAAGCTTAAGCTACACCTTCATTATTTACACATATGATTATTTTGCTGTTTGTTAGATCTGCTGTGGTTTACTTAGGATTTTCCTGTATAAATAACTCCGTAAATGTGCACCATAACACAAGCACTGTGATGTGTGTTTATTTATAAGCTTTTAGAAGTTATAAAGTATACTCTAAGTTACTTCTCTGTGTGTTTATATCTGTTATCTTTGAAGTTACTCTGCTGTAAGGCTAAAGGTCCCTGGCCCTCTGTCCTCGTGTCCCTGGTGTGAAGTTTGGCCCTGTGGTCTGGGTGACCTCAATCTGTCAGCTCCATCTCAGAATGTGTGAGAGTGTGTTTAACTCATCCCCTGGCATTGCACAGTGTGCAAGTTCTGGGCTCTCCAACAGCCTGTCAGGAATTCAGCTGGTGGTATGTGTGAATCTCAGAAAGAGAGAGACATGTCGGGCAAAACATTTTGTGTTTAGTGAGAGGCATTTCCTGACAAAACTCTGCTGTGTTGAAAATGTTTTCCATTCTAGTTCTGCTTTGGATAAAAACCTAAATTTGCAACCAACTGCTGCATAGTAAATTGATGTAAATCATAATTTATGTCAGAGCAGGCTGTGACACAACAATATCTTTGTTCCCAGGGAGCAGAGGGGTTGTGGCCAGAGCAGAGGTTTGCTCAGATCCCAAGTGACAGGGCTGACCTTGTCATTGCTGTGCCATCACTGCTGATCAACAGCTTTGCTGAGCTCCAAAACTGTGGCTGTGAAAGAAAGCAAAATGTTACCACATTCCCAATTGTTGTGATTCTTATCTTCATTTCTGTAAGATATGATTGTCCTGCCCTGCAGAGTTCTTTTATTTGCTAGTTGTCAATACAGATTCTGCCCATTATTGTGATAGTAGTTCTCTTCCCTTTTATGTCAATGTAAAGAATTAAAAGCTTTTCTGAAGGAAAATTAAGCATTTTGTTTTATCAATGCAAGTAAAAAAAGAATCAAGCCCTGTATTTGTTTTACTCCTAGCTTTTCTTCCAGCAAAATTTTAGATGTGGTTAATACCATTAAAAATACAAAAATTTATGTCCCAACATTTCCAACATATGAAACAGCAACAAAATCAAGATTTCTTAGTTTCTTTGTATCTCTGAGTGTATATAAAACTAGTACAGAGCTCCAGAAAGGTATGAAAGGGAGTAAGTGCACAGCGCCAGGAATTGGTGTTGTACTGTGCTATTTCCTGTGCCCCACAGACAGTTTCTGCCACCAAAAAAATGCATAAAAGTTCAGAGATTTCAGAAGTCCCCATGGTGCTGTGAGTTGTTTTTTCTTCGTCTTCTGTTGTTTTTGGTGTTCCTAGTTTCTCCTAACTGATGCATAAGTCACTTGTGTTCCTGAAGGGAGATTTCATTCTCTAGAGGAATTTGTTTGAATTTCATCATGATTGTACTAAAGGTGTTACCTGCTCCCATTTTTAATTTCTCAGGGGTATTCAGGAGGCAAGACCCCTTGTTCCTCAGATACCCAGAGACAGGGTATTTGGGACAGTTACAAAGACAAGTTGACCAAAAAACCTCTCACTATATTTCACAGGCTTTGTGCCTTAGATTTCTATGTGTAACTGTAGCTTTAATATAAGAATTAATAAATTTCACAAACACATACATAATGTAAGGCCAGGTATACAATATATAAATTTAATATCTTCCTATTATAAGATTTCTCACTTCTGGAAAATATTACAGGGATTAGAGGGGGGAAAAAAGGATGGGTTTTCAGCCACTGATACTGTGATTTTCTCCTCCTAGTCACAGCAGTCAATCTAGTTCCCAGAAAGCTCAATCACACTGGACACGTTCCAAGGCTCAGGTGCCCAAGAGCAGAGTGCAATCATTCTTGCACGTGGATCTACTGAGATCTATGTGCAGAGTACAACTGAGTTTATGGAAAAATTTAAGGAAGCTTTAAAGTAAGTGCCTCCTGAGCAAGTGCTCTGGAGTGCCATTCTCTGTTCTGGATGTGCAGTCAGAAATCTGCCAGGTGTCCAAGGGGCTGGGGTGGGTTTAGACACCAACAGCAGTTAGAGCCAAGGTTGTTCTAAGTGCTGGGCAACCACATGATAAATCTGCAATAATTGAAAATCCTTCTCTTCTACTTTGGGCTTCACCCCTAAAAGCAGAACCATCAGAAAATATTGGGGATGAAATAAGCTTAGTAACCCCTGCTGTCATCCACAGCAATGTCTTTGCACCTAAGCAGTCATTTCTGCATTGCTGACAAACTCATTTTCCATTTTAGCTTTGACTTGAAGTAAAATATGATGGGTTTTTTTAAAAACATTTTGGTTGTTGTAGTAAATTCTGTACTCCTAGTCGTAATAGATGCTGGCTTGTGACTGGAGCAATTTAATCTCTGAATGTCCCCCTTAAGTTTTTGTCTTTGCCTAAAGGCGAAGATTTCATTATGGTACATGCCCATGCTGAACTGTGTTAACCCAGCTCCTCCTGCCCAGCATGTTACATAAATCAGGTAAGACTTACAGTCTCCCAAATCCTTTATCAGGTGACAGCACAAATCCTTTGAAAATCCTTTTCTAGCTTGTGGTAATGTTTTATGTTTTATGATGAATCCACTCAGGACCTTGCCAATGGCTTTGAGGGGAAGGACGAGGTATGAATACAGAAAAGAGTGGAGATTTTGTGGGGCATTAATTAGATGGGTCTTCCCTTCCATAAAATTCAGTGTCAGAGAGGCTCAGGGGAGGGCCAAGAGATGCTGTCACTGTGTGCAGGTTGGAGATGGCAGCACTTCCTCCAGGGACAATGCACATCCCACCTGTGTCAGGACAGGAGAGTCCACAGGCTGTGCAGGGAATCAGCTGAACTCAACACAGCCATGCCAGGCACCACATCTGAAGGGTTTTGTCTCTAGTAAAATAAAATCTGCTTTTCAGGTCTGCAGTGTTATTCTTCCAAAATCTCTTATTTGCAAGCTACGTATTGGGAAATGTTATATTCATTTAAATAGGAAACTTCCCAGTAGAAGCTAAAAATGTTTGTAAGAACACCATGTTATCAAAACCACATTTTCATATTCTAACCAAGACTTGGCTCACCTTCACCTCTCTGAGTGTGATGTTTTTGTTGTTGTGGCCTGGTGACTGGCAACCCCTCCAAAATGCAGTAAATAAATACATAGGAGATCAGAATGAGCAAGGTTCACAGCTGCTTTTCTCCAGTAGTAAAAATCTTGCTACTGAAGTATTATGTACTGATAGCTTGTTGCATTTTTTCTTGTTTTTCTTTGGCAGGTTTTTAATAATTAACACCTAAGTGCTCACAGCATAGTTCCAGACAGATATAGAGAAATACAAGAAAAATGTGTGTGTTTGTATACACTTTAAATGAGTTCAAAAATCTCTTTATCATCCTGATATCCCTTATATCATCCTGCTAATATGCTGGCAAGCTGTGCAGATGGGCCTCAATACTCAAATTCTTGTGTCACAGAAGAATCTGATTTCAGAATGAGCAGAAGCCTAGACAGAGATGTAAATCCACTGCTGTTACAGTGGAGAGATCCAGTCAGATTTATTTCTTTCCCAGAACTTTAAGGATTTTTCTTGAGCCATAAGTGGAAGGGAGATTAGGAGATCAGGGGTCCTCCATGAGGAGGGTTGGTTTTCCTTCTGCAGATTTTTAGGGTGATGTTCACACACGACCAAGGGGAACCTTTCCCTGCCTGGGTGCCAGGCTGCTCCTCTTTAACCAGCTTGCAAAAATAGCTGATGATAAACTCTTCATCAATTTACTCTGAGGTCAACTTTCTCCTGTGCCATGGTGGAGGGAATGTTTCAGTTCCTTACACGCTCCAAGCTGCATCTTAAATTAACTAAAAATGATCCATTTCCTTCCCACCTTTATACAAACACGTAAATGATAACAGTATTAGGCAGTTCATTAATGGCTTCTGCTGTTTGCTGTGTGCTGTAATAACCAAGTGGCACAGAAGGAGGGACTTCTGGGACATCTTTTACAGGGCTATATAGAGGAGTGGAGAATTTTTGTAACAATTTTCAGCAGAAATGCAATACTTTTTCAGAAGTATTGTATTGCACTAAAAATATTCTAGAAATACCCTTTCACAACTAATTAATTATTTTTTTTTCAGCCTAGGAAGGTGTTTAGGACATAGGATGGGAGAAATTTTAATTTTTTTGAGGTGTAATTTAAAGATGTTTCGATATCCTATTTGATCTGAGAACATTTCTCATTCTTTTTAATTGGTCACTACCACTGTCATAGTTGATTAATAAAAGTGGAGCTTCAAAAATAGTAACAATTAGCACCAATAGTGCTGTGCACCTCAGTACATTGCAAACACACATTTTCTCTTGCCTTTTACCCATTAAATAGTTCCCTCTCCCAGATAAGCCCTGCTAATCTAATGACTTGCTAGATCACACAGTGAATCAGAGGGAGAGCTGTGGAAACAGGTTTAAGGGCATGAAGCTACAAATACTCTAGACTATGAGTAACTTTACTCTTGGGAGTATTTCAATTAACTCCAGGAGGGATTATGCAGGGTAATAAGCTCTGAACTTCATGGAAAGTGTTCTCAGGACTGGTCCCCAAGCATATTCAATTGCAGTCTTCACATAAAATCACATAAATCTCTAGTCAGGGACTTTTAATAAACATATTTTATGCCATAAATTACTTTCTGAGGAGGATTTTTAGAGGTATAATTTTACAGCATTGACCTCCAATAGACTCATAAAATTCTATCATGTTAAATGTATATTTAATGGCTTCAAACATTTTTTATTAGTGATCCAGTGGGCCTGGAGGACTCGAGTACTGCAACAACCTATTGCATCAGTGGATATTTAGAGAGGTTTAAAAAATGCAGATTATTGACTTTATTATTGATGCAGACGAGCCACTATATCTTATCAGGCAATTAAATGCCCTTTCATAAAGTGCTCATTGCATGGAGACTGAATTTATGGAAATGATGAAACTTAATGGCTCCACAGGAATCGTTACATCCAGTCTGAAACTCTTTTTGGGGTATTAATATTCATTTTCACATTCATGTTTGTAGTAATGAGAAATTAAGGAATTTTGTAGTAAATTACAAATATGAGTATGTAGATATAGGGGTTGCTGTATTAATTTAAGTAAATCCTAAGGAGAAATATACTTGCATCATTTCTTCCTGCCTTTACAGGTGCACAGTTAAACCAGCCCAATGAAAAGAGATGGCTGTATTTTGATAGCTTTTGTAAATCCAGGATGTGCCAGGTCAAAATTTACAATTATAATTTTCATTTCTACATCTGATTTACGAACACTTCCCCACACTTCATCCCTTTCTACTAGGGCTGTAATTTTGCACAGATTATTCTGACATGTACTTTATAGCTAATGAAGGATTTTGGATGTATCCACATACAATGTGGCATTGAACCTGGAAATTGCTCTGCTGTCTTCACTTGAGTCCCTTTATAAATTCAGCCCTAAATTCAGCCTTCCAATGAGGTCTCTCTGGATGGTAATTTTTTTCAGTTCTAAGTGTGTGTATTATCCAGACATGTTCCCAGAGATTTAATTTCTTTTTTTCAAAGACCCGGACATTCAAAGTTATTTGATGTTGCACACAAAGGAGCAGAAAATATGAGAAGTACACCACAAGAATGCTAGATTTTTTCAGGGTTTTGTTTCCTGCTTGGGGTAGCACATCACCCTCCTGGAAATGAAACTGCACCTGTGTTGAAAATTGCTGGCTCATTAAAACCCCTGTGTTGGCACTTCCAGCTGCTGAATCCACTCAAGAGGGGTCTCTAGGTCACCTATTCTAAATTTTACTGTAGCTCCATTCAGTCTTTGCTCTCTCATCTCTTCTTACTGGCAAAAGAGGAAAATTCATGGAGTGCCATATTGCTACAGCCTGTGTAGTCCCTGGAGAGAGAAAATGTTCAAATTGACTACATGGATATAGAATTTAAATAAACACACTTGCTGATTTTCTTGGACTTAGAATCTCAAAACTGAATTTTGCCTCTGTCTGAGACTGGCAAAATGCAAGCACAGGATTTCACTGCTTCCAATGGCACTGTTTTGCCCCTATTTTCAGTAATTTTTTCTTAAATATCCTCACATTAACAAAGCCAGGTTTGCCTATGTTTAACAACCTGTGTTGTCAAATTGCCCTGAGTTTTATGTAACCTTTTGGAAAGTCCCAGCTCTGTTATGCCTAATTGTATATGCTGAAGCATAGGTGCCTGTTTACATCTTGGTAGATTTGAAGCAGAACCAGAAAAAAATCACTAAACAGAGATGGTGCTTCATAAACCCCTGATTTAAGGCAGTGCTTGACATCACAGTTAACTTTAGGAATCACTTTAGTGTCTTTTCAATTCAAAGATGAGACTTATTCTTAACCTGGAGAATCTTTTCTACTTAAAGACCTCTCTGAGTAAGGTCCTTTGTAGAAAAATAATTTAAACAGAAGTTTTTAAGAAGACTTTTTTCATCTTTGACTCACTTTCTTACTGCAGGGCTATTTATAAGATAATGCTATTGTTTAATAGAGGTAATTTCCCTGTTGTTGCTGTGAAGGAGCTTTACAGACTAGTACAAAATTACTTCAGGTCCTTGAAATGTTTGGTTTTGACTCTTTCATTTTAATTTTTTTCATTGTTTTTTGTTGGTTTTTTTTTATAGAAAATATTCCAATTCTTTTGTAGAAGGAAACTAGAAAAGTCCCTGAAGTGCTTCACTTTGAGGAGCTTTGTTCACCAGGGTGGAGGGCTTTGTAAGCCACAAACATTATAATTACCTGGCATTGCTCCCTTTGAAATCAGTGGCAAAACTCTTGTAGGCTGCAGAGGCAGCAAGAGTGAGAGGAGCTGTTGTGCTTTGGTTTATTGTTCCATTTTCTGATTAACATCTTAAACTGCATTTTGATCATGCAGCTTCCACTGTCAGGGAATGCATGATGGCCTTTTGTTGATCTTCTGAGAGAACAACAGCTCATCTTGATGCTCAGCCAAGGCATCTATCACTGAGCTGTCCCTCTCAGTTACTGGGTGGGAATGCAGCACAGCCCTGGCTCAGAGGGTCCCCACTCCAGCTGGTGACCTGTCAGAAGAGCTTTTAGACCTCTTCCCTTTCACCACCCAGCTATGATTTCTTTTTTTTTTCTTTTCCTGCACAAAATGTGTTTTTAACATTTTGTGTTGAATAAATTTAACGGGTCAGGTGCAAAGATTGCCATCATTGAAAAAGTTACTCTGCATGAGTTTAGCCACAGTGACTGTCCAGAAGAGATATTCTTATCTTGCTGAAAGTATTGTGTCATTTAACTGTCCCAGGGGTCAATGACAGAAAATAACAAAATGCATCATGTTATCTAACATTTGTTGCAATGAGAAGTATGAACAAGTGCTGAAGTCTAGTTAACATATATCCATTTGACTATGGAACTGAGCCATTTTGGCATTTATTTCTTTTAATTTTCCTAAACAGATGGTTTTATTCCCACCATGCAATTTTTTTCTCACTGTTTTTTTCTCATCTAGCTTTCATTAGCTTTTGTTCTCCACGTATTATTCAGGCAAGTGTGCTTCACATAATCTAGGATTGCAATTAAACAAGAGTGGGGTAAATGAATGGCAGATCTGTGCTTGAGCCTCTGCCAGAGATAATGGTGGGTAGGTGCAGGGCCTCACTCTTTCTGCTACATTCTGTGACTCTGTTTTGGGTAGGTATTAAACAGACAGGACCAATATTTCTCTCTGTTTCCTTCCCCTTTCACTTCTGCCTCGTACCTGTGTCACACGACATCCATCAGTCACACAAAGGCAGTGCCACATGCTCAGTTATTGCTGCCAGGAGTGATACAAAATCAGGCCTGGCTGATAGACTTCTTTATGGCAGGCCAATATAAGTTACCAACAGAAAACCTGTGGATTTTTAATGGATAGCACTAATTAATTGAAAATTACGGCATGAAAAACAAAGAGGTAAGACAAATCAATTGCTCTACCTATAAGCCTGAGTTGACAATAAAGCAACAGCAATGGCAGCAAGATGCACGGGACCAAAATCATCACAGGTGAAAACAGTGGGAACTTAGGTGTGACTAAATTAGTTTAATAAAGGTCTACAAATACTAAATAATTCCACAGCTGAACGTGAGTGGAGGAACTATACAAAAGAATTGGAAAAACCGTACAGAAAGAATTTAAGATTTATGCCTTGCCTCTGGTCGGAGATATGCTGAGTGACTGTAAGAGCATAAAGAAATATGAACCATGGTGGCTCTTTCCTTGGGCATAGTCAGGTCTGTCCCTGTGTTAATTTTATAATCTTCTGTAAAACCTGGGAGTCTCAGTTCCCTCTTGTGCTAAGCACAGATGGTGCACACGCCAGCTCCAGGTTGAGCAGATGGACACGTGGGGATGAAAGGTGATGCAGAGGAGAAAGTTTGATCTCAGTAACCTTGCTGAGAGGTGATTTCAGATGTGAGTGGGAAGAATTTACTGAGTAACTCTATGCTTCAATTCTCCTCTTTATAATGATAATTTTTTTTTCCTTTGTATTGAAAGACATATTCTTGAACCTCAGCATTCTCTTGCCTTGAGTTCCTGAAGAGCCCTAAATATTTTGTTGGCTCTTCCTAACAAACTAGATGGGGGCACTGGGCAACTCATGGCTGAATATGGAAGAGGATATTCAGGAAAGAGCTACAAGGTCATTTACAAACCCTGTTCTGTTGTTGTGCTGTTTTCTGACATATAAAAACTGGTTAATATTACCCAGACAATGAACAACCTGTACCATTTTTGCTCTGAGCACTGCTGCCTATTTAACCTGCTCTGTGTGGTACCCAAGTGTGCAGGCACCAGGACGCCGTGGAGGGAAGGATGCTGTGCCTCTGTGATTGCTGCAGGGCAGCCAGCAGTCATTTCACTTGGGAATTTTTCAACACGAAATTACAATCATATTCCTGCTCTCCACTGGCATCAACAAAAATCATTAACTGTAATAACAGGGCTGATTTTGCTCTTATTAGGCATTTATTAAGGGCTAAGTATCTTGATAAAGCAGAATGTGCTGCGAGTTGACAGCAGAAGTGAAGCATTCTGGAGAGTGCTCCTACCATCCACCCTCCTTCCCTGGTGGTGATGAATGCACCATGAAGAGATTAAATCATGTGCTTCACTCAAGTAATAAAATGCTCTGTGCACTTCCTCAGTAGTCAGACTGTTGATTCTGATCAAGTGGAGGACTTGGCTGATCTTGGGATTCAGCTGATAAGAAAATGGAAATATTTGAAATTTAGAACTGACTGCCAACTACATCATTTCATACATTCATCTATAATGGTTAAAATATTGCGTGCTCTTAAATTTATTGCTGCTCTTTACAATAAAGAGCTGTCTCTGAATTTAAATAGTTCAATTGATTTTTTTTTTCCTCTACATTTCCTCAGGCACAGGAGCTTTTCTGTCACAGTAACTACTCCTGGCTCACACCTGGGGCTGAGGAGCAGGCGTGGGACAATGCAGTGCCATACTCAGAGCACTGTCTTTGCACTGCTGTGAAACCTGCAGAAACCAGCTCATGTATCAGGACAGAATTACAAAATGAAAAAAAAATCACAGATTCAAATTTCAGGCGTATATAAGCAAATATTTTTCTGGAATAAGTAGTATGATTTTTGTCTGATCTGAAGCTATTTGAGAATTCAGCTTGAATCCTGTTTAATTAAAATCTATCTAATTTTGCTGCTTGTTTAGTGGGATGAAATTCACACTCCCACTTCCCAGAATTCCCATATTGCTAAATGAATCTATCAATAGATAGATATCATATTCTAGGTACAACTTTTTCTCCTTCAGTAGAACCTGTCCAACTTCATGTAATGGAGTGAGCTGGTGCATCAGAAACTAGGAATTTTATTTTTTACCTTAGTAGCAAGAAGTGTTTAGAGCTATTCAGTCTTCCCTCCTCTTTGTGACTGTCATGCTCAGTGGATATTTCTACAGGAAGAATTGAGCCTGACCCCAGTGTGTCTGCAGTAAATGAGATATGTAACAGCATAATGGCTAAGGGCATGCACCAACAAAAGAGGTCTTGTGAGTTTTCTCAGGAAAAGGAATGCTCTCAATGACTTTTCTGGAGTTTATTGAGTGGTTTTAGCAAAAAAAAAAAACCAAAAACAAAAATAAGCCTTTAAAGCCTCAGTTATTTTCAGGTAAAATACAGATATAAACATTAACTACTGTGATTATTACCTACTGTAATGTTCATTCACTTCATACACAAACTGATATTTTAATATTTTCAGGTTTCTTTTCCATTTATTCTGTGTGGGTTTGGTCTCAAGAATGTAGAAAGCAGCTGATTGCACTGAATCAAATGTTTATTTTATTTTCAGCAATTTGGACACATGTGCTTCTATACTGAGGTGTTACTTTAGTATTTTACTCTTTTAAGTCCTTACTGTATTCTAAAATAAGTAAAGTCCAAAATTATATGGCTGTCCTTTATGCATTGCACAGAAGGGCACAGAGTGATCAATATATGGATTAAACAACACAGTCAATTAATCTTTAAGTTTGGAATGACTTGGCAAAGGTTTTCAATATCATTCAAGAAAGAATATGGGGTTTTCTTAAAGGAATTCTATACATTTCTAAGTGTTCATGCAGCAGTTTGCTAATCCATGTCCTTGCTTTGCTGGAAATACCTGAAAACTGCATTTCTGAGTTATGTTCTGGTGACCTGGGTATGATCAGACAGTGCCAAAGGTGCCAGGTCTGCAATCATTTGGGTTTAGGTAATTCAAGAGGATGCTTGTCTTGATAGATTTAATTAATTACAGGAAACAAGTGTACAGTATAGTGCATTGGTAAGATGATAGTGTCATACCAGTGCACTGTTCTATGATGAACAGAATGTTCTGCTTTATTCTGAAATCTATTCCATAGGACAGTTGGGATGAACTTGGTTTCAAATGGCTGCAAAAGCCCTGGAGGCTCTGTTCTCCTCAAACCAGTGGAGCTGGGGAGGGGGAATAGGACATAATATGTCAGGAAAACAGCAGGCATCATTTGTCTCTCTTAGCAAGGAGACAAGTTTCTGAGATTTACATTTAAGGATAAGAAACACCTTTCAAAACTTTTCTTTATGATACTGCAGTTTGGGAAATGCATAACAATGAAAGCATGTTTACTTTGTGTGGAATTCAAGGCATGATGAGGATAATAAGACCCTCCAAGGCAATAATTGCTTCACCGTAGGGTGCTTCTGCATCTCAAATTGCTCAGCATCTGGGTTTTGAATCATTTGTGTTCCTGGTGGGTAAAGCTGCCAGCTAAACAGGCAGGCAGACAAGTAGCATTTTTAAACTTACACAGCATGATCATGGCATGTGTGCATTTAAGGCCGAGCTTATTTTCATCAGGAACTGTTACTTACACCATAGAGACAGACACCAAATAGATTCTGTATGATACAATCTTAATAAATTCTTTTCATTCATTCAAGGAAACCATTCAGAGTATGTTATAGATGTGGGTTTGGGTATTTCAGCACACTGTCCAGCAGGAAAGCATTGTCTGCTGAGCTCAGAAAATGTGCAGTAAATTCCACAACTTATCTGTGCTGTGCTGAGCAGGTGACTGCCACTAAATGCCATGCTGAAGACCATGTTATAAGCAGGAAGAGGCTTTGCCATATTCCTAGAGAATTAGGATATTAACATGTAAAGTAAACCTCAGCTTGGTAAGAGGCCATTCTGCCTGCAGGAGCCACTAAAACTGAACCTGTGCTTCATTTTTACTGGGGGAAGCTTAGACTCTAGTGACCAACATTCTGCCTTTGATGTGTCCTTCTCCACTGCAGCTTCTAAATGATTTCTTGCAGAACATTCTTCCAAACCCAACCTAAGGTGCACTGAGCATATCATGGTGCATATTGGAGTAGTTGTTGTGGTGTTGATTTTTGAAAATCTTGATTCTGAAAGCAGCACCCTGAGGTGGCTGTTTGGTGGTGGTTGGAAATCCAACTTGAAACAGCTGATCTGCACCTTAACTATCTGAATTACTGAAATGTGAGACTTCCACTGCCCATCTCAAGTTATGGCTTGACACCTCGTGTTCAGGTGTTTATATCCCCAGCTCCCAGTGTTGGTGTTTTGGGAAGGTTTTCAAATCCTGCTCTGGCCCATGTCCATCATGTCCCTGTGGCAGGACAGCCTCGTGTGCTGCTGTCTCTGCAGACTGTAGGTCTCAAATGTGATGCCAATCTGACTGTCCTGAACCTGTGGTTCTGGAGAGACCCTGGCAAAGCTGTGACATGCCTAATATTTCTTTTTTGCTCCAGTGGCAGCTGTTTTGAGGTTTTTTTGGGTGTTTTGCTTTTTTGGGGGGTTGGTTGGGGTTTTTTGTCCTCCCCCCCTTTTTTTATTTTATTTTCCCGTTATTTAAAAGGTGGCTCAATTCCGTGTTCTGATTCACTTCACAGTCACACAAATGGTTGTACTGGCACAACAGAGGGAGCTGCAAGAATTAGCAGAAGGAGCAGTGACTGCACACAGCAGCTCTTGTACAAGAAAAATACTTTAAAGTCCTCTCTGGTGTGTCCAGTTGAAGTGCCCTCATTCTGTTTGGAGTTTGTTTTTGTTGGGGATTTCCTCCCTTTGTTGCTATATTTGTTTTTTCCCCCCATATAACATGTTGTTCCAACTCTGCCAGTACTCATCTGCCACCTTGTTTGTTGTCTGCTCACTATTGAAGCACTTAGGAAAGAAGCAAAAATTTCTGTAGACTTCTAAACCATGTTAGCAGGCAACTGAAATTTAGAAGTAAGATAAACTTTACCTGATCTTCAAAAGGCGAAAAAAGTAATAATTGTCTTGGTAACCACACAATTCTGGCTTGAAAGCTTCTGAGAGTGACACATGGGAAGTGATTTGGGGTACCCATCCCACGAAGGGCTTTCTCCTCTGCACTCAGGGAAAGAGGTTTGCCAAGCCAGCCTATGCCAGTGCTTGGTGCTTTCATGCTTTCCTGCTCTCTACAAGGTGATGTGAATCAGCATTACTTGATGACCTTGAGGATGTTAATTATGATTGTGGTCAGTGGTTTGACTCTTCACTCACAAGCTTCTATTTTTTGGTTTTGTCCTTTTTTCCATGAAGGGAGATTGAATCACATGGAAGGTGATTCTGCTCTCTAATGTCAAACTTCTTCATGTCAGTAGTCAATCATGACATCAACTTCTTAATGTACCTGATCCTTTTTTAGATCTTATCCTCAGTTTTAGGAAAGGGAGAAGTTAGTCATAAGAAATGAAAATGTTTTATGCTTGCTTGATTTCAGAAAAAGAATCACAGTTAGGTCCTGACCCATTTTGAGCCAGTAGCAGCTCCAGTCATCTCTTAAATCAGTACAAAGTGAACATAATCCTGCCTTTCTTCTTTCATTTGAGAGTGATACAATGAAAGGGAAGATGTACATGCACCTAAAATTATGACAAAATACACTAGTAGAACACAGATTTGCTGAAAACTTCAGCATTTCTATTGCTTTTTGCTGTCTGCTGCTTTGGTAATTCTTGGATTCTGGGCAGGATGGAGGTTGCTTGGCATCTGTGAGACAAGAAAAATATAATAATTGTGGTAATGCTAATAATAATAATAATATAATTTTAATGAAGAGAAAGAAATAACACCTGACAGTTGCTCACCACTCCCTGACCAATACCCAGCCCAGTCCCCAGCAGCAGCTGATGGCTTCTGGCCAACTCCCCCTTGTTTATGCACTGGTGTTCTGTGCCATGGAATATCCCTTTGGCCAGTCCCACTCAGCTGTCCTGGCCATGCTCCCTTCTCTTCCACCTGCTCACTGTCAGAGCACGGGAAACTGAAAAGTCCTGGACTTGGGGTAAGCATGGCTCAGCAATAACTCAAATTATCAACATAATCCTCATCCTAAATTCGAAACACAGCCAAAACAGCTACTAAGAAAAGAATTTACTTTATCCCAGACAAAACCAGGGCACATCTGAACTGTACTTGGAACTCTTGGAATCGAGTAGGGTTCTTGGAAATAGCTGTAAGAGTGGGGAAAGTGCTCAGATCCTCACTCTGTGCCAGCCTAGAGCAGAGAAGCTTTTGTTTGTTTCTGGAGCATGGAGAAGCCTTTCTGTTATTTCATGTCCATTAATGTGTTCACCAGGAAACCAGAAATGAGAGCTGTAGGAGGTATTTTACTCACCCTTTGGCACAAAATGATAACGTTCAGCAAAGGGGACTTTTACTCAGCCAAATCCAGTAGATTACAGACGTGTACCTGAAGGCAGAGGAGACAGTTCTGTAAGGTATATACCACACAAAAGAGTGCTGCAGTCTCCACCAGGTTAGGAGAGTGTCTAGAGACTTTATTCTGCTTTTACCTATACAGGTCTAAGGAAATTAATCAATAAGCAAGGACACAAGGTGAAAACATATGGTCTTTGATATTTAATAAATGGATTAACAGAGTCCACCGCTTAATATTCAGCCTCTGCCTTAGGAGTATAAATTAATAAGCATTAGGTTCTATTTAATGAGGAATTTTCCCTTTTAAAACCTGAATGAATTATCAAAAAGAGCTCTGGCAGAATTTCAAAGACATTTTCTGACCTTCTAGTATTCTGGCCTGCATGAATTTTTAACAAGATGCTATATATCTGGAAGGCCTATTAGAATTTGTCTGCAGGAAATCTATCTGGCCTGAAGCCCCTCACCCCCTTTTTTCTTTTTCTTTTTTTTTTTTTGGATAATCACATAACTAAAGCAGAAAAAGGAAAAATATGTATAATAGCAAGGGAATGTTTAATTTATGCAAATAACGTTTTAAAAAAGAGTCCTTATTCAAGTTAATAAAACTCCACGCATGGTTTTTAAATATTAATCATGGCTGGCAAAAATCCTTATTTATAGTGCAACTTTCATTTATATTCGTTTTTGTATAGTATCAACAATGTAAAGTGTTCCAAGAGCTGTTTGAAAACGCATATTTTAAAGTGCATAACATGCATAACTTACAATTAAATGCACATGGGCTATACATTTCTTTGCTGCTGGTTTCTATCCCAGAAAACCTTTAAGAACTCTTTCTGGCATCTAAATGAAATAAATGTAACAGACCAAAGCAGATGTTTTAAGTATTTGTAGATTGATTTTCAGCATAATGAAGAGAGCTTATTGTCATTACTTGCTTTATTTTTTATTTTTTTAGGGCTTGCTCTGTGACATTTTAAAAAGGCAGAACATTGTGTTTCATAAAAGGTTTTAGTTATCTATGCAAATTTTTACTGGTGATGTTTTGAATTCTAAATGCCACTTCATAAAAATACTGTATCTGTTAATGTGAACTGAACTGTTTCCCTTCTTGACATCCCAGTATCAGCTGGTGCTGCAGACAGGGCAGTCTGCTGGGAGATTATTGCTCTCAATTGCTGGAGCAGGCTCCATGCTCCGGCAGCTCACTTCTAATTCTGCTCAGTGTCAGGAATTAAACACCTCCTCCTGGAGCTCCCCGGGGCTGTCACCCGGAGCATCCCGGGGCTTTCACCCGGAGCATCCCGGGGCTTTCACCCGGAGCTCCCCGGGGCTGTCACCCGGAGCATCCCGGGGCTTTCACCCGGAGCTCCCCGGGGATTTCACCTGGAGCTCCCCGGGGATTTCACCTGGAGCTCCCCGGGAGTTTCACTTTGCCCACCTGGAAGCTGCAGAGTAGAAAACACCTGGGAACAGCCCTTGCTCCCAGACACGGGGAAAGTGCTCCATGATCCCCACATGGATCAGTGCCCATGTGAAACAGGGGAGAAACAGCAGTCAGGTTTTAGTTAACAGATTATTAGAAAGTGGTTCCCTTTATCTTGTGAATAATGGCAGGAGCTGCTAATAGGATTTCCATGTCACTGTTTCTTTTTTTCCACTACTTTCAGGGGAAAGTTCCCATCTGAGTTAATCCTTTTGTGCAAAATATCTCCTCAGGATAAACCCACAGGAATTGTTGCAGTTGGTGGAACTGCACATCAGTTGGACCTGAGCCACTAAGAGTCACTGAACATAAAACTGGGAAATTCAGAGGCTGGTCCACACATTCAAATGCTAACTGGTCCCTTGGGTCTGGAGTTCACTGACATTCCCTGCCCTGGCTCTTGATTAGGGCCACACAGGAGTAGAAAATAATGCTGAAACACATGGCTTAATACAAGCTGGTTAATTATTTGCTCATATTACTTTGTCAGGACAGCTTAGCCCTGGAATAACTCCACTGTGGCTGATTTTCAATAAGGCAGCATTGAGCTGACACAGTATTGCCTCTCTTTGATAGGACAAGGGGTAATAGTTTAAACTGAAGGTGAGTCTATTTAGGTTAAATATAAGAAAGAAGTTTTTTTACCATGAGGGTGGTGGAAAAATCCCACAGGTTGCCCAAAGAGGTGGTAGATGCCCCATTCCTGGGAGTGTTCAAGGTCGGGAGGGACAGGGCTCTGAGATGTCCCTGCTCCTTGCAGGAGGGTTCGATTAGACTGCCTTAAAAAGATCTCTTCCAGCTTGAACTAATCTGCCATTCCTGTACTTCTTTGCAAAGAGAGGAAATTTTAAGGATATGTTGATTTAGTTGTTGAGAATAAGGCCTGCAACAGCTCATGCCAGCACTGTCTGCCCATGTGAGACATTTGCAAGGACACAAAGCAAAGCTGGATGTATCAGTGTTATCAGGGGCAGCCAGGGACTGGATCCCTGCTGTACCTTTCACGTTCATTGGTTCTCTGTCTTTTTTCACATCCAATTCTGCCCGTGCAGCCTTTCTAGGTGGTAGATGCACAGGCAGGCAGCCTGGCACTCCCCTCCCAGCTCCCTGGTGAGGGATGGCAGGGAAGTGGGATGTCACTCCTGGCAAAATGTGTTCCACTAGAGCGACAGGTGATTCCTGGTGTGCAAAAGTGACTCTCATGGGGGACATTCATGCTTTTTATTTTTGTTGGGAGCTCATGGGTGCAAAAAGAAAAAGGCAATTGGACTGACAGGTGAGAGATGCACAAGGTAGGGAAACTAGAGAGGATAAGAGCAGTGTCTCGGGCAGGTAGGTGGCAGGAGCCCCAAGGGTGAGTAGTAATGTGAAGGAAAGATCTCTGTCTTAGACTTTTTCAGCTAAACCTGTGGTTTTGGTTTTTTTAAATGTATCATTTACTATTTCTTTGCTAAGGCTCAATGTAAAATAAGTTAGAGACCACTGATAACACAGAAGTCCTTTGGCACAGGCTCCACATTCAACAGCTAAAAGGTCCATCAAGCTGAAAATGCTGATAGCCCAGTGTTTGCTGTACAGACTAACACTGTCCAGAGAGTCTGGCCAGCAACCCATGCAGAGCTCATGCCAGAACTGGGCTATGCTGTGGTCTGGAGGGGTTGTGTGTTCCATGAGAAACGAGGGAACAGTTTGTTTGGACATGGAGCTCAAAACAGCACACCTTGGAGTGATGTTGTGCAATCATCACGAGCAATCAGTTCTAGCAGTAAAGGCTCCCACAGGCCAATGTTTATTGACCTTTGTATATTGTTTTCAAATGTCCTCACACTGCAGAGTTAAAGGATCAGTGGGCATGGGGAGATGAATTTCTAACAGTAGAGCTGAAGGCAGGATCCCTATGTTCTGGTTTCATCCCAGTGAAGTCTGTCAGGGAGAATAATGATGAGATTTTGAAAGACACCTGGAGATGTTAATCACCCAAATGCCATCAACAGTGCTTGAAAATTACTTCTACATGCCTCAATTTGAATAAAAGGATTGTCAATATCTACTCAATTAAGCTGGGCCTCCCTGACAGTGCTATTGACCACAAGGGAGGGGAGTGTGCTGCATAGATGATAAATGGTGACATAATTAACAAACTGTTGTTCTTCAGACCAACTACTGTATTTCCCCAGAGAGAAAGAATAATGGGACCTTCTGTTATGGAAGTACTTTCTGAGCATGGTATCAGTGGGTTAGAAATTAGAAAAAAGAATAATTCTGTGAACCATCATGTTATCTTTAAGGACATTAAAATAAAAATATACTGTGCCTTACATCTGAAAGCTGCATATGACTACATTTCCAAATTTTTTTTTTTTCTGAATAAGCCACTGTACTTGCAAGGACTAATTTTCATTTAATGATTGAAATGAACAGGTATCTGCTCAGATGGGAGAGCATACACCAAAAGGAACTGGGGAGTGGAGAGCACTGACATTTGTATACTGAGCCAATATTTCTCAGAGGAGGCCAAGTCTATAGCTGAGCAGAAACAAAATTAAAATCATGTTTTCAGGTGGCCAGTGAAACTGCTATCTTTTCGTTTGCCTCTACCCTCTCTGCTGATTTCCTAGCACTTCATTATATGGCATGACTTCTGATTTATGCCACGTGACAGAGGACATAAATGGTTTTTCTGAAGTTTAATGTGACTGTTGGGTGGCACGTTTGAAAGAGTAAATAAGGCCAGGTGGAACAAGGAAAGCTGCTTCACATCCCTTGTCTCAGCTGTTCTTTCTGCAGGGTAGTGGGAAGGAGCTTTTCCCAAGAGCCACTTTCCATGCCCTGAGAAATCTGAGATGGGACAACAGCACCCATCAGGGACTAGAGCTTCCTGGGAAAGGGAGACTTCTCTGCAAATGAGGCAAGAGAAGGAGCCTCTGCTGAGGGGCAAAGAGAGTAGGAGGTTTGTTTCACCATAATTTGACTTGTCAGGGTCTGACTCTGCTGTACTGAGAGCTGTCCTCCTGGGAGAGAAAGGTGCTGGTTTGGGGGTCACGCAGCACTGCCTCGGAGCCACCTGAGGGGAAGGTGTGTCAGGTGTTCTGGGGGGTGCTCAGAGCCTTAACACCACCCCCTCTGTGCTTCAGCTTATAGATTCACCATCTGTGGTGAAAGGCTGACTGTCACATCAACTCCCAGTGCTTTCCTACACACCTCAGCAGTTTGATACTGCCAGAATAATCAAACTGGCACAGTCTAATCTTGTCCAGAACAGTGAGCTGGTGGCCACTTGGGTAAAATCTGCTCTCAGAAATTCTCCAGACGCTGAATTTCTGGAGTTCATCTGGGCTGTCAGATGAGTGCAGCTATCAGTTGATTTAGATTTCTGGAGTAGGAAAATGAAATATTTCTGAGGGGTATGCAAATGAGTATATATTAGAATAAATAGTGATCAGAGGAAATGTTTAGCTTTTAAATGCAGGCATTGAGTCCAAATGTTTTGTTCAGCCCTCCTGTTTTCCAGTTTGTTCTAACATGCTGCAGGAGAACAGCATAGAGAGGTTCTGCCTCCTGTACACAAAAGGGTTCAGTGGGTTTTGTGCAATGAAGAGCTCACAAAAGTGCATTCAAACTCCTGTAATTAACAAAAAAGCACTTATAGTGCACAGACTTGGAAGAGTGTTCATGCAAAACATCCAAGGGGGTACAAGACAGGTCTCTGTGTCCCAGTTTATTTCTGTGGCATGCCCTAGGCCTTAGCATGGTGTCTGGAGATGGTTCAGGAAAGATTGGCTGTGGCACTTGGCACCGTGGTTTGGTTGACAAGGTGGTGTTTGGTCATAGTTGGACTCAAAGATCTCAGAGATCTTTTCCAAGCTCATTGATTTTGTGATCTCTGCTTATTTATTGCCGCCTCATGTTTTGCTCTGATGGGTTTTGTCTGATGCATCCATCCACACAATCCTAAGCATCCATAATGGAGTTATCTGGGTGAGAAAAAAAAAAAAAGCCTATTTAAACATTTACTGAAATGCAGTTTTTGGGGGAAGGGTTAATTTCATCTGGTAAGATAACTCTTATATCATCTGGAGGTGCAATGCATTTTATAGATTTAAAATTAATGATGTATTATATGAATGGTATACCTGAAGGGAGTTGGTTGCCCTGTATAAATAAGGTTGCATTAACTATGCATGAAAAACCAAAACCAATTAGCAATAATTGGATATCTGTGGGTCTTGTGCATGTAGTAAGAAGAAACAGCAATTTTGTGGTAGGAGAGGGACTGGGGATGACAAACTTACTTCTAATTGTGGCTCAATATGTGTCAACTCTGTTGCATGTCCCTCAGACAGTGCAAGTCACCATCCTCCCTGCCTTTTCCCATCTCTCCATCTACAGGGTAATTGAATACTGTGATTTTTTGGTTGGTTGTTTTTTGGTTTTTTTCTCTCTCTACAAATAATGATTTGAATTTCAAAAGGTTTTGCTTTGAAACTGCTATCACCCTCTTTGTTTTTGCTTTTTTGCATATGTTCCATGATTTTGCTGGCAGGGAAATTCATAAGCAGCAAGTTTTAACTAATTAGAGAATATTAATAGAGGATGAATTTCAAATTCATATATATGGCATTTCACACTATCTATTCTAAGTCATATGCTCTCCTCTCATGAGCTAATAATGTACTGTGTAATTTATGAGGTATGTCAAATGGGCTACTTCACAGATTTTAAATCAGCTCATAAATTGTGAATAATCATATTCACAAATATTATTTCTAGAAATTATTTAAAATTAATAATAGATCTGTATACTAATTGTTGACCTCTGGTAGCAAAGACTGCATATATGGAAGAGGAAACCATTTTTCTCAATGATTTTCTGCACAATTGCTCTAATAGACAATCTGACTACAGACTAGAACATCAAGGCTTAAATTAGATATTGAATACCAAGCACTGGGAAAGTAGGAAACTGCATTGTTTGTTATGCATTGTGGTGACAAGCATCCCACTTCTATAAATTTAGTTCCAGCAGTCAGCTGCATTGAAAAAACACTAAATTTTCCATGGAAACATAGCTGCTTTCTGGAGCACAGTAGCACAACAGCTCCATGCCACTTAAGCAAATGCAGAAATTCACATATAAATGATTGCACATGGTCTTTCATCTAAGTAAATCGATACATGATTGTGTAAATTCTTCAGATTTTTGGAAATTCTGGCCTTGACCAAAAAAAAACCCCAAAATTAAAAGCATGTTTGTATATATTTTCCATCTGCAAACTTAGATGTAATTTAAAGATTGGTCTTATATATCAGAAAACAACTTTCTTCATGAAAATTGGTTTGCTGCTTTACTAAAATAGTTTACTCTGCCTTGCCAGGAGGAGCCCTGGTTTTCAGTTCTGTGTAAGGAGAAACTATCAAGAGAAATATCTGCATCAAGAGAAACTATTCCCTTGGCTAAGAATTACCTCTGTGATATGAACCAATGGAGCAGGTCTTTATAACTTTGTTTGTATCAAGCACATGGTGTGATTGAAAAAGGGAATTAACTCTTCTTGCCTAAGACTTCTCATCATAAAAGAAGTTAAATGTGTGGGTAACAGAATTTGTGTTTGCAGCTTCTTCCAGCTGACTTTAGTCTGCCCATCCATTGATTCCCTTGCCTCCAAAATGTGGAGGAAATAGATATTGTGCTTTTTCAAAGAAGTGGGAGCAATGGCTCTGAATTTGTGAGTTGTGCAGAGATGCTTTGGTGACTGGAGGTTGAAAGCACAAAGTTCTGCAGAGTTTGTTTCTTGTTCCTTTCACATGCAGGGAAGTGGCTGGGGAAGGTATCCGGGCTTGGCTCTGCTTCTCTGGTAATTTCCCTATTTATCTTCCTTTGAGCTATCTTTGATAGATTTTTTCCCCCCTCTCTGTTCATTTTCTGGCTCTGAAATACATCTAGGCAGGTGATTTTTGCACTCTGCGTGGTCTTTAAGCTTCACCTATGCTCGAACACCTTTCCATATGAATTCTCTTCCTTTCAGTGTAAATCCACCCCTAATTACCCTTGTGTCAGTGGTGGTTTTCCACTGGATTAAGAATGTGTGTGAGTTTCCCTAACAACTTGCAGCGCAGGTTTCAGGAGACAGCAGCAGCTGATATAATCCTCAGAAAGAGATGAAAAAGGGTGAGAAGGGAACAAAAGGTTCCCGTGTGCCTCCTGTCACTCAGCCTTGCTCCAGCTGCAGCCCCTCTGCCAAACGGGGCCGTGGGAAGATGAAAGCAGCCACAGCCGTGGAACAGAGCCAGACCCCGAATTGAGCAGGAGGGTTTTTGCATGGGGGGGAAAAGTGTGACCGTAAGGAGGAAAAGATGGGATCTGTAGGCACACCATAGATGTTATAACCTGGATACAGAGTGCCAAAAAAGAGAGAAAAAGTATTAACCTGCTCTGGTGTTTTAGTGTCTCTGGGCTGAAAGGAAAATTCCTTGTTCCCTCAGACCTGAAAGGAGTTCTTGCCACACCCAACTGAGTTGAACTGGTCTCTAATTATATTTATTGGTCACAGATTTCCTTGATAGTGGCCATCAACATCTTCCAGTAAGAGCAAAAAAATCTTTATTATTTTTCATAATTAACCAGAGGATGCACCTTGGCTTGTCTATTATTGTGGATGTATGGACTGGCTGCCCAGCTATTTGGCTTTAGGGTTTTTTATAAGGATTGTTTAAGTCAGCTGGTAAGTGCACTTAGTTAATTTTAGAAAATGAGCATAGAGTTCAGTATTTTTTCCTTTATTTAGTTGCCAAACAAACAGGGGGTTTTGTTTGTTTATTTTGTCTCTTGTCTTTTTTTTCCTTTTCTTTTTCACAGAAAAACCCTGGGGACCCAGGGAACAAATAAATTATATATTTTTTCTAGTTCTGCATTGTTTTTTTATGTTTGTAATTTGTTAGTCATTCTGTTTCTTACTAGAAGTAGCTGGTTTTTTTCAGGATAACACAAAATCTATTGGGAATAGAGAAATGAGATATTTACAGATGCAGACATCTTTCTTTAGTTTCTTTACTGGATTAAAGGAGAAAAATGGTGGAATGAACAGGAAAATAAAAAGAAATGCTTATTTTTTCTTGAGGTAATATGTTAACACTATTCTGTTATGTGTATTTATCTCCAATCTTTATGACTCAAGAGATTTGAATATAATAAAACTATGGTACACCAAAACAAAGAGATAATAAAAAACCTCATTGTTCTAATTTAATCTATTTGACAAATTACCTCAAAGACAAAAAATTGCTTCTTTTATTGTTTTTTTTTCCCAAAGCAGAAAGAGCCCATAACCTTATCAGATTACAGTTTTTTAGCATTGCAAACTTTGTTTATGATTAAAATAGTCTGTGCATCACTTGGTTTTTTAGGTTCAGAATACAACTCAACCTGATTTCTATTACACCAGGGCTAAACAGAGACAAAGAATTCATTTTTCCAGACTTTCTAACTGAATTCAAATCAGGCTTTACCTGGTGTCCTGCCCATTTCTGCTGATGTATTTATGTGGTTTTGCTGCTTTGGTGTAGATTGTTCTGCAGTATTTTAACTGGAAGATATCAGTGAAAACATTTGCTAGGAAGAGTTTATTCACTCCCTAAAAAATTATTCCTCAAGATTAAGTCTAAAGAAATTAATGTGGGCAGACTAAAAGGAAAAAAAAATTAAATCCCACAGAATTAATTTAAATTCTTTTTAGTGAGATTTTTATGTGAAACCTCCATTATCTGCAAAGAATCTGCATCAAGTTTGTCCTTATCTTCCATTTTTTGATTGTTTAAAAAAAAAACAACACAAATCAATGAACAAAAAAAGAAGATAACTTTTAAAACTGACACCCAAGCTTACAAAGTTTCTAAAAAATTGTTCCATTAAATTAGAAAATACTTGGGATAATGAAAAACTGCAGGACTTGCACAGAACTGTGACAATGACAGCAGTGTAGAAAATGCAGTCCCCACTGAATTGGCTGAAATTTGGTGACTGCAGTTTGCACACAGAGGATTAAAAAACAGCTGGCAAAATTTCAGTACCCCAGAGAGACTTGTGCATTCTGACATGGGTTTACAACAAAGTTTGGCCTATATAAAATCTGATCTATCAGGCAACTCAATGAACTAAGAAAACAGGTTTCTAACCTAAATAGAGATGTAAGAGCATCTAAAAACGTCCCCATTGAACAACTGCTGAACTGAAAAATCCAGACCAGATTAAGTCAATCAGCAGTTTAGCTTTTTGATTAAAAAGCCTTCTTTAATGGTTTCACATGTATCTTGCTAATTTGTCCAGTTTTGATGTTTTTGTCCTGTGTGCTGTCTATCAGGCTGCACAAATTGAAAGGCTTTTTTACCTGTGCAGGTCAAATGCAGGGTAGTGGTCAAAATACATCTTTTGACTGGTTCACTCTCTTGGGGTATTCAACAGAGCTATTCATACCAAGGTAATTGGCAGAACTATATTTCTGCAAAGCTCTTAGGTTTGTGCATGGCTTATCAATAACAACTAACTGGGGAAAAAAAAAATCATTCAAAATATCCATTTTAAACCAGGTTGAATAAAGTATCAATTGCCTAAAATAGACATCTTCCTAGGGTGAGCTGGGGAAAAACACAAATAATGAAAACCTCTGAAAATACCTCTTTTCTGAGCTGTTTAGACATGGGCAGCTCTCACGACATTGTTCATAGAGGGTTTTGTGTGACTGCAGTCACTTCACATCTTAATACAATAGTCCTTGATGCTCTGTTTCTCCTAAAATGTTTGACAGTCTACATTGCATTGCACTTGCTAGAGAGAGGGAAAGAAAAAGATAAACCTGGCACACCAGTGGATGCTTCCCATCTTTCTGGTGTGGTTATAGCTCAACCTGTGACTCCAGAAGAAAGAAGATGAGAGGGGCAGTGTAGATGAGGAGTACTGCAATGTACAATCACTTGACTTCATGTTTTTGTTCCCTGGGGTTACCAAACCCCTCTTGAAGAGCTGGATTTGAAGAAAATTGAAAGAACTATCATTTCTTTGTCCTACCCTGTTGCCTGTTGGATGACTTCTTAGTTTGGTTAAGTTCCTGAAAGCTAAAAGTCACTTAGACAGACAATTTCTGTCAAGGACATGCTTAATCAGCTGCACTCAGGTAGGAGGTAACAGCAGCTCTCTCTTGGGCTTTGTAGTAACTCTTGGTGTAGATAAGCAACACGGTGCACTGGCAGCTTAAAAGTGTCTCTTGTGTTTGAAGCAAACTCCATGGACTCTAAGCTGTGTTCAGAGTTACTTTGATAAATGCATATCTTAAATTTTCTCAGCCAGAGAAAAGTTTTTAAAACTGGTAGACCACCTTCCCCAAGCCAGTGAAAGTTTCGTGTCATTTGCCTCTTCTATTTCCACTTTTTTCCACATCCAAGCTAAAAGAATAAAGCCTATTATACTTCAAGAAATGTATTTTGATTCCTTTTATGTTGTCTTCTTTAAATATGATGTTCTATGACAGTATTATTGTAAATCTGAGAGTGATTCTCTTCCCTTTGAAGCTCAGACCTATTCTTCATTTTAATGTGTCTACCAGCTTCATGTGGCTGGCTCTGCGAGGTTCCTGTGAAGATGCAATGCATCTGCTTTTGTGAAATCTGTCATCTTCTTCTCAAATGTAGAGCTGAATACTTCCTGTTCTTTGACTCTTTAGAGTTCACTTAGATTTTTTCCCCCCTTTTTTCTTTTAATATTTTTTCTCTTTTTTTTAAATTTGTTTTTTCTGTGCTATGAGTGCCTAGAATTCCATAGTCCTATGGAAGAGAGTAAGTTTCACATGCAAATAATGGCCTTTTTCAGTGATAAGTGGTTCGATTGCCAGCGTAAAAATAGACACTTCCTCACACCTTTGTGCCACGCTGTTTATTGTTCTATATTAGCACCTGTGAAGTGCTGTTTAATGCTCTCCAGTGCCGGGCGTGTGGCTCTGTAGCACAATGAGCCAGCTCAGGCTGACAGACCTTGCTGCCCTTTCAGCTGAAAAGCCAAGGCTTGGTGCAATATCCCTGAAAGAAGCAATCAGTGGATTTACAGAACAACACAACACACTAACTTTAACTGCCTGTCCCCAAAACATGATATTAAATTATGGGTTAAAAAGGATATTAGGGGCACGGTCTTCACCAGAATCCAACTTGTGTCCCATCTGAATTAGCATATAGATGAGCTGGAGTCTCAGATGAAGCACAGCCTAGATGAGTTTCCTAGCACTGTGCTGCTTTGTATATTATCTCTGCCAAAATACAGCTTTGTGAATGCAGCCCTACACACACACAGGTTTTTGGGGATGTTGCATAGGCAGCAAGGAAAGCAGCAGCAGACACAAGGGACAGAATTCACCTCTGCCTCCATGCCTCCTGTGCCTTATCCAAACAGATCTGATACAAGAGTATGCAGCCCTGCCTCATACAAAATACTTCTGTAAGACAAATCTGTAAGCCTAAATTCTTTCTGTTGTCCCCTGGAACAGAATTTAGCCACTCCTAGCATAGAAATTGTTAAGTGAAAAATGGATTTTGAAAACTTTGGTAGAGTTGCAAGTCCTCAGTTGCATGACTTCTACCTGTTCATCTAGGATATTATTCTGTATACCAGTAACCTTGGGCCTGGGTAGGACCTGGAAATGATGGATAAACTCCTTCCAGTTAAACATAAGTGAAAACTAAAGGTTTTTTTTTTATGAAAACAGTAATGTTATGTTTGCAGAATAAAAATAAATAGCACATTTTGGAATTAGGCCTTGCATTACTGCCAGAGCCTAGAAATGGGGTTGTCAGGCAAAACAACAACAGCAGTTGTCCTTGGAGAGCTTAAGCCTGAACTGTGCCTGACAGAGCATGTAAATAATGACATGTGACCCCTTTGCTTTGTTGCAAGTTGCTGCTGGCCTTGATTGTGCATTTGGAGGAGTAAAGGAGAAATGTGTACACCTCTGTGAATGTTTGACATAACCTAACACCAGTGGGGCAGAGATGGCTCCTCACTGCAACTGGCATCCAAAGAAACAGCTCCTCCTCTAATGAAGCATTTGTTTCCCAATTTATTTTGTAGCTGCAAAGAATAGAACATTTTGCACTCCAGCGGGATTATTATTTAATGGAATTTGAATATAGGATAGGGGCTTTTGCAGAAAGGCCTTCTCTTAACCTGGCTGTTGCATGTTCCCTTGCAGGCCAGGTATAAGCAACAATTCCTCCCCACGTGGAATGTTGAAGCCTGGGTGCTACTCAGGAAGGAGAGATATAAGAGAGGAGTAATTATTTTTCTGAGCATTGCTGGCAGGAAGAAAGCTTTTATTACTAGCTTCACATCATCACAATAAGAGTTTAAAAAGAATTATTAAGTCACTGATGGCAGTGTAATGAATTATTAATACAAGCAATATAAAAATGAATGTTTACTTATATTTGAAGTTCTCCTCTTTGAGAGTGTGGGTAAATAAGAAAATATCTGTGTTGATTCAAGACTGAACCTGAGGGATCTGCTAAGGCCTTAGTGCAGACCACAAAGATTGTTTGCAAGAGTCTTACTGAAGTCAGAACTTAGACTGTGTTGTTAGAGGAAAATATATTTTATTGCAATTACTTTTCTTTTTTTACACCAGGGAGGTAAATTTAACTTTGGAACCATCATTTGCATCCTTCCAATATATATTTTCAGGTAAAGAAAAACTAATGCTTTCTACTTTTCTCTTTTACTTAAAAGTTAGAAACAAAATTACAAGGAATCGAAAAACTCAGTGTTTCATTTTTTTGCATTTTTAAAAAAGTATTTATTAATCACACCTTTGAACAAGGATTTAAAATGCAGCTGTGAATGGATTCATGTCAGTGAAGCTGCATTTTGCTACCACATATTTCTCCACAGAGAATCCAGTTAACTCAAAAAAATGACAGTGCCTCATAACAGTTGTAGCAGCATAACATTCAAAATATAATTAAAAGCCTATGACTTTTCTTCTATCATATTGTAAGGAGAAAAGGAGGTTCTCAAGAAAAGCTGTTTGAGACTCCTCATTGCTAATTGCATTTCAACTGAGCAGGACTTGTCACCTTTCCTGGCAGATATTTCAACACCTGCCCAAGAAAGGTGGGATGTTTGAGTGGGAATTAGCATTGGAGAGGAGTCACCCTTTGCTTGAGACACACAATGAATTCTCTAAGTCATTGAGATTGTAGGTGGAATCAGAACAATGGACATTGCTACCCTGCGTTTAGTTTTTTGAAGGAATGAGTTTGTTCAGCCTGTGATCCTTGATGGGATTTGAGTGACTAACAAGTAGGTCAGAGCAATATATTTCACTCACTTGTAAACTTACTTTGACACAGGGACGTGCAAGTGGAAGCAGAATAAAGGTGAGAAAACTGGTGTTACCCATACAAATGTGGACAAATAGCAAACCTGGCTTTTATGTCTCTCTCTAAAAAGATAAAGTCTTGAAAGGAATTGAGTTATTGTTTTCAACTGTGGGGTTTTTTTTGTTTGTTTTTTTTTTTCCAAAAGCGTATAGCTGGATTCTGTGTATGTAAAAAAATTGTCTCTGATCAGGTAAATGCTCTTAAAAATATTGGGTGATGCGAGGACAAAAATAGGAGAAATTAGCAGAAATTTGTTGAAATCGTATTGAGTGTGAGCGAGTGAATGAAGTGCTGACCAGTGTCCCAGACATCCACTGCACTGACATGTTTTCTCTAAATTTTGTCGGGGAGCTTTTTGTGCACTTTTCCATACATAGTTTTCCCTGTAGATATGGGAAGGTGTTTGTTCCACAAGAAACAATAGCAACCAAAAGTGGAAATTACTGCCAGCTCATCAGATGCAATCGAATAATAATGAAAGCTAATGCAAGACAACATTCAAGGTTATTTTTAAATCTTTGTAAAGGTCAATGTATTCAATGGTATTCAATTCCAACTGCTGAAAGAGTTGCTGTGTTTAAATATGCTGCCCTTGCTGCTTAGGAAATAAAAGATCCTTACTAGGAAGGGTAAACAGGACAAAGCCCTATCAGTGTCTTCTTATCGCATAATTTAGGAAAACAATTTCAGAAGTATTATTTTGATGATTAGTTTCAGTCTCCAGAACCTGTGTACATTTTCCTCCATCTCGAGTTGCAAAGTTCATTACTAGAGAAAGACCAAGGTGCCTCTTTTGTGGACCTTTTCTACCCTGGGCAGCTGAAGAAAGCAAAAACTATTTCGTGACCCTGACTGGTGGAACCACTGGAAGCTCTGGAGATGTCATTAGACAATCATTTGGTTGCTGTAAAAATATCACCATGTAAATGATGTCTTTTGCAGACATGACTTCTGCCCTCCTTTTGTTATTGTGCTTGTAGCAGAGAAAAAGACCCCAGTGCTCAGAAATGGAGAACTAAGGAATAAAAGAAAGGGAAAAACAAAGAAACCAAAACACCTTCCTGGTGGTATTGACTTCAGCTAGCTAAATGGGTGAGCAACACTCCCTTTATGTTACTAATTGTTGAAGAATATTGAAAATTTGCTTCACAATTTCACATAAAAAATGCTACCAGGGCATTTTAGAGAGAAATGCCAGCAAGGAGCCTTGTGCAAATGCAGAGTCCCTTCCCTGTGCACAGGAGGCCACTGGCTCTCAGCATCTGTATTGATGGCAGGAGCTGTGGTACTGTAAAGAAAATGAGATTCTTGCTAGTTAGATGATCATACAGTCAAAATCCAGAGAGGGAGAGGAAGGCATAAGAGTATAGATATGGGAATCCATAGATTTTAATTTTAGAAATATTTATTCCCAATGTAATGACTTGTTTTTATTTTTTTTTTAATTAAGGTAATATTGGAGCCATGATGCCTATGATTTATGAGATAGAAGAATTGTCCTGGAGGGGATATCAAACTTTTCTCTTAATCAGATGTTAATATTCTCTGTCAATACATGTTGGGCTACTCATATAGCATTTCATGTTGTTTAGTTGCAACTCCATTTCTTAAAGGCCAAGAAAAATCATGGCAAAGGTAAAAATGTTGAACTCAAAGCAGATAATTCAAAAGTATTATAAGTTTAACAAAGCTTCTTTAGGATAGGAAAAAATGTTTTTACGTAAAGATTCAATATGTCTTTGAAATGTAACACTGACAAAGAAATTTAATAAATAAATAATAATTCTCAGAGACAGCTTTACATATTTACCAGACCCTTTTTTTCCTGTGATAGAGGGGCACTGATATGCTTTTGAAGCCATGGACCTTAAGACAATCTAAGAAGATCTATTCATACAAATGCTGCTTTCTAACATTCAAGTTTTTAATGTGGATAAAGGTTACGGGCAGAGAGGCACCATTCAAGGACAGGTAACAGCTGGATGGTGATGACCATATCAGGACTGTCATTTTTTCCCAGCCCTGTCAGGGGAATTGTTCAGAGTTCAGACTGAAGGAAAAGAGAAACTAAAGGAAGAGGGTTCAGAAACAATTGGCAGAAACAGAAAACAGCACAGAGGAGACCTCTCAGGGAAGAGTTTTACTCCAGTGATGTCTGTTAATGTGTGCATTGGACTGTGCTGTGCTTTCCTTTAATTGTGTGGCTGTGGCAAAGAAAGAATTTTTTTTTTCCTTAATTTATTATTGACAGCTGTTAAAACTTCAGATTAATGTGGAGGTGTGCAGTTTCAGCAGCAATGCACAGATACCAGAGCTGCATTTGCTTTAGGAGATTTAGAGCCATATTAATGGCTGTCTCTGGGAGCTAATGCTGGAAGGGATGCTGAGTGTGCCACCTTCTGCCACGTAGAGCTGAAGTGGGGAAGAGAGTGGTAGAGGTTGAAAGCTGATGTGATTTCATTGGTTACAACAATATTATTATCACCAATTAACTCAGGTCCAAGGAGAATTTGTACAGCATTTTTTATGCATTCCTCTGCAGGTTTCTTCCCCTATCAAGTACAGTAGTGTGAAAGCACCAGCATCGTGTCCTTAGAACTTACCAGTAAAGAGAAAATGTTTACAACTTGTCTCTGAACAGCAGTGCATGGATGATGGAGCACTTCTGAAAGAATATCTATGAAGGAAATAAACCCATTAATTGAACAGAATTACTGCACACCAAAGCTACATATTTGAGAAGTCTCTATAGTATTCAAATAACTATTGAACCATTTGGCACATCCCTAATAAAAACCTTTATCCATTAGCCCCATTGGTGCATGCTTAGGCAAATTAACTCTTTTATATGTAGATCTAAAGAAAATGGTGTGTTATAATTAAATGATTCTTTTGGGGGCAGTAAACCTCTCTTCAAACAGCTTGAATATTAGTGCAGTCGTTTTTCTTTCAGCCCTACTAATCACAGCAATTTTAGCTTGCACAGCCAGAGTCTGGGTGCATGTTACAGGACAGTCTGGCAGTGGCAATGAGCAGATCCCATAAGAGCTGGTGTTTGGTTTATAAGAGGATTTTATCTGAGGTTAATGTAAATTTATCTGGATTCTAGCTGTTCATGAAATCATGTTGCTGTTTCAGATGTCTGGTGCTTGAGATATGTGTAGGTCAGAGCCCACCCCATAGAAGCCCATTGTATGACTGACTTTGGATTTGAATGGACGATCTGGAGGACAAATGGCAACTTAAAACCAGAATCTCCCCTCCTCCAAGTCACTGAAGCTGTTCTCTCCAGTTCCTAAATTGTTTGAAACTTATTTGACTTAGGAAACATTATGAATGTTCCTTCTGATGGGTAGAAAAGGCAACAGGTACTGAATCATAATGGAGCAGACCCACAGTAACCCTGATGAATATTTAGGGCAGGATTTCCTGACATGGTTACCAATGGCTGGAATCTGATACTTTGAATTGTACCTCATTTACTGGAAGTGCTGAATACCTGTTTTTCTGAAAACTGGGCTCTATGGATGTGACCTGTTCAGAATTTAGTTGTAAAGCTAAATGCTCCATGTTTAAATGCTGTAATCTCCTGAGACAACACAAAGCTTCTTCCAAAAAAAAATACAAGAGTATGTGTTAGACTTTAGATTTTTGTCTAGGATGTAGAAGGCAGTTCTTATTTTATTAACAAATTTAGTCTTGGATTTCCACGTATGTACTGAATATCTTCTGGAATTACCAGGATGAAAGGTTTATTCATACCTCTTTTTCTTTGCTGTTTTCTATATTTTAGACTGTCAGGCTTGTGGGTGTGCTCCTGCTGAGGGGGCAGGTGATTGCTTCCAAACAGTTCCAGTGCAGTTGGTTGGTGGCTGCATATGGCACAAGCCTCTGTTGTCAACATCATTTTATTGGCAATGAGGATCTATTTTTGGTTTGCATTGTTTGTTGTTTTTTTGGGATTTTTTTTTTTTTTTTTTTAGGAAAAGAACTCATAGGGACTGCAAATTCTCTGGTTTGCCTTAAGGTCCAGCCCTGCCTGCATCTTTATGTTCTTTTGGAGAATGCTGGACTCCCACAGCAGCCACTGTCTCACCCAAATATCACTTTCCCGTGGGTTTTCTTAAGCTCCTGGTGCCTTGGGGCATCCAGATATGTTTGAGATACTTCATTATCTGATGCCTGAAGTCAGTAAGTTTGGATGTTAACAAAGGAGAATCATTAAAATAAGTCTTCTGATAGTGTGGAATTATAAGTAGGATTAGCCACATGAAGTGATTCAAATGTTATGGACACTGCAGTTTTGAATTGCAATAAGCAAAGCAGATTTTTTTTTTTTTTTTCAGATTTTGTGCTGCAGGATAGAAAAGGACAAGCAATTTATCTCACAGGACCATGAGCTGTCTTCAGTTTGCACATGCAGCTTACATTGGTGGGAGTCCCAGTGTATTCTGAGGACTCAGTCCAAACCTGACAAATATCTTAAGGGGACGTGTCCAAATATGAGCCATCCAATTTGTTTGCTGTTCTAAACTGAAAATTAACACACTTAAATGGCTAAATTCAGCATGCATGTAGATCTCTCGGGCCTTACCACTCTCACAGGAAAGAATTTCTACAAAATATGTAATCTAAACCAGTCCTCTGTCAGTTTGAAGGGATTTCCCTTTGTCCTGTCATTACATGTCCGTGTCCAGAGTTCCTCTCTGGCTCTCTTGTATCCCCCTTTGGGTATTGGAAGGTGTTATAAGCTTCTCCCAGAGCTTTCTCCTCTCCAGGTGAACAACCCCAACTCTCCCAGCCTGTCTCCATAGCAGTCCTCAGAGCAGCTGATGTTTCTGTGTTCATTTACATTTTGCCGCCGTGGAAGGTTTTTAGATTTTTATTCCCACCCGAGAAGGATGATGTTGCCTTTGCTCTTGGTCAGGCACTGATTAACACTGTGCACTGTTTTTTTCAGTCTGGTTAGGCTATCCAAAGATATGAAAAGAGACAAAATTTCCAAGAAAACATCACTCCTTTCTTCTTTCAAGAAAACAAGGTGAGTCGTTTCTCACTGATTCTACAAGTTGAAAATTTATCCATTACGAATTCGGAGAAATTTAGAAATGTCAGAAACATTATTATTAATCCATAATTGGTTCCTTTCAGTGCCCTTTGTCTGTGAGGGTCACCAGTTCACTTCCAGGGAAGTGCAGCTTGGCTGCAGCTGTAATTCAGAGCAGTTTCTTCAGCTCTCAGCATCGGGGCTGTTTAACCTTGAGGCTGCTGGTGCTGTGTCAGTGGTGGTGCCTCATGTGCAAATGTGCTGCTTTGTCATGCAGAGGTTGTACCTCCAATGTCCCACCTTGCAGACTGCATTAAGTTTTCTAGAAGGTGAAGCATTATTTTCCACATCTCTCCTGGGATGTATCGAAAGCCTGCTGAATTCTGTAAAGACTTGAGTGTTTAGTTTGCTTACCAGTCTCTAGCTATTATCAGATACCAAAGGAAATACATAATGTAGCACACAAAAAAGAAATGATGTTTCAGCATTATGTAAAACTCCCTGTTGTTCCACTTATTTGAGATGTTCTTTGAATGCCAGAAAAGGTCTTTTGATATCTTAAGTGTTATTCATTTCCACATCCAGAGATGTTTCCTGGTAGTGGGTGCACCAGATGCTGTCAGGAATTGCAGGTACCAAATTGAAGAGTCACAGGTCAGACTTGAGAATCAGCAATTTCGGACCCAAAGGAAGCTAGAAACATTTGGAATATTCAGAGGCAGAAATTTTTATTTTTTTTTCCCTTTTCTCATCTCACCAAGGAAATAGTGACCAAATTCTCATGAAAGTTCATATCTCAGGCAAGATCAGGTTTTATCACTTCACTGTTCACATTACCCAAGCTGATGACAATGAGCCACAGCAGTTTTAATGTTTAGACTGACTTTCTATTCTGTCTGAAAATCAAGAAGCAGCTCTTGTTAATCTGGCTGGAAATTTTCTGAAGGGTTTTGCTCTATTCAAAGAGAAGATTCATTGGAACTGAAGCATGTGGAAACCCACTGAACCTTTGACAAATTTCTCATGTAGGAGGGTTTTAGGGTCCTTGGAACCATTACATTCCCTGCCATGTACTTCCCAGCTCTCTGCCTTCCTGGTCCCATTCATGCTTGCTGGGGGAGGAATTGTTGCACTGGTGGGGAAAGAGGGACTGAACTCTATAAAATCTTTTCTGCAGTTCAAAAAAGTAAAAAGTAGTTCATAACCTGCTTTCACCTTGACACTCCCAAAATTTTGCACCACATTTATTCTAAATATGAAATTTTCCATAAAAGGCATTACTTTGGCACAGCTTTAATTTTCTGCACTAATTACAAAGTCATTTTGTTGACTTCCCATAGACTTCTTACTTATAAGCATTTTTCAGGGTAATTAAACTGTTTAAGTAATTCAGCTGATCCTGTACATAGCTTTATTTACAATGTAATTAGGACCACTGCTAGAAGAGTGCAAGCCATTAGTGATTTAATCCTAGTGAAGAATGTTTTGAGTTTCAGGTTTGGCTTTTTGTGCTTTTAATCCTTCCATGCCTCCCTCTCTAAGAATGATGGTAAAGGAATACACAATGTGTTTAAGATTATCTCAAGGAGAGAACTCCAGTTTGGGGAGCATAATTGCTTTACGTTTGCATGGACTGCAAATGAAATATTTTGTTCTCTACCCTGAGCAGTGTCACCTTGTCTTTCAACAGGTACTTGGGATTCCAGGTTTCCTCTTCTGACTTAAACATTGATTCACTGTCTGGCCTTAGGTAATCTATTATAACACTCAAATTTATGTGCCTGTAGCTACGTTCAGGTACTAAAATAAGTGACTTAAGGACTGTCAAAAGGCAAGTAATTTATGGAGTTATGTAACAACAGAACACAACCCCAGTTCTGCAAAAGCTAAGGATATTTAATTTTATACCAATTGCTGCTGTTCACTTAAACATGTGCATAACAATTCGTGGGTAAGGGGACTGGGTATCTAATTTGAAACATCAAATTTTGAATGTTATGTCACTTTTTGTAAAATATTTCCTTTTAAGCCATATCTCCGATTCCACAGGGGTTTTTTTCCATATTAGCCCAATAACCAGCAATTACAATGTCTGTTGAGTGTATGTGAGTAGAGAAAAGCTGATTATTTAATGAAATGATGCAATGACAGCTGTTTGTAAGAAAAAGGAAACAAAAACTTATGCCAGATTCTTCAATGAGAAATGCACAAACATTTAGGTTGCACTTACTCCTCTTTAATGAATAACCTTTTGGAAAAAAAGGGCACCTGTATTCAGTATCCTTCACAGATCCCTTGCTCAGACACCAACAAAATGCAAATTTTGAGATGTCAAAAATTCTCCTGCTAAGAAAAAACCCAGTGTATAGATTTCTGGCATTTCCATGGCAGGGAAGAAGAATTAGAATATGTATCCATTTATATCCATATAGATGGCTTACAAGTGGCTTCAGTTTTATCCTAAAGGTACATAAGTGCTGTAGACCAAAGGTGCTGGTGTAGACAGGCAGGAGAAGTTTCTGAAGCAAGTCCTTCTGGGATGGAAATAATGATCATTCCTGTGTGAACAACTCCCAGCCATCCCACCTTTTATGTACCCATTAGAGTACAAGCCCCTTGGACTGCAATTACAGATGTGCCCTCCTGTAGCTCACATCCCCTTTGCTCCTTTGGTTCATTCTCAAGAATAGCTCAGACTTTTCCTAGCTTCAGTAAAAATTAATTTATATCTTAAAATGATTTTTAAAAAAATCTTTAAAAATATATTACTTGATTTAACACTATCTTTTATGAAATAGGTTAAATGCCGTTTCTTAGTTTCCTGCATATTTTAAGTTATGACCCTTTCTTTTAAATTGCTTTTGATGTTTAATAAGCAAATCAAGACTTCAACTCTAATTAATGCTCAGTGGAAATGCAGAAGGGTAATGGACATAGGACAGGCAATCATCTGAAAATTAAAAAGTAGTGTTTTACAGAAAATGTTTATGACAGATTTACATTTCCAGAAGGCAAGTGTTTCTACTGCATCAGTTATCAAGAATTTTAATAATTAAGTGCAGTATAATTAACCATTAAATGAAGAAAATTATATTTTTGTTCCTTGGCAGGAGGTTTTAATATTTCTTTATTTACTGTAAGAAAGAGTTATATCTTTGTTTTAAATTTTAAATTTAGTGGACCTTATTTACATTCCTGAGCATGAGTCAATTTTGCAACCCTCAATATTACATTTTTGCTGTTTTGTATGATCTTAATTCCAGCTCCTGTCAGCAAAATCCTCTTAGGTTGGATTCAAACTCATGTTTTGTCTTTGTGCACTTGGCCAGGCCAAGCTGGCTGGGATCCATCTGGCTCCATATGGCTTGTGCCATTCCCAATAGCTGGGTGTCAGGCCCCTCTAGCTTTTCATAATGAGCTTTTTTGGCAGTTCTGGATGGTTCTGGATCCTGGGCTTACTGCTTCTTGTGCCCTTGGTTTATTACCCATACATCTTTCTCTTTATTTCTTTTCTTTTCTCTTTTATTACCCTTTTACTCCTAATTTTTTTCACTGACTGTAGGATTACAATAACAACTTGGTGAAACACAGTAGGGTGGATTTGCAGCTGGTGTGGTTTCAAGAAGTTCTGTTATTTGTGAATTTGACTTATACAGAAACAAGGAAAATAAACAAAAACCTGATTTACTGTCTATATGTTGCATGTAGAGTCTTTTTTAATGTATTCAAACAATAGAAAGATGCAAGTAAAATTTCAGATGCCATTTGTTTTCTAGGGATCCTGCCCAGTTAGGAGGTTTTCCAACAAATTAGGCCAAATTTTCTCTATGCTGCTGGAGATTTTAGGCGTTGGTGGGTTTGTTGTGGTTTTTTTTGGTTTGTTTTTTATGTCATGTTTTTTGTTGTTTGACTTTTATTGTTGTGGGGGTGGTGGGGTTTTTTTAACCAGATCTGCTTTTCTTAAGTTCAGGATACATGAAATACATAATGCAGTGAATGACAGGAATATTTTTGTGAGGCATTTGTGACTACACATAAAATAAGAATCTTCTAGCATTCCCTACTCATCAGTATGGTTCCAAAGAAAATGATTATATTTTATAGGAGAGGGGAACAAATAGTGGCAAAATCCACCTGTTTTTTAAGGAATGTAAAGCAGGATATTCTTGGGAAAAGGAACATCCACATATTTCTCAGCTCTTAAACATTACATGGTTGACAAGATAAAAATATATGTTAATTAATAAAATAAAATTTACAAGTTCAAGTTTTTTATTAGTCTTATTTAACCCAGTTTTAGGAACTGCATTTCTTGTCAAACCAGTCACAGAGAATCTGGCAGTTAATAACGTGAAAGTTGTGTTAAAATAAACAGGAGGAATTAATGTGAAGTGCATGTACCTGCAATTCTGATTGACTTCCTTTAGCTGAAGTCACCAGGAATTTTGCTGTAATTCAGGACTGATGCTTTCAATTTGTCTTATGTTGCAGAAAAGTTGTATTCAGCAGATGGAAAGGCTCTGATGAATGCAGCACTTAGTTTTTCTGCTCTCCAATAAAACTGGAATGACACTGTGTGAATCTGGGAGCTCTCGTGCTCTGTGAGAAGTCAGGAGAAATTGTATTACAGTAATTGACTTCAGTAGGATCGAGACTTCCTCTAACAATTCCACGGGGCCTTCAGTATTTTTGCAGTCTATTTTAAGGCATGTGCACACTGGTGGAAGTAGTGCTTCTAATCAAAATGGGCTATATTTTATTCAGACCTTGGAGACCAAGTAGGTAGAGCTAATTGGCTTATAACTGACCTGTTTAAAGGATGTCAAAATTGGCTGTTGGCTGTTCCTTTATAATATTAGTTTGATTGACTAAGAGTCTGGCAGCAAGATATGAAATATTATGAATCCAATTCATTAAAATTGTCCCCATTTTAGATCATTACATATTTTCAGAACAAATGGAACATACTTGCAGTGTAAAAGAAATATGGATCTGTAAATTACTCACCCATCAGCCACCTCCTTCTCCTTCTGTTCCCCTCCCCAGAATAAAAAACTCCAGCTGATCACATGAAAATAAGGGGAGAGCAGTGGGGCATAAATTTTTCTCGTGGTACTATGCAAAATAAGTGTCTTTAAAAAAAATAAAAAAAGAGGAATACTCTGGGCTTGATTTGCTTCCAAGTTATTTGGTTGCCTGTCATGCAAGGACTCAGTTCAAGAGTAATGTGCATGCAGAGCTGTCCTTGCATCAGAATTCTGCCTCCCTCTCATTGGGGAAGATTTTGTCCATTTGGATAATAGTTTTATTTCCCTGACTTTTACTCTGCTAGGCACACAGCTGCCCTTCCCTGGGTGACTGATCTCAGCCCACTGCTGGTAGGATTTGGTTCTGAATGTGGCATAACCCGGGCAGGGTTAGGTGAGAGGTGTGCTGTTTGCAGGCTGCAGAAACTGCACCCTGGCATGTGACAGGATGGGGAACTGGGAGTTTTGTACATTTGTACATTTGTATTTCATACCTACTCCTCAACCCAGCTATCAGTGTAAAGGCAGGGCCTAGGGGGTTATTTTGGTTATGAAGATTAGTGCTGAAACTCGGTGCTGGTATGATACCCCACCTGCTCTCCACTGGGGTGACACTCTTGCCAAGTGTTGTTCCTCTGAGCTCGGGAGGAGGTGGAATTCTGATCATCATTCATCTTTCAGGTGGTGATTATGCTGGAAATCGTCTCATGAAAGTTTGCTTTGGGCCACATTCCAGCTGCTGCATTTTCCAATGTCCTTGACTTTTTCCTCTCCTCGGGTTTGCTCAGCTCTGTTGAAAAGCAGCCTCAGCCCCTGTGTGCTCCTGGTTTGTTTGGACACTGCTGCTGTGTTATCCCCTGTTTCACGAGGGTATTTTGTGTGCATGAGTAATGTTCATACCTTTTACACTCACCAGTTCCCATGAAGGGTAATTTAAAGCACATCTAGCCATGGGGCTGTCGTGCAAGTTGTGCAGAGCAGGCTGTGTTCTTTGCAAGGTGTTTCACATGTTCCTTCTGCCACAGAGCTCTGGCTACACAACCAGCAGCCCCTCCATCTGTGAGAGAAGGGATTATCTGATTTCCACAGGGAGAAGCCTTCCATGGCCTGGGTGCCTTTCCAGACCCTGTGCAGGGCACTGCCCGTGCTGAGCTTTCCAAAACCAAAGGCACTCTGTGCTCCCCCTGCATCTCCCCCCTGCTCAGGGAAGCTGCAGCCACATTGGGGATGAGCAGGGGATGTGCTACAGCGACTTTAGGAGGTGAAGGTGCAGCAATCTGTCCTTCAGCCAAAGGCTTCTGGTTTTATCCTGCAGAATTATGGTACAGACAGAGCTGAAATTGCATTAGGGCACATCTGTTTGTTGCCCAAATCTGTTACACACAACACGTACGATTTATGGTGGTGCTATTCCATGGGAATGTGAGTTATGCATCTTATCCAAGCCTTTGGAGTTGTTCATTAATATAGATTGTTGTTTGTTCGTTTTGGCAAAGCTCAGAAAATCCTACAGGGGCCAAAAGCAACTGAAATCCTCATTACCTCTAACAGCAAATGACGCATTCATCATCTTTAAGCTAAAATAACAGTCCCTTTTTCTTTCTTTTTACATGAAATAGCTTTTTCAGGTTCTGAATTTGAGAACAGACGGCTCAACATAATGAGAACCAGTCTTCTGAAAGAGGCAACATGCTAGGGAGGATTTGCCTTTTATGCTTTTGCTTTATTGTTTTTTGCTAATGTTACATTGCAATTCCAAACATCACAAGTTTCAGGGATGTTGCTCCACGTTTATGTTCATCTCTGTGCCCCTTAGCAAATACTTTGACAGTTGGTAAATTGAGGATATCATTCTTTCTTTGCAACATGCTTCTTCCACAGCAGTTACCCCTGGTGTAAGGTACAATCTCAGTCATGCTCCATTCCCATCCTTCACATTTCAAATCTCTGCTGGTACATATGTGGCACAGGTAGAAGTCTGGCACCCACTCCAAGAGCTTTGTAAATATTATGAGGAAAAAATAACACAACTAAAATAATAATGTCTCTTGACATTTCCTGTGGACATGTCCAAAAGCTTGTTGCTTGTGCTCCATCTTCTGAGTTGAAAGGTTTTCCTAATTGTTCTTTTCTACAGTGATTGGGTAAATTTTAAAACAAAGCCACAGCAACCAGCATGAAGTAGAACTTGTTTTAAAGAAGAAGTGATCTCCTGCTCTTCTTCACAGTACAGCTGGGACGTGTTTTTCCCTTGACTTTTGCTTGGAGGTAAACTTTGCACTGAGCCTTGCAGCCAGACTCTGGGGGACAGGGGAAGAGGCTTTGATCGATGGGGTGAGGAGACATTTCAGACTGCACATTCTAGTGCCTAAATTAGTGGCAATTATGGAAGCAACATAGCTCACTAGAACAGCATAAGATTGTAGGGATATTGCCAGCTCTGTCTAGTACGTTCTTTAACAAAGCTGAACCCTACTGTCTCCCTGTATTTCATCCAGCCTTTCCAGTGCTTTGTTTTCCTGCTGAAAATTTAGATTCTTTTTGTCATTCAGTCCAGTAAATGCTGCTTTTTTTTTACATTTTCAGCAGTGAGACACTACTAGATAGATGATAGAAGGGCCAGTGACTTGCCTTCAGTCTTCCTTCTATCCACCTACAGCCCTGGTGTACAAGTGCTTCCCTCCATGTCAAATCTATGTTGTTTTCCATGATTCGCACAGACTGAGGATTAAAACTCAGATAAATTAATCTGTTTGAATTTTATTCTTCCTTTAACCATTCTTATTAATTTGCCTTAATATTAATCACTATTTCACAGTATTTATCTTGTCTAGTCCCTGTCTACCACTTCCCCTTTCAAATTTTGCTGAAAGCTCTTTTGGTTTTTTTCTTATCACCTTTTCTCCAGCACTCTGTACACCCTACCTTAAACTGGATTGTCCTCTTTTCATCTGTCTTGTGTATTTATGGTTGGAATATGTCCTTTGCTGCACATTAAATCCTTTGGTGCTCCCAAGCCAGCCTTGGCTGTATGAATTTAATGAGGGTTGTGTGGTGGTTGGTGTCGTAAGTTATCTTAGCCTGATTTTTTCAACTGTCTGCTGTTGGACTAATTTATCATTTTCCTGATGTGGTGGTGGATGAGGGTGCTCCAAAGGCTGCTCCTTCGAGCAGGGATTTCTTTCCCTGAAGGCTGTGGCTCACCCAGTGCAGGGCTGCAGCCACTTCCCTCCAG